>QPKB01000012.1:20724187-20895168 GCA_003546025.1 Camphora micrantha | reverse complement strand
TTGTTTTAACAAAATATACTACCCTTCGTATTTTGCTTATTTGAGGTAAACCTTTTTTTCATAAGTTTCAAAAGTATATGTTAAAGTATATGGGATATCCTTTATGGTAAGATTATTCATTCAATACCATATCGGCCTGTCAGTTATACACTACAATTTTGTATGGAGTGTTGTGTTCTGTTTTGCCCTAACTTAATTATACACATTCAAATTTATAAGTAGGATTTAAAGTAAAGTAGACCAATGGATAGATCTAGAGTTTCCAATACAATGTGTCCATCCATACAAGAAACTATGTATCAAAACCTTTTAAAAATGAAATCATGTATACTCTGATATAGTTAGATCCTACATATGTGGTCATCATCCATGCATGCATAGCTGGCTCATTTGAATAGTATATAGCGTGACCAAAATGGAGTACAGGCTTATTTTTCTGCAAAATTAGAATGCACTCGTTAAGTTTTTTCCCAAGAAAAAAAAAATCTTTGACCAAATATCTGTAAATACTCCCAACAACGTCTTGCTTTAAAAACCACCCTATCCTTCATTTTTTGGTTATTTGATTATAATTCCTCCTACATAACTTTCGAAAGTATTTGTTAAAGTATAAGGGATATCTTTGATGGTAAGAATATCCATTTAATAGCCATAGAAGGCTACCCATGATCACTTTAAGAGACAAGAATAGAAGAGGGTTCTTATAAAAAAAGAAAAAAATTTAAAAAGTCACCTCCTACTATTTTTAAAAAGGTCAAAAAGTTAATCTCTCGTTCTACTAAAAGACAAAAAGGCCTCTTCTTTTTATACGGAAATGTCAAAAAGATTCCTTGATATGCCACAAAGTGACAAAAAGTCAAGAAGCTGAGTTTTTAAATTTTCTATTTTTTTTATAAGAATCCCTTTTCTTTTCTTGTTTCTTAAGGTGACCCTCCACCTGAGTTCACTTTACAAGTGAATTACCAAGAAAATAGGTTTCCATCACTAGTGCACTGTTAATTTTTTATCAGTCAATATGTATGTTTGATTGCGTAGAACTGTACTGATGATACTACAACTTTAGAGATATCCAAGATCAAATGATTTTATTTTGCTTCTAATAGGGTGCACTCAATGGTAGACCCAAGATTTTCATTTAGGTGGTGCGGTTTATGGTCAAGTAAAGATGTTCAATAATTAAATCAATTTTTTTAAAGATATTATCTAAGAGGTTTCTCGAAGATCACATGGGTGTGACCGCACCTAACCTCCCAACACTTGGGTCCGCCCCCGGGTGCACTTAACGTTGACTCTCATTTGACCGTATTTTCTTCTGTTGTTAAAGATGCAGCTAGAGAACTTCCGGTAAATAACCTTTTTTTTTTTTTTTTTTTTTTTTTTTTTTTTTTTTTTACTTTGGTTTCAAATTACTTTGATTTCAAAAATTGCTTTTTTTCTTACTCTTTTTGATACCAAGCATTAGTAAGAGAAATAAAATCCTTCAATGGGTCCTACCTATTGAAAATATAGACTGTTCAAGTTCCACATCTTCCTCTTTTAGGCCACAATACCGAATTATATTACAATATGATTGTGTTCCATCATGAGATTGATCTTGTCTAAAATAATTAATGAATGAAATATAAAAAAATTCAAGTGTTTTAGACATCATAGCGCACTTTCAAACTTGTAAGTGGAGAAAAATCCATTTCAATCCAAAACATTGAAATCTTAGGGTTCAAGTTTTTTAAAGCATAAAAGATTAACAAAAATACAGTATAAATTTTTTTTTAATGTTGCTTTTGCATTTTTAAATTGAATTTTTTTTCTATTATTACGTAATGCGGTTTAGCTAGGTCAACCTTGTACATCAAAAGCCTGTATTTGCGATACAAAAAGGCGGTATTAGCGGGTCTCTATCGGCATGACCAATTTATCAAATACAAACTTGATTTTTTATTGACATCATGTAACTTGAATTAAATGGTTACTTTGGATGTTGGACACAGATCTAAGTTTCTTGGTTTAAGTATCCAGGACTATTGTTTAACTCTTCTGTTGAACTCAATATCCTGACTATGCCTCCCTCTAAAGTCAATCCCCAAACTCTAATCCGGTCCCCCTCTTCTGCTGATTTGGCCTCTGCTACCTTGCCCCTAAAATAGAAAAAGAAGCCTAAAGGGGAAAAAAAAAAACCCAAGGTAATTCAGGACATCTCTTCTCTGAAATCCTCTACTGGCCCAAACTCTTCATCCTGTCTCCATGCTTAAAGTTCTCTATTGGAACTGTAGGGGTATAGCTAATGCCCCAACTAGCTAATGCCCCAACAGTCAGATCTCCTCTTTTTGGTCTAATCCCATTCCCCTGACATCATTTTTCTCGCTGAGCCTAAAACTTCTTCTTCCCATTCCCTTCCCTTTAAGTTAGAATCTCTTGGTTTCTCTTCCTTTTTCTCTAATACCTCCCAATCCTCTGCTCCTCCTTCCATCTGGTGCTTCACCTAAAGCCCTCATAATGCTTCTTTCTCTATAGTAGACCAGTCAGCCCAACTTCTTACTGTTTCCCAAAATTTCCCATTAAATGGGCCATCTGCTTTCATTGCTGGCATTTATGTTTCCACTTCCTTCATCCAAAGAAGATTTCTCTGGCAATATCTTATCTCCCCCTCTTTACCTAACCACCTTCCCTGGGCAGTTATTGGTGACTTCAATGCGGTTTCTTCAGCAGCTGAAAAGTTCAATATTCATCCCATCTACTCCCCTGCCACTTCTAATTTCAATAATATGATTGTTGCCTCAGGGCTTTTGGATATAGGATTTTCTGGAAATCAGTTTACTTGGTCTAACAATAGGCAAGGAAACTCCTATGTAGCAACCAGGTTAGATCAGTCCCTCACCAATTAAGCTTGGGCTTTCTCCTTTCCATACTCATATCTGCAACATTTAGTGAGGCAAAATTCGGATCATAGTCCAATTCTTCTTTCCAATCGCCCTCCTATTATTGCAAAATATATTCCCTTCAAATTTGAAGAAATGTGGTAAGTCACCCAACTTTCAAGAAATTGGTGGCTAAGGCTTGGAGTATCCTAATCTATGGCAACCTTCAGTTTATTTTTTGGAAGAAGCTTAAATCTCTGAAAATTACCCTCAGGTCATGGAATAGGGAAGTCTTTGGTAACCTTAAAGCTAACATCTCTTCAGATGAATCTTCTATCCTTACTTTGCAACCAAGTATGGATGCAGCTCCTCTTGACTCAACAAATGCGGCTCTCAGGATAGCCAGAAGATCTCTCCAAAATCTGTTACGGGTTGAAGAAACTCGTTGGCAGCAGAAATCAAGGATTAACTGGCGGAAGGATGGTGACAGGAATACTGGTTTTTTCCATTTAGCTGCTAAAGTGAGAGGCTCTAGAAACTGAATTGAAAAGATTAAATTCAAGGGCATCACTCTGGAGGATCACCTTCTTATCAAAGATGTTGTCATTGGATTCTTCTATAATATTTACAGATCTTCCTTTGGGTTGAGGGATCCTTTGCGATTTCAGGTCAACAGTGGGCGGGTTTCAAATGTTCAAAATGCTATATGGTAATTTCCATCCCTCCAGTGAAGAAATCAGAGCTACTGTCTTCAGCCTCAGAAGGTCTAGTTCTCCTAGTTCTGATGGGTTCTCAGGGATCTTTTGTGTTCCTGCTGGGACGTTGTGGGTGCTTCGGTAATAGCTGCGGTTCAGGATTTTTTCATCTCTAAGAAGATTTGGAAGGCATAAAAACCCTTCTTTCTCTCCCTTATTCCTAAGGTGGCTACTCCTACCTCTTTTGGTGATTATCGCCCTATAAGCTTGCTCAATTTCATCAACCAAGTTTCCTCTAAGATCCTTGCTTCTAGGATGGCTTTCGTCCTTTCGGATCTCATTTCCAATCATCAAGTGCCATCCGTAAGAAGAAAAAGATGCAGGATCACATCACCTTGGCGCATGAGTTGACTCAAAATCTTCAAAAGGGAGCTAAGGGAAAAGGTTTTTTGTCTAAAGCTAGACATTTCCAAAGCTTTTGACAAGTTAAATTGGACCTATCTATTTAGAGTGCTGGAATTTTTTGGATTTAGCAGTGCTTGGATTTATCTCATTAAAGAATGCTTGAATACTCTAAAATGTTCGGTTTTAGTTAATAGAGAGCCGGCTGGGTACTTTTCTTTGGAGTGTGGTCTTAGTCAGGTTGATCTGCTTTCTCCTTATCTATTCATCCTAGCTGAAGAAGTCCTAAGTCTAAATATCGAGAAGCTGGTTATCCTTAAAAAAATCATGCCAATATATAGAGCTCCCTCGTCTCCTTCTATCTGTCACTTACTGTTTGCTGATGATATTCTTCTCGTCTTCCAAGAAACTCCTAGTAGCATCAAGGCTATTAAGGGTGTCTTGAATTCCTATCAATTACCAGCTGGTCAACACTTCAATATGAGGAAGAGTGAGGTTCTTTTTGGGAATAGTAGGCAGTTGTTCAAAATTAGGACCTCGAGGATTCTCGACATTTCTTAAGCCTGTTTTCCAGTGTTATATCTCGGTGCCCCTCTCTTCATTGGCAGTCCTAAAGTTATCTATTTTAAGAGTCTAAAGGCCTCATTCAAGGTGAGGCTAGCTGATTGGAAATGCAAGATGCTCTCTTTTGCTGGTAGGGTGATCCTGGTTAAGCACGTCCTTCAAAGCCTTCCTATGCATATGCTTCTTGTTCTTCCCATCCTGAAATCGATTTGTAATTTCTTAGAGATATGGATGAGGAATTTCTTATGGTCTGGAGGATCTTTACAAGCTAAGAGAAGTCTCATAAGTCGGCGTTTTGTTTGTCTCCCCAATTTAGAAGGTGGCCTGGGTTTTCATAGAATTCAGAACCTAATCAAAGCCATTATGGTTAAATTAGGTAGGGCTGCCCTTTCTTCCTCCTCTCTATGTGCTTCATGGTTCAAAGAAAAATACTTTAAAGGGTTTTTTTCCTAGGCACCCTAGCTCTTTATTCTCAGGCTTTTGTATTTGGAAGCTTATAGATTTCTTTTCTCACTTTCTTTTTCAAAACAGCCACTGGCAGCTGGGAGATGGGAGAAATACAAGTTTTTGGCACGACAATGGCATGGTCCTCTCTCGATAGCTCAACAATTTTCGGGCATTTCTCGCCCTTGGACTGATTCAGTGCATGGCATCTTTCCAAACCCCCAGCTGATTACATCTTCTGATCTCCCACAGTAGGTGGTTTCCTTCTCCTCCTTTCTATTGATGGACTTCTCTCTCTCTAACGTTCCTGATAAGTTGATCTGGTCGAGCTCCAACTCTAGCCATCTCGCTTTCTTCGTTGCATGGGATCCAACTAGAACCAAGGGTCTTCCAAGATGTTGATCTAAGTTTGCTTGGAACATTCTCCTCAAGCCCTCCATTGCTTGCTTTGCTTGGAATTTGTTCCATAGCAAACTCCCTATCAACGATTGGGCGCAATCCATTGGGATGCAGCTGGCGTCTGTGGTAAGCACCAAGAATCAGTCTATAGCCTCTTCTTCCTCTGTCCCTTTGCCTTGATCTTCTAGGACTGGTTTCAGCTAAAAGGTAATTTCAGAGCTACTGTGGCAGTCGCTGCTTCTTCTCTACAGAGCTATCCCTCTGCTAGTTCTTCCTCAAAAGCTAAAAAGGGTCTTGGTGCTCTATTTCTGGTGGCCCTATTCAGCTTGTGGAAGGATAGGAATCTCTCTCTGTTCAGTGGTATGAAGCCTTCTCAAGAAATAGTTTATAATTTCTTCTTGGCAGTGCTTTCCCAAGCTCTTGGTAAAATGTCTTCATCTTTCTCTAGCTCTTTTTTAAATTCTTTCTTAGCCTTGTGTAACCAGCACTATCATAGTTTGTGATAGTGGGCTGTTCCCTGTTGTGGGTGGTTTTTTTAGTTGGTTTTTCCTTTTGGTTGTATCTCCTTTCCTTTCTTTTCAATTCAATTTTTCAACTTAGCAAAAAAACTTTGCCAATTAAGCAAAGCCTTCTTTCTGTGCATTTCATGATTCTTACTTAGATTGATGCCATTGCCTTGAGCCCAACCTCATACTCAAATTAATTTTGGTTTTTGTTTCAATTGTATAACTCAAATTAAATGTGATAAAATATTGGATATATGAAGCTCGTTTTCTTAATTTTTCTAATTTCACTTATTTAAGATATTATTCTTCTATCCATATGATTTCCAAAACTACTAGATGGTTATGAATGGTTGGAACATTCGCGTGCATCCATCTCTCACTATAGGGTGAGGGAGACATACATAGTTGGAAATATTTGTGTGCAAAATAGGAAAAACCATATATGGTCATTTGCAAAAGAGGCATGTTCATACTCAAAGAAGGAAAGTCACGTAAGAGTGTGTGTGTGTGTGTCTATTTATCTATTTATCTATCTATCTATCTATAGGGAGATTGTAAGGTTTTATAGAGTTGGTTAATTCATTGGTTACGGACAAAACCAGGACTCTTACAGTTGTAATTTTATTTAGAATGGAATGCTCGAAATTGTCAGCAAAGATTGATAGACAAACAGGGAACTGAAGTTATCAGAGCAATGAAAAACAGTCATTCTAGGAACTGATTGTGTTCACTCGAGCAATGTCCCATTCGCTCAAGCGAACCCTTCATAGAAGCTTTAACGCTCGACCCAGTCTATTCCTCTTCTTGAGCCATCCGATTTCTGCACTGATCGTTTGAGACAGAGATGAGTTCACTCGAGCGAACTCCCAATCCGCTCGAGCAAACCTGGACGAATTGCAGTTTCATCCGGAAACTCCTTCCTGATTTGTCTCATGAGTTTAATCTCTTTCTCAATTAAATCAGAACGCTTAAGGCATGAGTTCAGGCCTATAAATACTCCTTCTCTCTCTATTCCAAAGTACTTCTCATCAAGATTAATCCATAGAAAAGATTTTGAGAGATCTATCATTCCCCCAAAGGCTTCTACGTTCATGTGCTGAAGATCAAGCGTTGAGTCTGATTCCGTTCTACTCTCCAGAAGTCGAGACACCTTAAAGATGGCACTACAACAAAAATCATTTTTCGCGACAAATATTCCGCGACGTTTTGAAAATTTGTCACTAAATGTTATTTTTCGCGACGAAAAATTTATTTCGTCACCTAAAACAAAAACACAAATTATTTAACGACGATAATTTTCAATTGACGCTAAATACTGTCGCAAAAAGTTTGGCGCCAAAAAATGGAGTTGGCGCTGAAGAGATAAAATTTTTCCGACGAAATTATTTATTTGGCGACGAATTTTTTTTGTCGGTAAATCATTTACACTATATTTTATTAAAGAATTTTTATGACAAAAATATGTCGCCGCATAATCCTTTAAAATAATCCACAGCGAAATTATTTCGTCGCGGAAGGCATAAAATTTGGGGCACGCGATATGGCTTGGCGGTTCTTTTTTAAGAACAATTGGGCGACGAAATGAAAAAACATAACACCCTCGCACGCTCTCTCACATCGGAACCAAGGTGCAGCACCATCACCTCCTCTCCCTCTCGATCTCGGCCCTCTCTCTCTCTCTCCATCTTGCAACCCCTGCACAGACCCATCTCAGAGGCAGCCCCCCTCTCCAGTATCATTGCTCCTCATCTCTCTCACGCCCATGGACCGTCACCCCTTCTTCCTCCACGCGCAGACCGCACCACCACCACCAGCAGCGCAGAGCCCCATCATCTCTCCCTCTTCTCCCTCCACGCGCAGAACTGATCCCATTCACAGGTAAGAGCCTCTCTCCCTCCTCTCTGCATCACCATCGCATCCCTCAGCACTTCCCCTGCACGCCAGCGCACCCTCTCCTCTCATAGAAATCTCCAGATCTCCAAGAAGGATATCTATTTTTTTTTAATTTTTTATTCTGGGTTTTTCTTTTTGTTGTTTTTATGGGGTTTTGGATTTTTTTTTCTGATCTACTTCCTTGCATTTTCGGATTCGAGCGATTCCTTTTTCGTCGACATTGAGAAGATCTATCTCGGCGGAAAGGTCAGATCTTTCTCGACTATCTGCCTCAGATCTTGCAGTTTCTCGCTTTCTGTCACGAATTTCAATGGTTTCTATGCGCGGATTCGTTTTCCGGTTGATTTTGGGTGTTGTTTTGGGTTTATGTGGTTGATTTTGGGGGAATTTGGATGATTTGGAGCGGATTTTTGCGGTTTCTGGTTCTTCATTTGAGTTCAGCTGATGAGAGTGTAATGGAGATTTATCGGCCTCATTTGAGGTGTTCTTGTTATTATTTATGGCTTTTGTTGGGTTTTGAAGTGTTTGGAGTGGAATTTTTGTGATTTCCGATTTCACATTTTGAGGTTTCATCTGGAGTTTTATTGATTTTTTTTTTGTTTGTTTCTGTTATTGATTTTGTGGATTTTGAATGGATAGAGCGGAGTTTTTGGGGTTTTTCTTTATGTTCCATTCATTTGTGTGAGTTGATGGTTGTAGTTTAAGTGTGTTTGATGATTTCTGTTTCTCATTTCTGATTTTTTTGATCTATAGATGTGATCTTCCTTTGTTTTTCCCCCTTTTTAGAAATGAGTTAAAGATTTGATTCGATTGGAAGGCATCCTTTGTATTCTGTTTATATGAATTCGCCCCCGGGGGTGGGGCTTGCCTTAAATAGTATGAAATCTTTCTTCCCTGAATGAAGATTTTACTTTTAAGCTTTTTAATCTTTGGGTGTTGCTTTTTAATTTCTTGTTTCTTCTTGTTCCCTTCTCAGTAATATCTTTTCATGTGGGACCAAGGTCTGTTTTTATTCGTTTGAGCAATCTCAGTTTATGCAGCCATCGTTTGGCTTATTGTTGTTTTGGAAGGATGTATAGGCTTTCTCTTTGTATGAATCTTACTCATATATAGATATATTTCTTTTCCAAGATGAAATGGTGCTCTTAACCTTTCACGAGTGGCAGTTTTTTGCTTGTTTTTATTAACATTTCCCAATTCCTAATTTATCAGTAATTACATCAGTAGTTGATATTAGAATTTTTGCTTGTAATCTTGATGTTGCATGTTTCATGGGTATGTTGAGTGGGAAGGTAGTTGGTTCATTTTCCTGGCAATAAAATTACAGATTTACCCGCAAAGTAGATCAGTGGATGTTTCAATATGATTTCTTGTCCAAAATGAGCATGTTTTAGATTGAACAATATGAAAGTAGACATATCTTTCATTAGAGTAAAGTTTTCCTTAATGATTATAAAGGCAGAACTTTGACTTTATGCAGGAAGACTTCAAGACAAATGATGTCAAGCCATTGCAGCTTTCGCCACTGGAATGATGCAGAGACCCAATTATACAATTCTCATTGTTAAAACGCTTCTTAGTTTATCAAGAACGACTATAATACAGATTTCATGGGCTCACTTGGCTTCCTTATACAAAAGAACTTTAAAATCTAGCTATCTACAAGCTCTATCGTTAGCTGTTTGGTATAAGCAATAAAATAGTTGGTAAGCATAGATTTATTTTGACCATCTATATAATAGCCTTACATTGGACAGTTAAAAATATCCATTAAAATTTTTTTTTCTTATAAATTGCTGCATCTTAAGTTCTATTGAATATAATCAACAGATTGCCCCTTGCACATTTTTTTAGATGACACAGAAATGATTGATTGGCAAATGTTCATGGCACTAGAAGATCACAATTGGATTTTTTTTTATAGATGTCTAATACGTGAAGTCCTTTTTGCTAAAAAAGGAATATTCCTTTTAGGGTTTTTCCTGAACAGTCACCAGCCGCGCCTATTCCTGTTATAGTTGAAAAGGTAGATCCAAACTCACAGGACACTTGAGTTCAGCTTAAGCCACTAAGCTCTAACCATCATTGATATCTTGTCCAGGTTGAGATACGACACCTGACCATCTTCAGATGTCTTAAAATAGTCTTCTGCCCACATAATATGAAAGTGTTCACTGAAAGAGAAGGACCCTTTGGAAGAATCTGTAACTTGGAAACAGGGCATGAAAAATCCAAGTAGGGAAATGAGGAACATGGCCTATGGAAGTGCCCCAGTTTCCATCTCTGCTCCTCCTCCTCAGTGCAGGATCTATCATGCATGCGTCCTTGAAAGTGTTGATTCACATCAACTTCACCATCTATTTACACTACCGTTGTTGATTTGAGAATGCATTAGGGACTTATTTTTTATTTTATTTTTTCAAATGCTCTCTTGGTTTTCTATGAAACTTGATTTAAGTAAAATGGATTTATTTGATGTTTCATTGTTTAAGCACTTCTTCTGTGCTTTATATGTTCATTTTAATCTGCAACTGACAATTGTAGAATTATAGTGTCATATAGTGTGCTTTCTGCATTTTGTTGAACCAGAAATTTTATTTTATTTTATTTTATTTTTTGGTAATAGGTTTTCGGTGCTACTCTCGATGACATCCAGCATGATGGTTGACCATAGTCTTTGCCCCATTTTATGGTATGTATATATTTTAGGTACCTTTGGGTGTAATTGTGATATGCATTTTATGATATGTATGGAACTCATTGGAGCAGTACTTTTGTATTATACCTGAATTCTTCATATAGTGGCAATGATATAGTAGGCCTAGAATTTAGTCTGAACATGAATATATTCATGATCTCCTCATAGAAGGAGAGTCCTTGGTAATCATAGGTGCACTTCCACAGTCCACTAATCTATTTTGCATTTGATGAATATGTTGAAAAAAAACATGGGCAACTCAAGGGTATTTTCATCATGGACTGTAATTTTGTCCAAGATCTGCTAATGGGATTGAGGACTTGTTACAAGCATGAGCACCTCCAATTTTGACTATTTTCAAAATTGGGGACTTCAGAATTAGAACAGTCTGGGCAAATTTGGTAGAATTGAATTTCCTTAATCTTGAGACCACAAAGATTAGAAACGAACAGTATATCTGAATCCTATCTACTTGAGAAAACATCTATGACATTGATGGAATCTGTTGAAAAAACAGACATACCCCACACTATTGATCTCTCACATAGTCACACTCATCAGGTATTGTATCATGGAATGAAAGCCTGTAGAGAAAATTGACATAACAACACACACTGTGGTATTTGATATCGTAATATCATGGAATGGAACCTGTAGAGAAAATTGACATGGCACTACATCAAACTGAACTCTCTCTTTTTATTTGAAACAGAAGTAAAGAGGACAAGGTCCATGCATCATGATTTATTAATGTCGGCCACTTGATTGGCTTGTTTGTGGACAGAGGAAGACATATCCCATGTGATTGGAAAATTGACAAAAGAGTCCTAGTCATATAAATGAAGTTTTAATCCCTAAGGAGTCTTTCTATTGGAACTTTTGATTGCATTAGTTGAACTGAAGGAGTTTTTCTGTTCCATGTTATCAACTTATCATACATGGTCATAGTTATGTTTCTTCTCATTTCTAAGCTTGTGCCAAAAAAAAAAAAAAAAAAGTATATACACATTCATAACTAGCATTAACTTGATCATTCCAGCCCCTGTTCAGTTTGAAATTCCCAATTTCTGTATTCAAAGTATATCTGAACTGTTGGTTGGCATCAAACCCAGTTGTTAATTGTTGTGTAATTTTCAGACTAGTATTGGGAATAATTCCACAAGTTGTGATTGTAAATTTGGCTGATATTTGAACGGTGGATTGAAGTTGCAATCATGGTTGATTGTGATCCTTGACTGGAAGGTCTTTCAGAAAATACTGTTAATGTGTTTATGAGTGTATTTTCGTGTTAGAAAAATGATAAAATACATGTTATGTTCAGGTCTCAAACTACAAAGGGCATTTGGTTGTGTAAATGTGCAGAAATAGAACCCTGTACACTTGTTATGGATCTGGAGGGTACTGATGGAAGGGAGCGAGGAGAGGTGTGCGGTTTTCCTAACCTTATGCAATTTAAATTATCTGTTCGTCATTGTATATTGCAGTGTTGGCATTTCTAGGCATTATTTTCATATATTGCCAGAGACAAATATTTATGTCCTTGTTAAGACCTAAAGTTACTTAAGGAATAAAAGTATCGAAGGTGCGATATGTAAACATCAGATAGAGTTAATATCGCTGCTTACATAGAGTTAATTTCGCTACTCACAGTTGTTGATGACCATGTGAAAATTTTAGGTAGCAATAGTAATTAGTAAATCTTTAACTATTTTAATATCTTATTAAGTAACATTATTATTATTTTTTTTTTTTTTACTTTTCTTTTGGGAGTGTGGTTGTCATTATTAAACTAATAGCTATTTAATGTTCCTTTTTTCTTTACCTTATTTTCAGGATGATATTGCATTTAAAAAGCAGAGTGCACTCTTTGCTCTTGCTGTTTCGGATATAGTTCTTATAAACATGTAAGCTTATTGGCTTTTGATCGTTGCACAGTAGCTTGGTTATTTTTTTTTTTTCTTTGACTGTGGACAGTGGCCTGTTATTGGTAGCAGACTGATCAGTTGATAAACTTGGGAAAACGTTTTGAGTACTCAGTTAGACTCAGTGGCGGACCCAGGATTTTCGTTTGAGGGGTGCGAAATGATAGCAATTGAAAAAGTCCAAAAATATTATTTTGTGATACTTTCTTCACATTAATAATGACAAAAGAGAAGATGTATTACATTTAAATGATTACAAAATATTCAAGTGTATCAACTACATTTTCTCATCAAAAGTCCTAAATTAACTATACAACAAAGCTTTTACAATTGCCCTCGACGGTTCTTCATGTTTTGAAAGCGTTGCATGATCGTCTCATCGTCGATGCTATTAAAAACGTCCCTTTCGATATATAAAAGTAAACAATCATTCATCCACTCATCTTCCATTCGATTGCGTAGTCGACTCTTCACAATTTTCATAGCAGAAAATACCCTCTCAACAGTAGCAGTAGCAATTGGTAGAGTTAGCGCCAATTTCAAAAGCAAGAAAACCGAAGGATATAGGATGTCCTTTTTTGTTTCAACCATCTTCTGAGCAAGGCCACTAATTCCTTTCACTTCTAAGAACTTGCTATTGGTCCGCATGTCAATAATGTAAGTATCAATCGATTTGAGTCTGAAAAATCATCTGGATAGAATTGAGAAAGGCGGATCAATTTTTCCTTGTTGAATGCAGAGAATGAATCACTTGGATTGAAGCATGCCACACAAAGAAGCAGCTCGGTGGTCACCTCATTGAAGCGATCGTTGAGCTCTTTAAGTTGCATGTCAATAGTAGTATAGAATATTTCAACGCGGTAAAAATGTAGATTTGTCACTTCAGCTTTGCGTCGTGATCACTTTCGATCAACAAACAAATCATCCATATTCGGAATGGGGATTTCATATTTATCACAAAATAAATGAACTTCAGAGAGGAGAGAATCCCACCCATCGTCTCTCATCTTTTGCAATTTTTGTTTTGATATTCTTACCATTTCCATGGCGTTGACAATATCTTGATCTTTTCACTGCAATGCCTTTGATAAGACATTCGTGACCCCCAAAATATTTGTCATCAAATGCATTTTAAATGCGAAATCAAAAGATTCCAATTTAAGCAATGAGTGAGCCGCACTACCTACATTTTCATTTGTATCATCTTTTACAATAATCTCAAGCACATCAATCACAGAGGAGAACATGTGGATCAAGTTAATCAATGTACCATAATGCGAGCCCCATCGTGTATCTCCTGGCCATTTGAGACTAGTCTTTTGATTCAAACCTTGTCCACTTTCAAGTTCACCGGTATTGAGTGCATCAAGAACTTTAGCAGCTTGTATATTTTGGAGCATGTCATGGCGTTTACAAGAGCCTCCAACAACATTCAACGTATAGCAGACCGATTCAAAGAACATGGCAATTGGTACATGTTTTTTTGCGACAGCAATGAGTGCCAATTGAAGCTAATGTGCAAAACAATGAACGTAAAATGCAGTAGGATTCTCATTTTGAATGAGTGTTTTGAGACCATTAAGATGACCCCGCATATTACTAGCTCCATCATAACCTTGCCCGCGCAAACTTGTTATGCTCAATCCATGTTTGGAAAATATCGCATCAATTGCTGCTTTAAGTGATTGAGCAGTAGTGTTTGTGACATGTTCTACTAGCAAAAAGCGCTCAATCACACATCCCCGCTCATCCACATAGCGTAAAACAATGGCCATTTGTTCTTTCATAGAGATGTCACGAGATTCATCCACCAAAAGGGCAAATGGTGCATCTCCAAGTTCAGAAATGATAGCCTGAGTGGTCTCCATAGAAGCCGCATTTACAATATCTTTTTGAATCTTAGGCGAGGTAAGTTTCAAATTTTCAGGAGCATTTTCCAAAATGACTCTCTTAGTAGCTTCATTTTGATTGGCAATTACTTGCAAAAGCTCAAGGAAGTTACCCATGTTATTTGAATCCTCAGATTCATCATGACCACGAAAAGGCAACCCTTGGCGTAGAAGAAAGCGAATGGCATCAAGCGTTGCCTTTAAGCAGATTCGATACTCAATCCGAGCTTGATCCGATTGCTTGACAATAATTGTCTCAATGTGTTGCTTTTGGTTTAATAAATTTTGGCACTTCTCATATGCTTGATTGTGAGCACTCTTCGGGCCTCCCACGTGATCTCCAATTCTTTCTTTTTTCCTCCAATTTCTGAATCCTTGAGTTATAAAGGCATCATGACGTGCATGTTCTCCAAAAAGATAACAACATAAGCAAAATGCAGCATCTTTTTTTATGTTGTATTCCAACCAACTACCATAATCCTTAAACCAAGCCGGATTAAATCGCCTTTTATCTTGTGCAGACTCCGTAAAAGGAAATTTATGATCACGAGGCTGACAAGGACCCTTTTGTAGATACGCTCTTCGGATTTGGTCTCGATCCATAGGATGATAACTCAATATTGGATTTCGTAACCCAGGATCTGCAGGAAGATCTGCTAAGTTAACTTCTATTCGACTTTTCTTCGAAGCTGATGACACTTGATCATTGTCATCATTCTCTAAAGTCGGACATGATAGGCTAGGAGTTGATTTTCTTTTGAAATAATTTTCCATATCTGATTCAAAGATAAAGAAAATTTCATCAAAATCAACGCCTGCCTAAAAACACATAACTTAGTAGAAACGCATAACTTGATTGGAACAGAACTTAGTTCGAGCACATTAACTTAATTGATTATTGGCAAGGTTGGGACACAAACACATGGGCATATGAAAATACTTAAGACAGAAATCAATCATGACTACGCATATGTAAACCACATCCATCAAATTAAAAAATATCATAGAAATATGAACATTTGTACATCAAATTTCCATTATAGAGTTAAAAGCATAAAGCTCTAAATCAAATCCACAATTTATTTAATTTGACTATGATATAAAAATTAAAAAAGATCGAGAGAGAGGGAGAATACCTGCACTACGCTGCCAGAGAGAGGGCCCACCAAAGTTGTAGAACTATTAGATGATGCACCTCCAATCAATAGCTAGACAACTCTCCTATGTATAATGAAAAAAATAAATCCATGTAAATAAAATTTTTTATTGATTTCTGATCACATTTTTTTATTAGAGTCTATTGCAAAAAAATTAGATATGGAGTTAGATGATTGAGGGATAAGGATGTAGAAGGAGATGCAATGAGCCAATGATCAAAGTCAAAGGTAAATCCAACTATCCAACTAGACCCCAAAAAATTGAATTACACATAAAATCATCTTGTATTGCTCCCTTTCAAATTGCAAACAATGACTATAGAACTTAGAAGCTATTGGAAATGGGATCAAGTAAACCAAAAATGGCCTCAATCAAATTACCCAAAACAGTCTTGAACAAGATTTCAGAAGTTTCAGACACAATTCATATGATTCTATCACTATCAGTTTCCAACAAAATAAATGAGTCTTGGAACTGAAGATTTGACCTTTTCCACCAAATGTTGGCTAAACGGACCAATTTTATATATATTAACTACAAGCGAAGGGCTTAAAATGAAGAAACAATTTCTTACAGGTAAAATCATCAAACCAAGATGCACAAATGAAATGACCTTCCAAATCACCAAGGCCACCTTGGAAAAAGCACAACCCGAAAATGGGAAACATGTACTAATAGCATTGCTGCCATTGCATAATTCTTGGGCCAATGCAATGAAGATGCACAAAATGGCACACTAAAAAAATAAATGCATCGGATCCCCCATAGAATTTAAACAAACAACTACCACAGGTGGTAATAGGTGATGTATACAATTTTTTTAGATCATGGGTTGAATTCCCATCCACAACATTAGTATTCTTTTTAGTTTTAAAATCAATAGATAATTATTGATTAGGAAACCTAACCAGATCCGTACGAGTCCAGTGGCTGCCATCCGGCCAAAAATAATTAAAGTCAGTCAAAACTGAAATCTCAGATCAGTCTGTTTCATTATATATAATTGCAATCTCAAATCTGAGCTTTAAAGGGAGATTTGTAGGCTACAGTTGCTTATAAATAAAGCAATGTGAAAAGTTCCTAGGGCACATTTTCATCTTCAATTCACCAAATATTCATAACCTAGCAAAACCAACCCAAAAACAGGAGAGGAAGGATTCATCACCAAACGAAGGACAAGACAAAGTGAATTTTATGGATTGTTGCCTGTAAAATAATGTGGAGTACATTCTTTATGTGGACTGTGGAGAGGAGATGAGATATCCACTTCTAGTGTCCTATTTTAGGACATATTCCTTCCATTTGAAATTAAATCACTAAAGTAAGACTCCAACTAATGAATCTAGAAGCCATTAGCAAATCTTGACAAACACGACTTGAAAGTATAGATAGTCTCAAATGCACTGGAACAATTAGAACTAGATGCTACCTTTTCAATGAATGCGTGTAACTTTAGTCCATGTTAGAATCTTAGAATCTTGGGCATTTTTTCAAGTGCATCTAAACTAAATGTAAAGGGAACCCCTGTCGCTTTCTAAATGATTGCAAACAAGGAACCCCTGTCGCTTCACGAACTGAGCGATCTTTCTAGCAGAGAAGCTTTTTTTCCAAGGGGATATGCTTGGGTTTTGGATTGAGACACGAACAACCTTCCTATCAGTAGCTATGGCAAGAAGTGCCATAGGATAGAGAGATGTCTTACACCAAGATCAAGATGGAATATCAGAAGAAGAACATCATCTGAATGACTGAATTAGATTTAGAGGAATAATAGAAAGAGGAGAAGTGGAAAGGAAAGGATACCTCTTCTTTGATGTCTTTGATTTTCTGCATGACGGTCGCCAATCGCCATCGTCGCCATTGCTGGACGGGCTTGAACCTATGTGCGCTGCAGCGCTGTGGAGAGGGAGAGGGGTTGGAGATAATACAAGGGTTTTCAACGATTTGGGGGAACTGAGGATTTTTTCGATTTGAAGTGGGGGGGTGCAGTTTAACTATGGGCTTTTAAATGGGGGTGCATGATGCGTCTTTAACTGGGCCAGGGGTGTATGACCCATATCCATTTAGTACGATTTTCAAAATTTACCGGGTGCAGGTGCACCCGGGTGAATGTACATACGTCCGCCCCTGGTTAGACTCATTCAATGCTTGACTTAGTGACCTACCAAGCAAGTCATTTCAGCTGAATCAGGGCAAGTGAGAACAAGTTTTGTTGGTAACAGTCAGAACAC
Source organism: Camphora micrantha (assembly GCA_003546025.1). NCBI lineage: Eukaryota > Viridiplantae > Streptophyta > Magnoliopsida > Laurales > Lauraceae > Camphora > Camphora micrantha. The sequence goes on along the minus strand of QPKB01000012.1, from coordinate 20,877,512 downwards.
AAATTCTGGAATGAACACTACTATAGACATGTTTTTAAGTTTTACGTGATCAGATGGTAATTATTAATGAGCCCACTCTAATCGTTTGGTGTAATCCAACTTTTTTCATTGGACGACCTTGGGATTCTATGCAGTCAAAATCTATAGAGTAAGACTGTTAAGACCATTCCCTAAAAACTCATGACTCGATTTTGAAGGTTGTGAAGTTGAGTCACTTAGGTGAGTCTGGATGTCACTAAGGTATTAGACATGGTCTTCTCTCTTGGAATGTGACTGTAGTCACTAACATCATCTTATATAAACGTTACATTTCATTTGTTTTTTTTTTTTTAAAAAAAAGAGGTTATTGTCCATGGGAACTTATATCTTCCCAATGTCTAAAAATAATGTAGTACTGTTCATTGTTTAAGAATTTTTTGTTAATACTATCTGTTGATTAGATTTTAAAAGGATAAAAAAATGAAAATAAAGAAAAAGAGGTGATCTACCGTCTGCGTCAAATAATCTTTGCCATCAGCAATGGTAATAATAGCTAACTATACGAAGATAAACTCTCTCAGCTAATATAGTGTCATATAAACAGCTACAGCCATAATTGTGAGCGCTTGTGAGCCTCAACAAACAAGGTTTAGTTTTGTATCTTTTTCATTCTCACAATTTATGTATGTGATTATAGAATCTAATAAAGTATTTGTTGCAAACATGTGGTCATGTTGTTCATAAACAACTCTAAGATGCCGTCCTGGGATGCAATGGATTGTGGTTTTTTGGGTTGACAAACTATGAGGGAAAAAAAAAACCCTAGTTCTGTTTTGGGCTACCTTTATGTTTTATTATTATTTATTTTCCTTAACATTTTGCCCATTTGTATTAGATCTGCCATTAAGATATTTTGTTACTGGTATATGAAATTTTGTGCATGAATGTGGTCAGTGTAATGGACATTACATGAGAACTGGGAAAATTGCCCAAGTGAAAATAATCTCAACTCCATTATTCAGGTGGTAATTCTAGGTCCATTTTGGGTCAGCTACCCAGAAATGGCTAGGCTGGCAGATGCAACTCCCGTAATTCTTCCCACGCTCATATCAGATGATTTTCTTCTAAACCCTAAGGTTCTTGCATCCAAACTCAATGAGAAGTCGAGGCTGCTAATTCTTTGCTCCCCATCGAATCCTACTGGATCTGTTTATCCCAAGAAGTTGCTTGAGGAGATCGCTGATATAGTTGCGAAGCATCTTAGGCTTTTGGTAGGCTGCCTGAAATGCATTTATCTCAATTTTAGAAATAAAAGATGCCATGTATCTCAAATTAAGTTAAAGTGTGAAATGGTTGGTTTCTTTTGTTTTGTTTTGCTTTGCCTTCAGGTTCTGTTTGATGAGAAATATGAGCACATCATCTATCCGCCAGCAAAACACATAAGCTTTGCCTCTTTGCCCGGCATGTGGGAGAGAACTTTGACTGTAAATGGCTTTTCTAAGGTAATTTAATTGCATTGTATGAATAATTAAATCTGTGGGCTTTGATGGATATGTTGTTGCAGTATCCAGCAAACATCGTTTTCCTACATATTGTTGACATATGCATGCTATTGCTGACTTGTGCTGTGTTTGTTGCATGGAATTCTACCTTAGAAAATTTTATGTTTTGCTGTGCAGCGGAATTTTAAAGTGGGTTCCCTGGAATCTGCATGTCCATAATTGGCAAGGAGTCTTTCTGTCCTCATAAAAAAGTTAGCAATCCTGTTATGGACCCATGATTCTATGCACAAACTAGCTCTTAGATCAGCCTGGTGGCTATTTCTTAACCTATATATTATTAGAGTGAAAAGATTTCTAAAGAGGCTGGTCAATTATCCTTGGAATTAAAAGGCTCTAGAGGATTCTGGTTTTGTTTCTCTAGGTTGTCAAATGTCAATGTGCAGAGCTGAGCTTAAATTCTTGGCCCAACCATTTCAAAGTTTGGTTCTGAACCAATCCATGCCCAGACAGTTCACATACCTATATAGAAGGGCATATGCTTTATTGGTTAATGTAGTCAGCAAGGTTTACAGTTTATATTTGCTCACTAGGTTTCCCTGAAGAAAACTTTAATTACACATGTGAAATGTAAGTCTTTGTGGAGGCAATTTAAGACGGAGACAGAGTACAGTTCCATGGCTCATAGTAGTTTAGTGTTTATGAGTGGCTTTATTTCCGATGTGCCTTTATTCCACAAAGCATTAACTACTTGTGCAAGATAGTAATCTGGACTAGCATATCACCAGACACTGACAAGTGACAACTCTGTAAACTTCCATATCATCAGACAACTCTATGGTTTGATTTGCATAACTGGGGCACCATAATGTAGAAAAATTTCTCACCATATGTAATGTGTTCGAGCGTGTTATGACCATTCTTATCAGTATTTCACAAGCCATGACCGCCCTTTGAGTCTGTTATGGTCATATTCTATATCGTTGACAGGTCGTTTGCCTCTTGGAACTCAGCAGGAATGTTCTGCACCAAACAGTCGTGATGTTAGCAATAATTTGAACAGTTAAGATGTTGGCAATATTGTAACAATCAATCAAGTTTATGGGATGAATTGAAATATGGGATTTGGTCAACGCAGTAGGACATGAAGGGCCCTTCTGTTGATCACCTAAATCAGATCATTGTAGAAAAAATTTTCTGTTGTGTTGTTTGGTGTTTGGATTTCTGGGTTCTTCTTACTTTGTGGGCATTGCATCAGTATAACTTCCATTTCACCATGGACATCACATACTCATATTAATTGTTAGGATAGTGATTCAGGTTTGTGATCTTGAATCAACTTGTTTTACTTCAAGTTCACTTTTATTTTTTAATTTTCCTAGGCTTTTATTTTGTCTCACTTACTTTGCTTTTGATTCCCATGTTTAATTCCTAACATTTTTTTTTTTTTTTTTTGTACCACAGGTTGGGACTAGAGATCAATGTAATACAGGCCAATTGCTTGAACATCCTTTTGTTTTTCATAAGAATATTGTGCTTACATTAATTTGGATGCTACATTTTTACTTGAATTAGTAACGATGACGGGACTAAACTTGTGGGTTAGATTTAATAGTTATATGTTTTCTAATATATTGAAGGAGCATGTTTTGTAAATTTTTTATTAGTTAAATGAGCAGAGTTTATTATACATTTTATTTGAATTGAATGAGTAGGTTTTATTGTACATTTTGTTTGAGTTGAATGAACATGTTTTATTTGTACATTTTATTTTTGTTTAATGGGAAGGTTTTATTATATATTTTATTTTAGTTGAATGAGTATGTTTTATTATATTCAGCGTAAAGGAGATTTTTGAGGTGGCAGGCAGCAATTTATAAAATAAATATATTATTTTTAGTGATGAATTTTATTTGTCGCCTAATAAAAATAAATATATCTTTTCATATTATCTCCAACGTATATAATTTGTTGCCTAAGAGAATTTGTGGCAAAGTTTAATATTGGGCGACGAATTATGGTGGTGGCCTAATGTCTACAAACTATGCGCGACAAAACTAATTCGTCGCCAATTATAATTTATGGCAATTCACTATTTAGAGACAATATAGTTTTGTCGGTAAAAGATATAATTCAGCGACGATTTCATTTTGTCGCCAAATTTCTTTTCACCATTTTTTATCCTTTTTTTAAAATGAATTATAGATATTTGGGGACAAAAATATCCTTTTTGCCGACATAAAATTTTGTCGCAGAAAATTAAAATTTGGCGACGATAACGTGTTGTCGCAGAAAATTTCAAATATTTGGCGACGATTAGTTGTGATAGTCGGTAAAAAAAATTCAACGACACCTAATAGGCGACGAACTGGCGACGAAAATGGTTTTGTTGCAGAATATATTTGGCGATGATTTTAGGATTTTCTGCGACAAATATTTGTGTCGCGAAAAGTGATTTTTGTTGTAGTGCGGATTCAAGGTGGTTTGTTCAAGCACGGTTGAAGGTGAACGATGAGTTGTCGACAAAATCAAAGAAGTCCTTAGGTTGAGTTAACAACTGGGAAGGGCTGTAAGTATCTCTTGTAACTTTCGTTTCAAATAATGATTGGTTGTCTGTTGCCCTAGACGGCCGGTAAGGCCCGTGGTTGTTTCCCGAGCAGGGTTTTCCACATATAACTCGTGTCTCCTTCTCATTGTGTGGTTTGATTGTTGTTAATCTGATTTAGGATTAAATAAGTGTAATCACGTGTGGATTGATATTTAATAGAGATCTGGTAATTGGGACCTCCGCCTGTGTTAAGGCAGGCTTTTCAATTGGTATCAGAGTAGGTTGCACTAATTTACTGTGTGATCTTTTTTACACTGATCTCTAATGAATATCAATAGAGAAGGAACGTCTACTAACAAGCCCCTTCTTTTAGACGGAACCAATTATGCTTCATAGAAAGTAAGGATGATTGCTTTTCTTAGGGCTATTGATGATCAAGTTTCGAACATAGTCGCGGAGGATACACTGATCCCACCATTGTTGTTGATGGGCAGACTAGACTGAAATCCAACGCCCAATGGACTACCGATGAAAAGACTAAGTCCAACTGCAATAATAAGGCAATTAATGCAATTTACAATGGAATTACTGCAATAGAATTTCATAGAGTGTCTGCGGGCCCCAATGCCAAGGCAGCTTGGGATCTTTTACAAATTGTTCATGAGAGTATAGATACTATTAAGCAGACCAAACTCCAAAACCTGACAATTGCCTTTGAGATGATTCGGATGAAAGAGTCCGAAACTTTTGATGAATTTAATACAAAATTGACTAAGATTGTAAATTCATGCTTTACTCTGGGAGAACCCATTCCTTAATCTAAAATCGTCAAGAAAATTTTGAGGTCTCTCTTAGAACGATTTTGTTCAAAAGTGGTTGCCATTGAGGAGCATAAGGATCTCAATTTCATAACTGTTGAAGAACTTATTGGAAATATGCAAACCTTCGAGGCAAATAATTGTCCACTGAATAAAGGGAAGGACATTGCACTTATGTAATCTAATTCAGTAGATGACCTTGAAGTTAGTGATTCTAGCAGTGATTTTGATGAAGCAAAAATTGAGGCTTACTATGCAAGAAAATTAAAAAAGATGTGGAAAAACAAAAAGGACTTTACCAAAAAGGATTCATCGAATCCTAAGGCACCTTTAAAAGAAAAATTTCTACCTAAAACAGAACAGAATCATTCTAAGGGTACACCCTAGCCAATCAAATATTTTGAATGCCAATGATATGGTCACATTGCTGCCAAGTGTGCAAATCGCAGAGAAAATAACAAAGGTGAGGCCTTAAATGTTGCTTGGAATGAGGAATTTGATGAAGAAATTTCTTAACCTGATCCACCTTCAAGTGAGTCTGGAAAATATGTTGCTTTTGTGGCTCTCTTTAACACTTCTCCTGTGCAGGAATCTAAGTCTGGTGATGATTTAGATATTAATGAGATTTCTGATGGAGAACAGGAAGGTGATGAAGACTATCAAAAGTTGTTACAAGAATCTGTCAGAATGTCGAAAATTAGCGAGAAAAGGGCATTGAAATTAAAGGCTTTGGAAGAAAATAATAGATCATTGCAAGCGACATTGATAGAATTTCAGTATAAGGTAAAACAGTTAGAAGATCAACGACTATCTTGCCTAACAAGTTGATTCTTGTAGGTCAAGAGAATGATCGTCTACAACAACAATCTAAAAATGTTGAATCTGAGTTGGCAAACTTGCGAAATGAGTTGATCTCTAGCAAATCTGAAAAGGAGAACCTTGTTGGAAAATTGAAGATGGCCCTTGCGGAGTTGGATTCCGCAAAAGCTTCAATCAATCGAATGAATAAAGGCTCATTGAAGCTTAATGAAATTCTTGAAAATCAATAGTCTGTTTCTTGAAAAACTGGACTTGGTTATGTTCAAGGAGCTTCCATATCAAAGGACAAAGGTAAGTCTACTTTTGTTCAAAGTCCTACGATGATAGCATTGCCTACAATCTATCCAAATGCTACATACCCGAACGACTATTATCCGAGATATGTGCCACAAACAAAATTTGTTCCCATATGTCACTTATGTGAGAAGGGACACATACGGCCACATTGTAATAAGATGAGAAACTATCAAAGAAATAAGCAGAGGAAGCAATATGACTCTCCTCAACAGGTTAGGACCAAGATCATCCGGGTCTGTAAATCTGACCTACGATGTAATATGGTCCTTACCGCACTCAGTGCTACAGATTCGGATGTGTGGTATTTAGATAGTGGTTGTTCTAGGCATATGATAGGGAACAAAGCATTGTCTACCTCTCTTGAAGACTATGATGGTGGAAGTGTTCGTTTTGGTGATGGAGGTAAGGCAAAGGTTATTGGAAAAGGTTCTGTCTTAATTCCAGGTATGTCTCAATTGAAGAATGTTTACATGGTTGATGGGCTTAAGACAAATATTTAAGTATAAGCGAATTGTATGATAACAAACATGAAGTTCACTTTTCTGCTAATGAGTGCATTATTATTGACAAAAGGGTAAAAATTGTGCTCCATGGTAAAAGAAATTCTGACAATTGTTATGTGGTAGCTACAGAAAAGTATATGTCTTGTAATTCTGCAATGATAAGTGATATTGATTTCTGGCATCAAAGTTTGGGTCAAGTTAACCACAAAGACTTGGAAAAATTATCTAAACTTGAACAAGTTCGTAGGCTGCCCAAACTCAAAGAGCCCCGAATAGTATTTGTGGCTCATGTCAGGTTGGGAAACAAATAAGAGCTCCGTATAAAAAGGATGATTCTCTTACTACTAATAGACCTTTAGAGCTGTTACATATGGATCTCATTGGACCCACTAAGTTTGAAAGTATTGGTGGTAAAAAATACATCTTTTTGACCGTTGATGATTTTTCATGATTAACTTGGGTTCGATTCTTACATGATAAATCTGAAACTTATGCTGTCTTTAATGACTTATGGTCTTTGCTTATTGCAAATAAGGGACAAGAATTCGGAGGAGTTTCAAGAATACGCTCAGATCATGGATCTAAATTTCAAAATTCTGAATTCTCTACTTTTGCACTCTTCATTGCATCAAACGTGAATTTTCTACACCAAAAACACTACAACAAAATGGAGTGGTTGAACGGAAAGGTTTGAGAAATGGCACGAGTTATGTTGCATAGAAAAAATATTCTCCAACGGTTTTGGGTCAAAGCCGTAAACACAACTGTCTATGTTACTAACCGTGTCTATCTTCGTCCTGGAACAAAACCACTCCATATGAAATATGGATAGGTTTCAGGCCCAACATAAAATATTTCATAACTTTTGGCAACAAGTGTTACATTCTATGAGATAGAGAACACTTAACAAAATTTGACTCTAGATGTGATGACGGAATTTTCCTTAGTTACTCGTTAACAAGTAAAGCCTATCAGGTGTTTCATCTTAAAAAAATCTATCATAATGAAGTCCATAAATGTGGTTATGGACGATGCAGGAACATCTGATTACTTTTCAGATGATGATGAAGGAATGACCTTTTCTCCTTCTTCTGAACAGGACATGAATAATGATATGAATACTCCATCTCAACCTAAATCTGAAAATGAAAAGAAGAAGGAAACAACTGCAACTGAAGAACCTGCGAGTCCAAAGACATCTTCTTCAGAGTCAATTGTACCAAAAATCATTCGTCAATTTGAAGAGAAAAGTGCAACTACAAGCTCAACATCATCATCTACTCATGAAACTCTTCGAAAAGTTGCATCTCCATCTGCTGTATACCCACGATCCCAAAGAGGACAAGTACTAAAAGATCATCCTCTCGATACGGTTATAGGTGAGATCTCCGCTCCCTTGAAAACCAGACAACAAGTACGTGATGAGGTAAGTCATTTGTTTTATGATTCTTCTCTAGAACCAAAAACTATTAAAGATGCTATTGTTGATGGTTGCTGGATTAATGCTATGCATGAGGAGCTTACTCAATTTGAAAGAAATCGTATTTAGAAGCTTATTCCTAGATCCTATCACACAAACGTCATCGATACAAAATGGATATTCAAAAATAAAACCGATGAGTCGGGTCAAGTGAAAAGGAACAAAGCACGTCTAGTTGCTCAGGGGTATACTTAAGTTAAAGGTATTGATTTTGTTGAAATGTTGGCCCCTGTCTCTAGACTTGAGTCTGTCTGACTATTGCTTGTTTTTCTAACATCAAATTATTTCAAATGGATGTGAAAAGTGCTTTTCTAAATGAGTTTTTGAATGAAGAAGTCTATGATGAACAACTAAAGGGATTTGAAGATCCACATTTTCCGGTTCATGTTTTCAAATTGAGAAAAGCTCTTTACGGTCTGAAACAAGCACCTAGAGCCTGGTATGAAAGATTGACAGTGTTCTTAGTTGAACATGGTTTTCAAAGAGGAAGTGTTGACAAGACCTTGCTCATCAAACGAGACAAGAAGAACATTGTTATTGCATAGGTCTAAGTCGATGTTATCATTTTCGGTTCAACATCTGAACTTTTGTCGGATAAAATTGCTGAAAGAATGGCTAGCGAGTTTGAAATGAGCATGGTCGGTGAACTTTCATTCTTTCTGGGATTACAAATCAAGCAGACTCCTTCCGGTATCTTCATCTCCCAACCAAATATATGTTAGAGAGTTATTGAAAAAGTTTGGCATGCAATCATCAAAACATGCACGGACTCCTATAAGCACAACTGTCAAATTTAGTCTTGACAATAATGGAATGGACGTCGATGAATAACTCTACAGGAGTATGATAGGTAGTCTTCTTTACCTAACTGCCAGTCGTCTGGATATTACTTACAGTGTTGGTGTTTGTGCGAGATATCCATCCAGGCCCAAACTATCTCATGTCCAAGCGGCCAAAAGAATTCTGAAATATATAAGTGGCATTGTTGAGAATGGCATCTGGATGTCCTAAGATACCAATGCTACAATTGTTGGTTTTTCTTATGCTGATTGGGCCGGGTGTGTTGACGATCAGAATAGTACTTCAGGTGGCTATTTTTTTGTTGAAGATAATTTGGTGGCCTGGCATAGTAAAAAGAAGACTTCGACATCTTTGTCGACCACTGAAGCTGAATGTTTTGCTACTGGAAGTTGTTGTACACAGCTTATATGGATGAAACAGATGTTGCAAGATTACGCAATTGAGCAAGAAACAATGAATGTGCATGTTTTGTGATAATGAGAGTGCTATTGACATTTCCAAAAATCCAGTACAACACTCTCGAACCCAACACATAGACATCAGGCACCATTTCATTCGTGATCTTGTAGAAGAGGACGTGATTTTTTTTATATCACATTCCTATTGAAGCTCAATTCGCGGACATTTTCATAAAACCATTGGATGCAATGTGGTTACGTAAATCTCTAAGGATTTCTCTTATTCCCTAAACTCCATCATTTTCATTTATTTAAAAACAATGAATGTGTATGTTTTGTGATAATCAGAGTGCTATTGACATTTCCAAAAATCCAGTGCAACACTCTCGAACCAAACACATAGACATCAGGCACCATTTCATTCGTGATCTTGTAGAAGAGGACGTAATTTTTTTTATATCACATTCCTATTGAAGCTCAATTCACGGACATTTTCATAAAACCATTGGATGCAATGTGGTTACATAAATCTCTAAGGATTTCTCTTATTCCCTAAACTCCATCATTTTCATTTATTTAAGTGCACATACACATTTTCACATGACCAAGTCTGTTTGATTTTTTTTGTGCACTGCACGGATTGTTTTCGATTCTCTCACTGATAACTTTGTCTTTATTCTTTGAGAGATGTTATGGCAATAAGGTTAAACTAGAGGATTAGGGCTACCTACGAATGTGTGTGAAAGCTTCCACTTGATTGAAAGTTGCATTTGGAGAAGGCCACCATGTTCATAGTGTGAAAGTCACCCATGATGGTTTAATATGTCCCCAGAACTATTAAAAAAAAAAAGGGAAATAGGATGCTTCCGCCGTTAAAAATAAAAGAGGAAATAGAATGTTTCTGCCGTTTAAAAAAAAAACGGGGAAACTATTTTTCCTAACTTCTTATTGATTGGTGTGCTCCCCATACAATATTTAAGTTAATCTCAAGGAGATTTTGGGGGAGTGAATCCAACATATATTTTTTTCTCTCTTCTAAAATATTTTATCTTATTTTTATTTTTAATTTTTCTTGGTCATTCTGTTAACTTTTTCACTGTGCGCTTAAATTTGTGAAAATTTCCTTTACTGTGTCTCATGGAGTGATTTGACCAAACTATAGACGTTAGAGTATTTTTTCCACGTCGCACTAAAGTGTTTTAAAATTTTCACACTTCGCTCGAGCGACCATTCACGTTCGCTCGAGCGAACCTGTTGGTTTTTAAGTCCGCCCGAGAATCTTTCTCTTTCTTTCTTCCTCACTTCTTCTCTTATTCCTCTAAGCCCTAACCCTCATTTTCGTCCACCACTGTCCTTTGCTGTGAGCCCTAATTAGGATTTTTGAGAGTTTCTTTATGGCTCCCAAAAGAACTGTTGAGTCTGAAAGGGAAGTTGATGATGCTCTTCTTCTGATTATTTAAAGACTTTTGTTCATGGAAAGTGGATTAACATTACAGCAGCTGAAATCTCTAAATTTCTTGAAATTCTAATCGTAGAGCGAGTTGATTATCCATTTCTAGATGATAGTCAAGTGCAGATTAACTATGATAACATTGGCACTATTCTATGTGGTGAAGACACACCTTGGCCAAGTGGAATCATACCTCATGGCAATCTGACAGAAGAATATCGATTTTTAAATCGCTTTGTTTGCCACAATCTAGAACCTAGAGGACACACATATCTGATGCGAGTCATAAGAATGGCTATCTTTTGTACTGCATTGGCATTGAGAAGCCAGTGAACATCCCTCAAGTTATTCTGAATTTCTTCTTCAAGATGCTCTCCGCCAAATGCTACTCCATTCTACCATTTGCTGCTTTCATTACTGAGTTTCTGTTATGGAAAGAAGTTCCTAAGAAGACAAATGAGCCGACTCAACAGATGAGGAATCCTATTAATGCTCGTGCCTTGGCTCAATCATCTGCTCACATTCCACCAGTCATTCAGGGAGACGAGGTAGAGGTGGATGAAGTTGCCCGTGAAGCAAATGTATAGGGGGAGCAACAGGGGATTGCAAATCCCATTGCATGTCTTGAGGAACAAATACAAGCCATGCAACATCACTTTAATGCACGGTTTAACGCAGCAGATGGTCGATTCAACTCCATTGATCAAGCTCTCGCTGAACTTGGACATCAGTGACTGTCATCTTCCCCCCGATGATTATGCCTTTCCTCTGTTCTCACTGTCTTGTGCTCTTTTGATGCTTTTGTGGTTTATACTTTCATTTGGTTGAAACTTTTTGGATTATATATTCCTTTTTGACCATGCTGCTACTTTTTCTTCCCTCTATATTTTCCCTCGTCAATTTATGAACAGAAAGGGGGAGTGATGTAGGTGGTAGGTGTTGGATTTTTTTATGAATGTGTTGTGACTTTTTAGATGGTTGTGCTTTGCTGAATATTTTTATTAGTTTTCCTTCCTTTAATGGTTTTATTTCTATTAATGATCTAGATTATTTTCTACATTCGTGTGATGAAGATCAAGCATTGGGTCTAATTCCGTTCTACTCTCCAGAAGTAGAGACACCTTGAAGACGAGTTCAAGGTGGTTTGTTCAAGCACGGTTGAAGGTGAACGACAAGTTGTCGACAAGATCAAAGCAGTCCTTAGGTTAAGTTAACAACTGGGAAGGGTTGTAAGTATATCTTGTAACTTTTGTTTCAAATAGTGCTTGGTTGTATGTTAGCCTAGACAGTAAGGCCCGTGGTTTTTTCCCGAGCAGGTGTTTTCACGTATAACCCGTGTCTCCTTCTCATTGTGTGGTTTGATTGCTTTTAATCTGATTTAGGATTAATTATTAGTTTAATCACGTGTAGATTGATATTGAATAGAGATCTTGTTATTGGGACCTCCGCCTGTGTTAAGGCAGGTTTTTCAGAGATGCTCTTGTAAGAGACACTTTCACCTTACTATGAGAGATAAGGTGGGTCTCTCACATCCATACACAATGTCAACAACTTAAATGTGAGGGCCCCCACCTTTATCTCTAATAATAAGGTGAGAGTGTCTCTCAAAAGAGCACCTCGCATATATATATCAGTAATATTCAGATGATAACTAGTTTTCACATATTATATGAGAACTTTTTTACAGGGTCCATTTGGGGATGGGACTAGGGGGATGGAAAGATCTATGTGAGATCACCCCAAGTATCAAGTTTGACCACAAACCCATGCTCCTAACCCCTTTATCCGGGGCCCACAAGTTTAATAGCTTTATATTCAAAAAAAAATATCCAACCCTCGATCCAACGGTTCAGTCCTTTAGAATGTGTGTCAATCCTTGGGATTAGTCACTATAGGAGGTTCCCTATTGGTTGCTAGGTTTCGTTGGGTTGCTAGTTGGGCCCCTCAAAAATGTTCTCATATAATAGGTGAGAATTAGTTCTCACTTGAATACTTCCCTATATATATATATATATATCAGCTTAAGCTTATGCTATCGTAAACTGAAATAGTATTTGATCCCACAAACCATTTAATCTTATGGATGGGTGTGGGGAGGACTAACTCATATAGAAGTTAAGTAACTCATATTTAATCCACGTCCCAAAGAAACGGAAATATAGATTTGAATGGTTTAAATTTTCAAAAGAAAGGGTGGGTGTGGAATTTAGTTGTACCACGTTCCCATAGAAAATGAAGATACAAATTTGGATGGTTCAAATTTTCAATAGAAAGGGCCCACAGCAAAATCTCACTTCTTTCACAAAAGCTTGTTGACAAGAGAATAAGAGGAATGGAGTATAACTTAAGACTAGGACAACAACCTATGTTTAGCACGACTATGTTCATCAATAACTGTAAAACTATGTTTTATAATTTATTAAAAAGAAATTCAGATCATGCAAAACCATTCTCAAATACTTACTGACAATGATTTGGTATAGATGGAACATAAAGTTTTACAAAAGAGAATAAAAAAAAGTGAAGATCGATTATGACAGTACCTCTTTCTCAGTCCAAGAGTCCTTGGCCGGAGTACAAATGGATTTAGAGCAATGGGGTAGAAAGAAAGGATAAATTAGATTTGAGATTAAAATGAAGTTTGTGTGGAAGAGCGTAAAATGAGAAGCATACTTTAATTAAGTGGTTTCATCTTCAAAGGGGAGGAGATGAGTGGCTACATCTTGGAACTGGGGAGAAGAGCCGGGTAAATTGTAGATCATGGATATAACTCCGGGCAAAATGTCTAAGTTATGGTCAAAATTATTTTCAAAACACCTATAGCTTTAATATAATATAGTTAGGAAATAACAAAGTACATCAGTGAATAAGAGTCCCTCGAACCTTCGCAAAACGACCCTTCTCTCAACATTTTCGGCATACCTAAATAGGACCTGGACTAAGAGTACTTGATAATTAATTAAAGTTCCTATCGTACCTTGCTGTATCTAGGTAACATGGGCCCATCAAGGTCCCCATGCAAGCTCATGTTTTCCTCCGGAACACAATACAAGAATCCGATCCATCCATGCCATGTACGACCTTTGCCTCGTAGACTTCTTTCCAGATGAATTGCAAATAAATCAATCATGGGGACGAACTAATTCCCTCCGTTATCAAACACCCTCCGTTGTTAAAAATAAACACGCTCCGATATAAAAAGAAAATTAATAATAAAGCTGAAAATTTACTAGCTGAAATTTACCCCTCCTTGGGTCAGCGAGACGAGAATTTCAGTTCAATTAGAGTTAAGCCCATTATCAAATTGATCACCAAAAAATAAGGTAGGCCCCATTGACATGACTTTTAGTAAAAATATAATAGTAGCAACTTACCAAGGTGATGGCTTTAATGCTATCTGTATCCATAGGTATACCAAGCTCAGAACTCTCCTGCAAACGAAGCAACACATCCACAAAGTCTTTTTGATCGTCCCCATCTTGACAATCCATCTCCTTTTTATCCTGATGCTCCTTAATCGCACGATCAAGAAAAGCATCCATGGCACAAGAAACCCTATTCAATCTCCCATCCAACCCAGTCACCACATCGACCCATGCAAGTGAAGGAAAGTAATCTCCCAAGCAAAAAACAGTCAAAAGCACCCCATATTCCTTCAGGATATCTAAAAAGCCCCTCTTCCCATCCTCTCCTCCATGTTTCTTCCCTAAAACAATCCTCGATACGATACCATTGGCAAGTTCAGTCAACACGTGGCGCAGATCAACTACTGAGGAAGTGGGGCATGATCGGGCCACCTGATCTACCATGGACCCCACCTCCTCTTCTCTAACGAGCTGGAATGATTTCACCTTTTTGTTGCTTAAAAGTTCCAGAATGCATATCTTTCTTATTTGCCTCCAGTACTCACCATATGGGCAGAAGAAGATGTCTTTGCAGCCATAGAAAAGTTGTTTGGCAGAGTTTAAAGGTGTTTGGCCTGCGAAGGAGAGATCATGGGTTTTCATGATCTGGTAGGCCATTTCTGGGGATGAGATGATCAGGACAGGGGTGTGGAAGAGATGGAGAAGCATCAATGGTCCATGTTTGTCGGAGAGAAGGCGTAGAGAGCGGTGTGTGAGAGCGCGTAGCTGATGGAGATTTCCGATGATCGGGAGCTTTGGGGGAGATGGGGGTTGGTTGGGTTTCTGTGATCGTCTTCTTGTGATGAAGAGAAGGAAAGCAGAAGCCAATAAGAGAACGGAGAGGATTAAAGCTGTCGCCATTGGTTCTTGTTGAGTGAGGATAAGGGGTGGTAGCTTATGATCAGTGACAGATATTTAAAGAAGCAGCTACTTATTCTTTCTGAAGGAAAGTTCTTTCGATTGGTCCACTTGGAATAAACTCATTCCTCTTCATATATCTACTAAATCAGAGGGTTAGGCGACTCTCTCCTTTTTGGAAAAAAATGGAGTTGTATCAGTCACATTATTAATCATATCCTCAATTTAATGGTATGGCCAATTCTTTTTGGAGAAAAACTAAATGGACATTTCAATAGAAAAGGCATTCATTTTTAGTTGTTTGAATTTTTAATAGATGAGCCTCAATCCAAAGCTCCACTCCATTCAGATGGATTCAACACCAATGGATCTAGTGTATAAAGTGGAAGTGGAGTTTTGATGGTCCATTCTAATAAAAACCTAGGTACGGCTCGGCATGTCAAACGGGCCCATGCCGGCTGCCTCGATTGCGGCCCTCACGGGCCACGGGCCAGGACGGCATGGCCTGCCAAAAGATTTTGGTGGCACAGCACAGCTTGCGACTGGCCGTGCCTAGAGTTGGTTGCGCCATGCCAAGCGTGCTCGTCGGGCCTCTTAAATTTTTTTTTTCGATTAATCTTTTTTGCTTAAAATTAAAATTTAGAACATAAGCACAGAGAATAACAATGATATTTAAATGGTTCGGTCAAACTCAACCTACTCCACTGAGAAGAGAATCATTTGGATCTTAACGTTTTCAAGTTTCCTAAAGAGGATTACCTTTAAAACCTTACAATCTCTTTAGAGAATAAAAATTAAAAAGAATAAAAAAACTTGTATATTTACAAATTACAATGAAGGAAAAGTGAAAAATTAGATGTTTAGTCCGCTAATGTACTCTGCTAGATCACAATCTTCCATTGCTGTAGGCAAACACAACACTCCACGGTTTCTTCAGTTAGATTTGTTCTTTTGTCATCGATCACACGTCCACCTGCACTAAAACAATGTTCTGATACTATAAAAGACATTGGAATAGTCAATAGACCACGAGTCATGGCGGCCAATACCGGCTAAATATGTTCTTGTTGCTTCCACTGGGCTAAAATGTCAAAACTAGATGCATCACTACAAGAAATCTAGGCTGTTGTGACGAAATTTGATGACGAAATTTGTTTTTGTCTTAAAAGAACACCCAAAGAGGACGAAATATAAATTTTGTCATTTGTTTTCATTTTTTTCAAAAGTATAGGAGACGAAAAAAAATTTCGTCTGCAAAAATAAGGCGCCAACTTCATTTGCGTTGGCGCCAATTATTTTAGCTCATTGGAGACGAACATTGTTGTCACAAAATATAAATTCTTTTTGCGACGAACGTAATTCGTCACCAATAAGGATAAGTTAGGGAAGACGAACATATTTCGTCACCAAAATAAGGCGCCAATTTCATTTGCTTTGGCGCGAATTATTTTAGCTCATTGGAGACGAACATTTTTATCACAAAATATAATTTGTTTTTGTGATGAACATAATTCGTCACTAATAAGAATAAGTTATAGAAGACGAAAATATTTGGTCACCAAAATAAGGCGCCAATTTCATTTGCATTGGCGCAAATTATTTTAGCTCATTAGAGACGAACATTTTTGTCACAAAATATAATTTGTTTTTGCGACGAACGTAATTCGTCACTAATAAGGATAAGTTATGGAAGACGAAAATATTTCGGCCAATAAAATAAGGCGCCAATTTCATTTGCGATGGCGCCAATTTCATTCGCACTTGAGCCTATTCCTCTCTCATAAGTATTGCTTTGGAAAAGCCTTTAAAATGACTAAAATTGGGCCCCCCAGGCCCTAACGTAGTGCAGACCCATCCCTGATCAATGATCCCTCTCATTTCTACTTCTCTGAGTCTCTCTCGCCCAGAACTCCCAGATGCAGCCACCATCACCAATCACCATCATCTGCGCCCATCATCCTCCATCCAGGAGTTCGCCACCGCCAGTACACCTACCTCTCTCAGTCTTTGCTACTCGTTCATGAATATCTATCTAGAGCTGGTTGTATTGTTTTACATGCGTTTGATTCTTCTTTTGTTGTAATCTCATGTAAGATCAATCACTACATTGGAATTGATGTGATTGCAATTAGTGAGACCTTTGACATTTTACATGCATTGGATTCTACTTTGTGTTCTGTCACTACAAGAATTTGCATTTTTGCCGGCGTTTTTTGCCTGCGAAATAATTAAACGCCGGGAAAAGTGTAACTTTTGCCGGCGAAAAAGCTTATTTCATTGGGAGAAGTTATACTTTTATTAGCGAAATAATTTCGTCCGTAAAGGTTCAGCTTTACCCGGCGAATTCATTTTTTCGCCGGCAAAGGTTATGTTTTACCGGTAAAATATTTATGTTGCTGCCAAAGGATATATTTTTTGCCGGCGAAATACCTATATCGCCGGCAAATGTCAATTTGCCAAATTTTAACCATTTATTTAACTACTGTGCCAGGAAAAATTATATTTTCATTATTTTTGTTTTGGAGGAATAAAAGTTAATTGGGGCCTTCAAAATCACTTCAGCCCTTAAAATAACATTCCAGTATTGTGCCCGCGTCATTTTCCATTCCCACGCGCCAGCTCAAGTGCATACCATTTCTAGCGCCCCGTCCAAGCACCCGCCCCCTCCAGAGGAGGACCCACGTTAACGTGACCTGGGGCGATCGCCCCAAATCGAATTTTAGATTTCTCTTAAAATCGTATTGGGCCTTGGCCCATGCCTCACATGGCTAAAATCATTGCCCCATGTCAAATAGGGTGGAACGAAAATACAAAAAACCCAAGCCCCTTTTCGCCAAACCCATCTCCTATCGACCTTCCCTCTTCCGAGTTCTGAGTTCCAACCTTCCCTCTTTCTTCCACCAGAACGGCTGAACCTTCCTTCCTTCGAGTGCACGGATCTGTCGCACTTTTCGTCGGACATCTACGAGGATCTTTGAGCTTCAAGTGAATCTCTCTCCCTCTCTCTTCTTCTTCTTCTTCTTCTATGTCGCCTCTCTCTGTCCAGCATCCATATTTATTGGCTTCTAAGTCGCCTATCTCTCCCTCTCCCACTATTTTCTTTGATTTCATTCATTATTTTAGGCGTTGCACGAAGAAGTTAGGTTCTTTTTGTTTGATTTTTGTTTCGTGATTAGGGTTAGGGTTGTTTTGATTTAGGGCTTTTTATTTATGAAATTCTTTGTTACATTACTTGATTTTGGGTTTTTTTTTAGATCTTGTGTTCTTGTTTGATTTATGAATGAGTGAGCTTTGGGGGTGGTTGTTGTTGTTGCTGCTCAGATTCCACCCAAGATCGCCAAGTTGGGTTTTTTTACTTCTGATGTGTTTTGATTACTCAACCTGATCACCTTTCATCATCAAAATGCACCCTGACATAATCTGAAAAATATGATTCAACTAGATCTACATTTCCTCTAAAATCTTTGTTTGTTGCACAATACCCATTGCTTAAGCTTGATTAGCTTGCCTATACCCAAAGATTCTGAGTTTTATGCTTCAATGTTCATGAGCAATTTTACTACATTGGCAGCCATTTGAATGTAGCATGTCATGTTTTCTATTGCCTCAGAAGTCAGATCTTGTGACCTCGTCCAAGTGAAGGGAGACATTAATGTTATGTAAGTCTATCTCTGGATTCCTTTTTTTTTTTTTTTTTTGGCTACTTTGGAACAGTACTAAAGGAAGGTAAGTATAATCTGGGACACTAAGGATCGGCATCCAGTTGTCACCAGAGAATGAGATGGCGGTTTGGCTTGTGTATGGATTTTTGCTACTATGGGAGCAGGTGAAAATGTTCTCTCCCATAATGGCAGTTGATTTTGATCCCATAAAATTGTGTTGGATACGTGTTACACAGATATATCAGAGTAAGGGCATTTCTTTTGTTATTACAATTGATGTCTAATACTTCAATATCTATAGTTTGTCTTTCAGTCATATTTCTAATTCAGTGTCAGTATACATTTGTAGTGTTAATAACACCATCTCTTTCAGGCTCCAGAGTTGCATTTGGAGATCCAGAGGCAAGGATTCAATCAACCGACTGCAGCAGCTCCTAATGCAAAGGTGAAATTCCCATGCCAGTTGTCATTTTTTTTTCTTTTCTTCTTCTTCTTCTTTTTTACTGGCGAACTATTTGTAAGGACTCTTTTAGAGCATAGCAAAATTAATCAACATATAACTTTGCAGTGTCATGTCCTTATTTATTGGTTCTAGTAACCTGCTCATACCCTTAACGAGTGTGTTTGGATTTGTTAAATGCCAAATGCAAGCAGAATGGACATTTAAGCAGAACAGAGGTTTGTTGGTACACCATGCATGGTTGGCTGTGCAGGAATATAATGGATTTGATGGCACACTGCCAGCTATCCTGCTTGAAATCAATATAACTAATTTTATTATATATGTATTCATTACATGAGAAGGGGAGTGAGAGCTCATTTACCAATGAACAGAGTATTATCAAGGAATTGACGAAGGATGGAGAATGATGACCAACATTTTGGAATGAAATCATAGAATAATTTCTATAGTCATATATCTCCTTTGCCGTTCATTTAAATGCAAAACATGCTTTGATCTCTCTACTTTTGGCTCATATTTTTAATATAGTTGAATTTAAAAGGTCATAGTGATAACTTTAAATGTAGTGGCTGGAAAGTGTATTGATGGAAATCCTGCTGGAAATGAGGTGAGACTAGTGAAAGTATTTAACTTTCTCTATCCAATAGAAATGAGGTGAGACTAGTGAAAGATTACAGCCAACAGAGATTTATCCATTGCAACACGAAAGCTAATAAAATCATTCCTTCTTAACTTCTGTTGTTTATTTAATCTACATTAGTTCTTTAAATCTTACTTGGCATAAAAAAATCACCCCATGGTCATTCAATGTTTTAAGCTTAAATAATTTTCAACTAGTCAAGGTTGCATGATGATTTTCTTGTGTTTTTTTATGCAGGGAAGACATACGACAAACAATCTGCAAATTTGAAAGAGCCAAATTTGGTGGAAAAAGCCAATGGAGAGTCTACTCTTGAAAACAAAGCAAATCCTGCTCGAGAAATTACTGAGGTATATTGTTTTCAGTCTCATAGGATTACTGTGATGTACTATACACTGTAATCTATTTTGTAAATTGACTCAATAGAAGGGTCTCATAGGATTACTGTGATTACTGATATCTCCTAAGCTCTTACTTACACCTCATCATGATCAAGAAGGGGTACAACTGGTAGAGAAGGTGGGAGATGAGGAAGAAGGTGAAATGGGCTAGGATTTCTCACATGCAGTCACTATGTAAGTTAGAGTTAAGAAATTGAGAGAAAAGAACGAAGAAGAACAAGGAGAGGAAGTCTCTCCCAGTTGAAACAGATGAAGGAAGAAATAAAGGAAAAAACGTGGCTGGTTGGGGTTTTTAAAAGGAAATTTTGCTGCTTTGCATGCAAATCCTTGTAATTGTTTTAAATTTGGGAAAAGGGGCTTTTGTTTTTAAATGGCTTAGATATGGGCTGACTCGGGCTCAATTGGTCTAGGTCCAATCATAGGATTTGATGTAGGGAAATTACTTAATGAAATGTACATGAAAGCCCACGAATATTGGAAATACCCACATGATTAAAACTATAAAAAGGTCATAACTCTACCTAGCTATGACCAAACCCCACTAATCTACTTAAGCCTATCACTATTTAAACATGTTGTGATTTAATGTTGCAATTTAATAGCCATGCAATAGCTCCATCCTATATTGCATAAGCATTTAGGAACTTCTTTTTACTCATATTGTTCATGGCAATGCAATGGCTACAATTAAACTGAGCATAGTTATAGGTTATGTCATGTTACTTTTGAGTCAATTAAAAAGGCTGAGATGAAAGCTTTTCATTTGATAGCAATAAAAATCTTGCAGTTGCATGTGAAGTAATTGTTACAAAGCATAACAAAAGCTAATAAGAAACTACATATAGACTAGAGTCCATGGCACGGTGATAACAGAGGATTAATCATAACCAAACTTTGCACAGGCTTAAAAACACAAAAAAATTGATGGTCCTGTTTGTACTTGTGATATGGGTTTTTTTTATTTTATTTGGAAGCCTTCCTTAGTGGAATTTTTTCTTCTACATTTTGGAATCTTTCTAATACTTTTGAGTAATCTGGATTTTTTTCAGATATCTCATATTTTGTAATTATGGTATTTTGATATAGAACCATATGGATGATTAGAGATGTGGGTGATTGTATTCTTTATTAGGAGAGATGAATAAAGAGAATTGATCCTAGGCTTGAATCAGGCCCTGACATGTATATAATTGCATGATACATACAAATTCATTTCAATAATCTATATCCATATCCATATTAAAAAAATGGAGTTTCTCCTCAATAATTGATGCAACAAGGCTTTGTTGTTTTGGATGAAGAGGTGGTATTGTTATTAATGACAATGATGATGAAAATCACATTAGCCATTGTTACTTTTAGTTATTATTCTTGCAAAAGTTAGAAATATGTCTTTTCCATGGCATCTAAATAGACTTCATTGAATCATGTATACAGCTGCGCGCACAAATCAAAGGTGTCAGTCAGATTTTTGTAAAAAAAACTTATATAATTTTCATATATGCCTATGAAGTAGACAACTGGAGTAAAAGGATCAAAAGAAAATACCATATATGCCTAACCAAATTTTCAAACCATTGGTGAAGTAGGTTTCACATGAGGTCACTGACATACACAAAACATTCATCATTAACTGGGGCTGTGAACAGGCTTATAAAATTACAATTCCAAAGAGGCACACACCAACCATTCAAAATCTGAACCTGAAGCAATTACAGCATGGCACATTAACAGCCCTATTTTTGATTCAATTAGGCTGAAAAATATTGATATGCATCTATTCACTCCAATATATTTCTTTTGTGGGTTTTATGATTTGGTGTTTTCTCTTTTATGGATTTTGTGATTTGTATAGTTTATTTTAGTGTTTGAGGCATATTGCCCCTATAGGTGTTCCATTCTCATGAGCATATTATTTTTTGCGCTACAGGTTTGGCCCTTAGATTCCCATGAACGTGGCCATAGTGGACTGATCGTGTCAAAAAAGCAGGTGTTCCTTGAACTTGTTTAGTAGTAAGGAGAGGTAGATTCTTGTTTTTAATTGAAAACCGCACTTGCCTGTCAAGCGTCAGAGTGGATATGATTTGGTTTTTATTATGCCTTCATGGGGTTTTTTTGGACTACATGATATGTGCAGTATTTTAATATATGATGTTATATATGTATATATCTTTGGGTTTGGGTTTTGGCTAATTGGGTTATAATAGTAAGGCTTCTTCCTTCTTCTAGATGATGCAAGATTAAAGACACAGTCCTTAATAATTGAGTTTGAAATGGGCTTTTTCTTTAGTAATTGAGCCTTGGCAGCTATCCCTTTTAGTGATGGAGATTAGAGACATAGTCCTCAAGTTCTTTGCAGAGAGAGATTAGAGTCATAGTGAGATTGGAGACATAGTTCCCTTCTTTCCCTTACACAAACCCCAGCCCTAGCCCATTTCTATAACACCCAGCCCCCTGCTCTCCCTTTTATTTTGTTTTTTTCATTAAATGGGTTTAAATGTGTAAATGTTGGAATGATTTAAATGCTGCTCATGATAGGTAAAATTGTATTATTTCATCTCCACTCTTAGTGAAGTGGGTTGAAGGGTATACATATTTTTGAAAAGGAAGTTAGAGTTGTAGTTATAAAAGGAAGCTAGGTTTTATGTACATGAATGGAAATGGAAGTTGGATGTGTAATGGTTTTGTAATTTTACATGAGTTTTTAGTTGGTAATTTTAACTTAATTTTGAATTTTGTACGTGTTGCTAAATTTAGTTCAATTGAATCATGGAATGGACATGGATTTTTGGGTCTATACTTAGATTGTTGTGACCTTCAGGTTTGGAATGGTGGTACAAGTTGAAAAATGCATGTAAAGGTTTTGGAATATGTCTACAGGTTGCTAAAGTGCATGTTCAGGTTATTGATTATATGAACAGAGGTTGAAAGTTGTGGAGTGGAATTAGATGTTACAATTTAATTTATTCATATGACAGAGGTTGAAAATTGTAATGAACTGATAGAATGTTGGATTTGAACTGAAGTTGCAGTCATTTTCTAAAAGTTATTAAAGGTGGAGTTTGCTGCAGGTGGGGTCAGTAGCATTTGAAGGGAGTACATGTTATAGTTGGATAGGAGAGAGAGAGAGAGAGAGTGAGAGAGAGTGGATAAGTTTGAATATTTTTATTTGTTGGTATTACAAAATCTTCCATGTCTGTTTGTGTACTGCTTTAACATCAATTTCTCTGATTTTTTTTTTATGAAAATGTTAACATGCAATGAGTTTGTATTTCTGATGTTTTATCTAAATGTTAACATGCAATCTGTTTGAATTTTTTTTTTTTTTTACAAGGATGATTTATTCTATAGTTTCACTAAAGGGTGCATATGACATTCTTAATCATATGTTAATCTTCCTTTTTTTTTATGCAGATTGAATGAAAATTGAAAAACAACTTTTGTTGAAAAAGTCCATGCAGCTAGCTAGGATGCAGCCAACTTGAAGGCCAAGTATGCAGAGTAGAATGTTTGGCATTTGAATGTTAGTACAGAGTAGAATCCCTTTGTGGTGAATGACCACTTCTCTTACCCAGTGATTCTCCCCTATGTATTAGAAGATAAATCTGATTGGTTGACAGACCATTGTGTACTAGATATATGCTTTCTTCTTGTGTATGATGGCTGCCCACCACTTTAGAAATCCTACTGTGACTCTTCTCTTATCATGCAACAGTACTATGAGTTGTAAATTGCATATGAGGTGGATTTGTGATGTATGGATATTCAAATATTATAAATTTAATATTTGAGTTCATGATAGTCTATTGATTTCAATTTTAGATTTAGTGAACCATTTAGTGATTGTTTTCTATGAATGTGTATAGGTGTGAATGCTACAGTTTATTAACAAAATTATTTCGTCTCTATTTCTTATATTTATGACAAAATATATTTTACTCTTAATTTCTTCTTTTATTGACAAAATATTTTGCCGTTAATTATTTATAAGTATGTTACCACAGAGTCCATTGGATACAAAAAAAATCGTCATCTACTGGTACTTTCTTTGACAAATTTTTATCGTCTTCCTTTATATTAAACGCGATAAAATTATTTCGTCTCTATTTTTTATATTTATGACAAAATATTTTTGACTCTAATTTCTTCCTTTAATGACAAAATATTTTGTCATTAATTAGTTACAAGTACGTTCCCACAGAGTCAATCGGAGACAAAAAAAATCGTCATCCACTAGTAGCTTCTTTGACAAATTTTTTTCGTCTTCCTTTATATTAAACGTGACAAAATTATTTCGTCTCTATTTCTTATATTTATGAAAAAATATTTTGACTCTAATTTCTTCCTTTAATGACAAAATATTTTGTCATTAATTAGTTACAAGTATGTTTCTGCAGAGTCGATTGGAGACAAAAAAAATCGTCATCCACTGGTAGTTTTTTTGACAAATTTTTTTCGTCTTCCTTTATATTAAATGCGACAAAATTATTTCGTCTCTATTTCTTATATTTATGACGAAATATTTTTGTCTCTAATTTCTTCTTTTAATGACAAAATATTTTGTCACTAATTACTTACAAGTATGTTCCCAACAAAGTGTATTGGAGACAAAAAAAAATCGTCACAAATTTATCTTTTTCAATGACGAATTTTTTTTTCGTCACCAAGACCTTTTAGCGACAAGGCTTTGGCGACGAAACGGGTGACGGAAATTTTTCGTCTTAATTAGTTTCGGTGACGAAATATGTACATTTTGGGACAAATTTGTGTCGTCCTTAAATCCCAAATTTCATTCTGCACCCGTACTACACCGACGTCAAGATACGAGGATAACCCCATCACTGTATTACTTGAGCTTGAGCTAGATGCCATGCTTGTGGACAGGGAAGACTACCACACATCCCACATAGCTTCGCCTATTTGCTGGACTTCCGAAAGGGTCATACTAACCCCTGATTGTATCCATTTGCTCACAATAAAATTGAAACAATGATTGTAATTTTGCCCTTATATTTGAAAAAATATTTAAAATATTTATAATTCATATTTTTATTTATTCAATCAATAAAAACTCTACACTTAATTTTAACCTAGGATCAAATACAACTTCCAAAGAAACTGTCATTGGAGCCTCTTTCCAATATTTATTAAAATTTTCTTCCATATTTCTAATGGTGTAATTAAGCAAAAACTGATCTCTAAATCTATTGAACTGTAAATTAATTTGAAAAGGCTTCATTAGATGTTGGATAATATATCCCGGAAAAAAATAATATTGAAGTATAAAAAAGATTCTAATAAATCTCTTATATGGGCTTACAACTCCTAATGTTCATTACTCATTAACAAATGTTGTGCATGAAAAGCACAAAATTCATTCAAAACTACTTTCCTGTCAATTGCCTTGTTTAACAAATCTTACATAGAATTCCATCTATGTTCAACCACTTTGGATACTTTTATAGCTGATACGCCCTGCCTCACATATATTTGAGCATATAATTGTCTTCTTTGTGCAGAGCAGAAAATAAATTTCGCAATGTCTTTAATAGCATCTGTGTAACTTATAATGTGCTTTAAACCAACCTTAGCAATGAGATTTAAGATGTGATATACACATTTATTTTGGAAGATAGAGGTATCTATAAAAGTTGTAAGTGGCAACTGCAATCTCATTAGTTCAAGAGCAATTGTATTATTATTGGCATTATCTAAAGCTATAGATATAAATCTAGTTTTTCCAAAATAAAGGCACGTATTCTAGTGACATTCTATGTGGCCATTCAAGACAGCTAAAACCAATTAATCGTTTATTAATAATCCATTTTTCATCTATATTATGTGCAGTAATACAAAGATAACTATCATCTCCTTTACAAATCCATATATCTGTAGTTATGGCCATTATACCAGGAATTTCTGCAATTTAATTTATAATATTTGTCTTCTCTTCTTGCCAGAGCTGAATAATCATTTCTAGCTATATTTCTTGAAATACTGTAAAATTGTGGTTGATAGTATTTTTGGACCCATTATTCAAAATACGTATTTTCAATAAAAGAAAATGGTAATTCGGATAACACAATCATTTTAATAAGATTTTGTCAGCACTTCGTGCATTAAAAGAAAAAAGACCCAAACTACAACTACTACTACCACCGGTAGTAGAAATTTGGGTCGATGAACCAGGCCCCCTTCCCCTACCGCATCCGTCGACTTATGTAAAGCTAAACATTTTTGCCTATGTCTTAACAAATGGTCAGTATCCGTTTTTGATTCGGCACTCTAACTACAAAATTATCATTTTTCCTTTTGGACTTGTATTCTGTCTTCGACAGCTTCAAACATTTCATATATATCACAAACTTTTGAAATTCTATTCCTCTTGGATGGTTTATGGAAACTACTAGGAAAGGGGGATGGTAAATCACTTAATTCATCTTCTAATTCAATAAAATCTTATTCTCCCCCTAAATTAATGGAAGAAGATTCTGAGGAAAATCTTCTAAAAGATTGTCCGACCATATTTTAAAAAATAAATTAAAAAATAATAATCGTAATACCAATAACCTTCTTTTTGTGATAATTAATATAAGAAATGGGAGAAAATGAGAGTTAATATAATATATAATAAACTTATAAATATGGAACTTCAAATTTAAATGAAATAAATACCTCCAAATTTTTTAAGGCCCCTTTAATCTTGTCTCTTGATGACTTGATATTTAGCCCTACAAAAACTTCTTAGAGAGAGTGAAAAAGTTCAATGTTTTGAGAGAGCTACAGAGTATATAGAGAGTGAGAAAATTGTACAAATTGGCGAGAAATGAGAATGGGAGGGTTCGAGTATATATAGACTTTATAAAATTAAAAAGGACACAAAATACCCCTTATATGACCGTCTTATAGCTGTTTTCGGGGTTAAAATGGACAATTTTCCAAAACTTAGCCGTTGGGTTGGCCAAGCGGGCCATGCCTGGTGGGCCGACTGTTATAGATGGGTCAGCCCGCGCCGAAACGGGCAGTTCGTGCTGCTTCCCTTGGCCCATGGCACGAGCTGTGCTCTACCGTGGGCTGTTGACTGGCAAGCCAGGCCATGCCGAAATGAGCCACCCTGCCCTATTTGGCATCTCTGGGTGCGGCCACATGTACTAGTGTGAGTGTACGAGGAAATTGGGATTCTATATATATGACGACATGAAAGTATTTTTGTAAGGACCCGGTATCCTAATTAGAAATTAGCTTAGTTAATTGCATTATTAGATAATTAAGCTCATTTAGAGGCCATACAAGCCCGGTTTACTATTAGGATCATGTGCGCGAAGTTGAGTTAGGATCTGAGTTTGTTTAGGTACTATAGGGGGTAGCTTGCAATCTTAGGAAAGTATGAAGGGCTTTATTGTAGTTCCCGAATTTGTGAGATTTTGGGCTCGTTGGGTTGATGATTTAATTTTTTGAATTCCGACCTTCTACCTCGTCTCGAACCAAACCCTCGAAGACCACCAAATATCGACTGGAAGACCATTTCATTCAGTTGGACTAAAATGCAATTTCCCAAACCTCATCTCCTTTTCCCTTTTTAGGTCGTTGACTAAGGTTGCAAATAGGGCAGTTCCGGATCGAAACCATAGTGGACTCGGACCTGTTTCTAAATAATGGCTCCAGATTCGGTTTTGACTCAGAGCTTGTTTTCTTGGTTCTAAACCCGATTCCGATAGGAAAACTTCGGATCTGGGTCCACCTAGATGATTGAAATCTAGTTCCAAAATCGATTATAATTTCTCTTTATTCTTTATTTTTCTTAAAATAAGCATATCGTTCAACTTATAACAATGCATCAAGTCTATGACCTCCAGTAATATACATAAGAATGTAAAAAAGAAAAAGTTGAATTTGAGGTACAATTTGCAATATGAAAGGCTCATATGCCAGGTCTCGGGTCCACGGGTCGAAACCTATATGAACCCAGAATGGGACCCATTTATCAAGCGGAACTTAAATTGGGTTTCGGACTCTGACTCATTTATGAATCAAAACCTAAAAAAAGGTTCCATACTCGGTTTTTTGTGGGTCGGAACTTTCGGGAAATCGGATACCCTTTTGCAGCCGTATCGTTAACGATTCACTTCACCTCTCTCTCACAGCATACGACTCTCTCATGTTTCTCTCATTCCTCTCTTTATCTCTCTCCTTTCTTCCCGGATTGAAGCCACGAGCCTTTGCCACGGTCTCCCATCATCATCATCCTCTTCCTCCGGACCTCACTAGCACAAGCACCCCTCTGGCAAGCCACCTCTCCACCCTTTCCCCTCTTAGGCGAGTCCTTCATACTATAGGAAGTTAGAACTAGCACTCATTGGTTTAGAAATGAGTTCTCCTTAGCTCATTAGTGTTTTTCTTTGATTTGTAGACCATTTGGGTGTTTCGGTTTTTCATTACTTGAGTATGAGCTTCCTCGGTGAGTGGAGGTTGGGCTTCTCCCTTCCATTTTCCATTTTATATGCTTCCAACACCCAACGCAAGTATATACACTTTGATAAATATGGATATGCATGTTTACTTTGATTTCTAGCTTTGTTACTATTTTGGCCATTTGAGCTCAATTTATGGATTTTCCTAATGACATGCTAGAATTAGGTTTTGAATTGGAAATGGATGTTGATGTGGGATGTGTACTATGTGTACTATGCTTTGGAGTGGGTAAGGCCCTTTTATACATGTTTTACCGGATGAAATGAACTGGGAATGAAAATCGCCAAGTTCTGTAACTAGGCAGATTTTCGAACTGGAATTCTAGTGTGCTTGGTCAACCGGGACCCTACGCAGTCGACTGAGGACCCTGGCTAAGCTGCAGGTCGATTATACCACTTTTGGATTGAAACTTTCTACTTTTTGGAGGGCTCAGTGAATTCTCGGTTGATCCCGAGGAAAAGGACCTTGTTGTGACCTTCGCTGTCTCAAAATTCAAATGACACAGAATACTTGACTATTATGCCCCAGTGTACTCAGTCAACCAGGCGGTGGCCCCACCTTTTGTGGACCCTCACTGTTGTTTAATTTGTATTAAATATAATATATGTTAGCTAATTATACTACTTAGTTGGGATTAGTAAGGGTAGTATAGTATTTTCCTAGTATTTTAGCATATTTTCTAGGAATTCATGCCCTTTTGTATTTTATAGGTTTTTTAGGGTGGTTATTGGACTTTTAGGAGTTTGTTAGTTATGTAGAGGCCCTTGCTAGTAATTAGAATTAATAGGAGGGGTTTCGTCATGAGAATATTCTATCTTCACCTAAAAAGACCTAGAAGTCCATGTACTTATCTCATTTTTCAATTAACAAAGGAAAGGCCTTTCCTTTCCAACACAGAACTATAAAAGAACCCTCCCCCATCTCAAATGAGCCTTCATTCCATTTCATCTCATCTCTCATTTACCTCTCTTTCTCTCTTCCTTCCCTCATTTCCCTCGAATTCTCTCATTTTCCCTCCAAGATTTCCCTCCCTTTCTCTCACTAAAACCCTAGATCTAAGGTTCCTCATTAGAAGAAGGAGATCTCTACAAGTAATTGGTATTATCTCTCATAAGGACTTCTCTCATCTCCTAGCTCTCATTTCTCTACAATTCAAGGTAAACCTCTTTCCTTAGCTCAATTTCCATGTATTTCCCTTTCTCTCTCTAGAATCCCCGTTCCTTATTACAATTCTCTTGTGGATCTAGGAGGAGTTATAGATATCTTTAGATCTGTATTTTGGGATTGATTGAGAGCTTGGAAGCCTTTGAAGCTTACACTACTAGAAAATCACTTTTTGGCGGATGAAAATGCGGGCGGCCGCCAGTGGCGGTGGCAAAAGGCCCTATTAGCGACCGCCAATGGCGGTCGCTAAAGCCCTTTAGACACACCCATCGCCGAAACCCACTTTTCCTTCCCACCTTTTTTTCCCCTGCTCCCGCGCTATGCCCTTCTCCCCTCAAAACCCCTTCTACATCTCTCTCCCTCTCGATCCATCTCTGTCTCGTCCTCTGCATCTCTGTCTCCCGGATCATCTCGCCTCCATCCCTCGTCTCTCTGACCCATCCAGCGATTCCTATCTCTCTCGATCCCTCCCTCTCCCTGCACAGAGCACCACGCTCACAAAACGCTGCACATCCCTCACCTCACGCATTTCTCGTCTCCCTCGGCATCTCTCTCCCACGTTCACGGTCTCCCTCGCCAGCGCATCCTCTTCGTCTCCCTCGACTCTCTCTCTCTCCGGCCGGCATCCATCAGGTAGAAAGCATTTTCCCCCATCGTTTCTCATTATAAAATTTAGAGTGGATGTAAAATTATCATTTTTTTTTTTTTTTTGCTGAGATAGGATCTAGTGTACTGAGACCATCTTGGATTAGGTGTTCTTTTACTTCTTCTCCCTTTTCCAATTTCATTTTTGTTTTTTGGTTTCCCCAATCCCAAGTTCTATCATCTTCATCAAATCTGCCCATAGCCATAGTCATCCAAAACCATCCCATCCACTTACAACCCAAGATCCATTGACTAGCCAATAGCCCCTAAACCCCAATTCCTTATATATTCCCAAATTCAATGTGTTGATTACCCATCTACCATAAACCCCATAGTCGATCCTCAAAGATCCCAACACACAAAGTGTTGCACCACCATATTTGAACCCAGCTGAAGCCGAACCTGATTTTTGGTTCTTTTTTAACCTCTTGAATCTTGTTTCAGCCCCCTTTTTATGTTGTTTATGGTTGCTGGCAATTTAGCCATTGAATCTTGTTTCGGCCCCCTTTAATTGGTAACTAGCCATTGAATCTAGCCCTTTTATCAAATCCTCAAAGGGACTATTAAATCTACTTGAAAGTGGAAGACATTCTCTTCCATTCTCAATTCAGGTTTGGGAGATTCTCATTATGGGATTGTGGTAAGGCCTAGTGTCACTTCTAATTCCCAAATTGAATTTTTATATCAGAGGTGCAATATGAATTTTCACAATTATATTTTAATTTGTGAATGTTAGTTGTTTTATCATCTCACGCCATTGTTTAGATTAGTGTTGCATGGTCCTGTTTTAGTAACTTTTGTTGGTGTCTAAATTCTACATTAGCAGTAAAAATTGTGGGAAAAATGTACTGCCTTCAATTGGCGGTCCATGGTAGTCATGGACTGCTGTCTTCTTCTCTTCTCATTGGGCATACGGTCACAAAATCAACGGTCCATGATTTTCTATTAGAAGAGTGGTTCACAAAATCAACTTTGTTGTGCACTTCTCAGTTTCCTTCTGTTCTCATCTTAAACATCACACATTTCAGTTCAGTTCAAGGACTATTCTCATTAAATAGAGTAGGTTCATTTGATTTTCTTCTCGATTTGATTGGTTTGAAGTTCAAGTTTTGATAAAGTCTGATGAACTAATTCATCTGTGCCCATGCTATAAGTACATCATTAGGGCCCACCCACAAAAAAAAATTTGAAAACAATTAAAATAATTGTTCTTTACATTTAATCTATGTTGAGTTTTACTTCAAAGTTTGGCCCCACACTTAGATTGATTGCATAAAATACATGATTACAATAAAAGATAACTATAGATACGAATAGTCAGTCTTGAGGTTGATGCTGAGGCTGTTGGATTTGAATGGTCATTGTACTAATCACTAGTTGGTCTTGAGGAGGAGCCTGAGGGCTGAGATTGTGAGGCTTTGTTTGTTGGGCTCTAAACTTTGTGTGAGAGGTGCATGGGTTTTTACTTAGAGCAGTAGCCTGGTTGTCAGATTTTCCATGATAAGAGACTGATGGGCATGTGGAGTGAGAGTGGCCTGGTGCTAGGCAAAGAGAAGAGGGACAATTTTCATAGAGTACTTCTATTTCCAGTTTTTTTTTTTTTTATTTCCTTCTTGTCTGTCTCATTATTTTTCTTCGATCTCTCCTCGGATCTGCCCTAGGGCCCTAGGGTCATCATCGAGCCCCGAAGGATCATTGGCAATGGAGATGATTTATTCAGCCCCATTGGGTCCATGGGCAATTGTAATCAATACTAATCAAGGTGTGGTTTTTTTCCTTTTCATCATCACGAAGAGACTAATGGTAAATAACAGTGCTGATTAATTGGTCAATGGTGATGACAAGAACTTTACTGATACAATGAATCTTATAATTTTTTTTCTTTTCTTTTTGGCCCACGGAATAAAAATAAATAAAATCAAGCCACCAACAGGTTTGGAGATGACACACTCGAGAAGCAGTTTGGTAAGAATTGCATCATATTGCATCCTATCAATCCCAACTACTATTTGGTTTTTACATGGTCCTTGCTAAAGCTAATCTAAGATCAGCCCCTTCTTTGTTTAAAGCCTAAGAGAGAGGGATTGATAGGATGGTTTATGTTTAAAATCCTATTAATCAAGCATTTCTTAACATGGTCTATTCTTGGATGTAAGAGGCTGTTCTTATTACTATCAGCCATAAACATGAGAGACAGAGGAGACTTGAGACCCCAAGCCATTATTAGGCACTACCATCAGATCTTGGTCATAGGTAGGCTCCTCTCTCAAGTCTACCTCGCTACCATGTGAAACCATTGTTAAGAAAACAGTGACAGTGCCTAACTATTTGAAAAACATTAAAGGAATAAGAGTAATTGAGGGGGCTACTATGATGTAGGCATGACAAACATTGTATTCTTAACATTCCAGTATTTTTTATTGTGTTTTGATACCTTGTAGTTTGTTTTTTGTTTGGTTGAAGACACCTTATAATTTTATAGTTGAATCTGCAAATTTGTGGGGTTAAAGATAGAGAGGAATTAGATGGTGCCACATGTGGCAAACGTGAGTTTATAGATTCATTCCTAGCTTGCCCAGAAGGAAGAAACTAAAATGTTCCTAGCTTATCTAGGTAGGAGAGGAGAAATTTGGGTGTCGCAGAGAGAGAGAGAGAGAGAGAGAGAGAGAGAGAGAGAGAGGTGTTCAGATGTCCACAAAACTCAGAATCAAGATGCAGTAATTCTAAAAAAGAATCACCCAACCAAGAATTAGATGAAAGCCTGGCCAGAAATGCACTTGTACACAAGCCTGACCCGAAATGTAAATTCCTTAATGATGTGCAAATTGGGTTTAGCTGGCCTGACAAGTTGACACCAAGTTTCTCATTTTGTTTTGCTATTTCAATGGGTATGACACTACTAGAATTTGAGGCATTGGCAGTGGAAAAAGCGGGCGGCCGCCAATGGCGGTCGCAAAAGATACCTTTAGCGTATCTTTTGAATTATTGTATTGTGTTTGTGGAAGAAAATTCGCTCTCTTGAGAGTTTAGAAGGACGTAATGAGTTCAACATGTTGCTTTTTTTTTCTTTTTGTTTTCCGAATTATGAATGTTGATATATATTTGTTATAATTGATATTTTGAACATTATTGTTTGTGTTGAATATTGTGTTCTTCACTTATTGTTTTATTCATTTGCATGCATTAGTGAAACTTAGACCCGTTCGAGAATTGTGTACGACATTAGTTCGGTGATCCTTGACGCGACGGATCGGGTCTTTGACTAGATTCGTTGCTCTGGTGATGTACATTCGAACTTTGTCGTATGCGATTCTTGAATTGTCTAGTTTGGACAGTTTGGGAATGCAATTATCCATCTTATACTCAATAGCTCGTGCAAGTCCGATGTTAGATAGAGTTTCGGTTGATGTCCCATTGTTCTCTAGGTACATACATGGGTACGACTGATGTTGTATTCGTGTCGTGTACTTGGAGAACCACGCGGACATGCTGCCGAAATTTTGTCTGACTAGGGGACGAAGCATTCGAGTTGTTGAGTGCAAGTTGGATCGTGCATTCTCGAATGGGATAGGACCAACCACCCTGTAGTAAGTAGTTTGCAGTTTATGGATAGGTGACTTGCATGATGCATGGTACCTTGGGTTAATTGTACTTGCTCATTTTAGATTTCCATATAAACAGTTATCGAGATGGACAAGAGCTGGATTGATTTACCGAATAGGATGTCTAGCGAATACATGGAGGGGATTAACCAGTTCAAGGAATTTACCAATGGGTTTGACAATGAGTTCATAAGTTGTCCATGTAGAAAATGTGCGAATCAGTAGTATTACAGAAGAGAGTCTGTCTGAGAGCATCTGATTGTGAATGGATTCTTGAAGCAGTATAAGAATTGGATAAGACATGGAGAAGAGTATGTTTCCTGTCGCAGAGAGGAAAGAGATGAAATTGAGGTGGATGATATGTCAGAGACGGATCCGATGATCGCGATGCTAAATGATATCGCATGCGGGTTGGCACCTGAATACACAAGCTGTGAGACTGAGGGGGCGGGTGGGAGTAATCCTCGCTCCGGTGCCGATAAAGATCCCCTGAGATATTTTGAAATTCTAGACGATGCACATACAAAATTGTATCCTGGATGCAAGGACTTCAGTAAATTTTCCTTTATCGTGGAGCTGTTACATTTGAAGGCATTGAATCAGTGGTCTGACACGTCCTTTGATATGCTCCTCCAGTTGTTGCATCGAGTGCTCCCATCGGGCGCGAAACTTGCAGAGTCATACTATCAGGCTCGCAAGTTAACTGAAAATTTAGGCTTCACATATGAGACCTTGGATGCATGTCCGAACAATTGCATGTTGTTTAGGAATGAGAATGCCCATCTTGATAAGTGCATCGTGTGTCAGACTTCGAGATGGAAGGAGGACGGGGTTGGACACAATCGTCAGAATAGTTCTACAAGTGTTATAAATCGTGGCAAACTTGTGGCAGCAAAGCACGTGAGATATTTCCCACTGAAGCCAAGGTTGAAGAGGCTTTTTATGTCATCAAATATTTTTAAACTGATGAGATGGCATGCCGAGAATAGCAGGGATGATGGTAAGTTAACCCATCCAGCAGATTCCCCAGCGTGGAAAGACTTCGATCGAAGGAATCCAGACTTTGCCTTGGATTGTCGCAATGTGCGGCTTGGTTTGGCTGCAGATGGTTTTAGTCCATTCAGATCCATGACAGGGGCAAATCACAGCACGTGGCCAG
This sequence comes from Camphora micrantha, assembly GCA_003546025.1. Classification (NCBI taxonomy): domain Eukaryota; kingdom Viridiplantae; phylum Streptophyta; class Magnoliopsida; order Laurales; family Lauraceae; genus Camphora; species Camphora micrantha. Next base: position 20,842,450 of record QPKB01000012.1, on the reverse strand, counting down.
TCGTGTTGGTACCTTATAATCTCCCGCCATGGATGTGTATGAAGCAACCTTTTCTGATCCTATCCACACGTATTGATGGACCAAGAGGACCAGGGGACAAGATTGATGTATATATGCAACCTTTGATTGATGAATTGAAGGAATTATGGGCCGATGGTCTGATGACATTTGATGCCGAAGGCAATGAAATGTTTAAACTGCGCGCCGCATTATTGTGGACAATTAACGACTTCCCTGCGTACGCTAACTTGTCGGGTTGGAGCACAAAGGGAGAGTTTGCATGTCCTTGCTGCAATCAGGAGAAGAAGTCAACTTGGTTAAAGCACGACAGAAAATGGGTATACACGGGTCATAGACGTTTTCTACCTCCATTGCATAGGTTCATGAGGGACAAAGTGTCATTTGATGGCACTCGAGAATATTGTCCAGCACCTCGAACACTGACGGGAGTTCAATTGTTGTCATAGCTCGAGCAAGAGCAAATACGTACTGTGTATGATTTTCAAGATTTACTGGCCCTCCCGCTACCTTCTATTCCTGGTGCAAATAGAAGACGAAGTCATAATTGGAAGAAAAAAAGTATTTTCTACGATTTACCATACTGGAAAGATAACTTACTCAGGCACAACTTAGATGTTATGCACATCGAGAAGAACATCTGTGATAATATACTGTGGACCATTCTCGGTGTTCAGGGAAAGTCGAAGGATGGTGTCAATGCACGTCGTGACTTGGAAGAAATGGGCTTGAGAAAACCGTTGCACTTGCAGCCGAGAGAGTCAAACAAGGCATACATGCCTCCTGCGCAGTACGCGATGAGTAAAGATGAGAAAGATGTCTTCCTCTCTGTTCTGAAGGGTGTCAAGGTTCCTGACGGGTACTGCTCGAATATTGCTAAGCGCGTGAACATGAAAGAAAGAACATTACAGGGTTTGAAGAGTCATGACAATCATATTCTCATTCAACAATTACTGCCTATCTCCATAAGGAATTGTTTGCCTAAGAATGTTGTAGCGCCGTTGATTGAATTTAGTAACTTCTTCAGAGAACTGTGTTCTAGAGTTCACCTAATTGATGAGCTAAATGGTCTGCAAGAGAGGATTGCTGTGACGTTGTGTCATCTAGAAAAACTTTTTCCACCTGCATTTTTCGATGTCATGGTTCACTTGACCATACACTTAACTAGTGAAGCCCTGCTTGGTGGCCCCGTCCAATTCAGATGGATGTATCTAATTGAGAGGTACATGAATACTTTGAAGAGGTATGTTCGTAATAGAGCCAGTCCAGAGGCATCAATAGCTAAGGGGTATTTGATGGATGAGTGCACCAATTTCTGCGCAGCATATCTTAAAGATAATATTGAAACAAAGTTGACTAGGCCCTCGCGGATTAATGACGGTCCAGTTGGGCAGGGCACGCGTTTGATATCAACAATATTGAGTGGATTCAAGTTCATCGGTGGGTGTTGTTCAACACCCCAACTGTTGTGGCTTTGACTCAGTAAGTTATCACTCATTCATAAGAGTAATTTGTCAATTTTTTTCCTAAATTATCATACTTGTTGTTAACACGTGTTATGCATCGCAGGACACACATCGATGAGCTCAAACGGGACATGCCTCGTGCTACGGAGAGTGAAATTCATCAGTCCCATTACCGGTCATTTCACGAATGGTTCAAGAATCACGTACGTAGTCAATCATTAGGAGTAGTTTCACTTGTTCATGTCATATTACTTTTATGTAGTGATATTCAGTGATTACATGCATTGCGTAGGTGTGTAGCTTAGAAGAACCAACGATCCTAGTCTGACCGATGAAATGAAACAGTTAGCTGATGGCCCCTTCATAACGGCCCGACGTTACACAACTTGTGACGTCAACGGTTTTCGATTTCGCTTAAAGGATGTAGATGAGAAACGAGCGACGCAAAATAGTGGGCTCGGTTGTCCATCTGTGGATGCTGGTTACTACTATGGCCGGTTGAAAGATATTGTTGAAGTTGTGTACAATCACGGGTTAAAGTTTCTATTGTTTAAGTGTGATTGGGTGGATCCTATCCGAAGGGTGAAAACAGATAATTACCAGCTTACATTGGTAAATTTTTAACAATCTGTTACATCGTGATGATCGAATAAGTGTTGAACCCTACATACTGTCCTCAATGGCGGAGCAAGTTTACTATGTCAGAGATCCAAAAGATCCTAACTGGCAGGTTGCAGTTAAAATGTCAAGGAGGGGAGTGTATCAGATTGAATGTGATGAGCCAGATATTGATGCATTCGCCCAACAAGTTCTTGACCAGACTGCAGTTGTTCAACGTGATGAAGATGTTAATTGGGTTCGGGAAACCATTAAAGGAGATACAGTTGACTTACACGACCAGTGAACGGTTGGGAACTAATTCACCAATGTTAAATTTCAGTGTAAATAATTTTAAAATGTTACTTTCAATTATCTCGTTTAATTAAACTTATCTTACAAACATTTGAACAGATATGTCGGGACGAAAGAGGAGAGATCGTCCGCTGACGATGGACGAGCTCCTGCGCCAGGCCGAGGCTAGCACGCCATCTGGGGGGCCTAGACCGACATCGGATGCCGCCCAGTCTAGTTCGATGGCCCCACCGATCAGGCCATCGACGTCTCAGGCGACTCTTTCCACCCCAGTTGATGCTTCGGCGTCGACTTTTTCATCTCCACCGTCTCGGCCTGCGTCGACATCTGCACAGACTGGTATGAGTTTATTTAATTAAACATTTTAGTTCTAGAAAATTATTTTAATTCAATTTAGTTAAATTATCTTTAATTTGAACAGGTGCTACGAGCACGGGCCCATCTTCCAGCAGGGGGAGAGGCCCTGCTCGAGGGATCCGGACGTGGAATTCCGGTCATCCTATAAACGTTGAGTTTGATGACACGTACCATCCGGTGGGCCCGCATGCTCGCGAGCTCATTAGTCAGTTGGGACATATGGTCCGGGATCCATATGCATTCCCTCTGACTACACTTGATTGGGACGCATTCCCGATGGAGACACTAGACCGTACTTGGCAGCAGGTTAAGGTAATAATTTAACATTTCTGAAAAAATGATGTGTCAATTTAAACTATAACTTAATGAAAAATATTTCTTTCATTTTCAGGACAACCTGAGGGCGTGTCCTGAGCTCTTCCGGCCAGTTTGCATGTCGAAGTGCCGGAAGATGTGGAAAGACCATAAAAATAAAGTTAAGATGCACCATTGGAAGCCACATCAGGATGCGCCCGACATACTTGACCGAGTTCCAAGGGGCGTACTCCCGGATCAGTGGACTCAGCTCGTCCGATACTGGACGAGCGAGGAGGTCCAGGTGAGAAACTTGTCCTCTTTTATTTTAATTTTAAGAATTTACTAGTGAGTAACGTAACTAACAGAAATAAGCTGATAAAAATTGAAAACAGAGAGTGGCTGCTACGAATGCGCAGAACCGCGCAATGCAGGGTCCCGCACACAGATTGGGGACTCGACACATCACCCAGGTCCGCCACGAGGTAAAACGTTATATTGTACATGTAATTTATATGTTTGTCATTATGTATGATAGTATAATAATAATATAACTCTCCACCAAACAGTTGCGTTTCGAGGGTGTTCTGGTTGACAGGATGTCTGTATGGATGCGTTCTCGAGATCCTCGCCACCCGGAGGTTGCAGCTATCATTGTAAGTTTTTATATCGAATCGTTTAAATTATCTTTCTATTACTTTGTCTTGTTATGCATGATAATATATTAAATGAATCAACTACGTAGGCTCAGTATCAGTCACGCCTGGAGGAGCTACCCGAGGAGGAGTGTAGTTTGCCATCACGGAGGGATGAGATATTCCAGTCCGTCGTTGGCCGGGACGGGCACAGATACACGCTCACTTATGGGACGGGCATTCCACGCTCGCACATCACGCGATCGGAGTCATCCGGTGCTAGCTCCTCCCAGGGCTCGCACCTCCATACAGATGATGACTACGAGCAGTTGCTGCAGTCCATGAGGGCATCGATCAGAGAGGAGCTGAGGGCAGAGATGCGGGCCGAGTGGAGAGCGGAGATGGCAGAGATGGAGGCTCGTCTATCACAGAGTCGTGGCCCACTTGCTTCGGACCCACCACCGACTTCTCAGGTTAGTAAGAAAAAAATATGTGCGTTTAAATTGTCAATTAGGTCATTGATGTGTCATTATTTATATTTTTTTAACTGTATAATAAATAATTACAGGCACCTGACTCTGGTTCCGGCCACCAGGCCCGTCGTCACTCGGTTGGAGAGGGCAGTCACGATCCAGCAGGCTCGACTGATCGTGACGAGGTATAACAATTTACTTTAATTCAAGATTTCAACATGTATTGAAATTTGTTAAGTTGTGTTAGAAATTTATAGATTTTGAAACTTAAAAGGTTAGAAACTTATGGAACGACGGAACGAGATTCCGACTCCCGGATTGCTCGTCCAGCTGAAACGTATGTTTAACTCAATACGATAACTTAAAACTTAGAAAATCGGCCTCCGGGCGCCCAAAACGAGCAAACGGGCGCCGTTGCCCGTGAGAGTGGACGGGCACGTGCCCGTAGTCATTCCTGACGTGCAGGAACTGACGGAACGAGATTCCGACTCACGGATTGCTCGTAAAGCTGAAACGTAAGTTTAACTCGATACTTTAACTTAAAACATAGAAAATCGGGCTCTCGGCGCCCAAAACGAGCAAACGGGCTCCGTTGCCCTTGAAACTGGATGAGCACGTGCCCGTAGTCATTCCTCACTTGCAGGAACTGACGGAACGAGAATCCGACTCCCAGATTGCTTGTAAAGCTGAAACGTAGGTTTAACTTCATACTTTAACTTAAAACTTAGAAAATCGGCCTCCAGGCGCCCAAGATTGAGATACACAGAAAATTTGTTCAAATCCTCACATATATGCCTAACCGATGCTTGATTAACTATAAAGTGATTTATTGAATTATTGGTGAGTTTTATATTTCATTAGACAAATTATTGGTGGGTTTGCGCAACACTGTTTATATTGGTGTATATCACTTCCCTTAGTTCCACTGGGATGACATCTTGGTGAGCTTGTATTATTGAGAGGGCATGTAATATTAATTGTTTAGATCTTGCAATGGCAGGCATTGTGGGTTACAGGAAATCATTTGCATGGAAACTCCTGATGATGGCATTATCTAGGGCTACTTTTATTTTAAACTCTATCTACAACTTACGCCAAAGCTCTTTTTATATCTCATTGGCATTGTCATCATCTTACATATCATAGTGATAAACTAGCCATCATTTTAAGTAATAAGATTTATCTTTTCTTGCTCTTTTATATTAGATTAGTTTTTGCAGATGAAATGGGTACTTACTACTTACCATTCAAAGGAAAAGATGAAATTGGTACTTTGGCTCTTATATCATTTATGAGAGTTAGTGTAGCTTTACTACTTAAATTGACTACAAGTAAGAAAGGAAGATGTTTTGTTTCTTCAATCTGTTGTTATTTACTTAATCTAATTACTTGTGTTTGTTGGTTTTGTTTCACCTTGAGTTATGGGAGCTTTGACTGGAGAGCATTGAAATAGGTATTTGGGTTTGCTCTTATTTATGTGAAGTACCTTTTTCGCCTTTTCTTTTGTTAATTTGATCAAGAGTTGAAATGGAAAGGAGGAGGTTTTGTTGGGTGGGCTGGTCCTTGTGGTTTTGATTTTTATCAGAACAAAACAAATGAGTTTTTGAGACTTGCACTTATGTAATGGATTTCCTTGACTTGCACTTATGTAATTGATCTCCTTTTTGAATGGAGATGCTGGTTGTACTTCAAGACCATTCAAAATGAATTACTTCAACTCTAATGAGATATCCTCAAATTCTATCTCACTAGGAGTTGGTCCAACGTTAAGATTAAGGACATTCCTCGTAACATAATTAGCATAATCCAACAGTAAATTTCGAATGGATGTCAAACAATTGGGGCCTATGACAATCCAGGGGTAGTGGATGTGAGACTATACCCCCACCCCAATGTCACAATTCCCATGGGTTTTACACTGGTCTAAATGGGACTGGCCATTGAATTGAAATTGCAAATAAATAAATAAATAAATAAATTGATAGTTCCAAAACTTTTAGATTGTAGGGCCACAAATGAATATTGGACTACATAAGAGTTAGTCTCACATTGGGATCTTTTTATCTACAACCTCACCTATGATTGGTAGGGCCCTAGGTTAGCCCCCATAGTCTCCCATGTGAGACATCCCAACTATAACAGGGCCCTATATGCTTTGATATGGTATGAGTTTGCTGGCTACGTACTTTAAAATAAAAGGAAAAACCTTTCCATGGAGAGAGAGAAGCTGGACAAGGACGTTAATATAATCAGGGCCTGCGCCCAACGCGAGCCTTTAATTCATGGGATTAAAACCCAATTTAAAGTGAAAGTAGACTCCAAGTAAATAAACAAACTACATTTAATACAATTATAAAGAAAATTCAAGAATAATCATCATCTTTTGGTTAGCGAACGGGCTCCGTTGCCCGTAAAAGTGGACGGGCACGTGCCCGTAGTTATTCCTGACTTGCAGGAACTGACGGAACGAGAATCCGACAGTTGGATTGCTCGTAAAGCTGAAACGTAGGTTTAAGTCGATACTTTAACTTAAAACTTAGAAAATCGGGCTCCGGGCGCCCAAAACGAGCGAATGGGCTCCGTTACCCGTGAGAGCATCGTATTTCAAATTTTGAATTTTAATACTTAATTTTCTTTTATATATTTGCTGTAAATTGCCAATTTTTATAATTAACTATTAATATTTGTTTCTCTTTTTTCTACAGGTTTGAGAGCATTGTATCCATACGGCAACCTGCACGGACAATTTGATTTCATTTTTCTTTTATTTTTATTGCTAGAATTGTAATGGATATAATTTGTTGAAACTTTTGTAATATTTTGAACATTATTAATATAAGATTTTGTTTTTGTTTTTAGTTGTTGTAATGGATTGTAGTAGTTGTTATTGGTATTTGTAATGAATGGTAGTTGTATATGATCTATTCAGGTACAGATTCAGGTACAGGAATAAAATTGAGAAATTTGAAAAATATTGGAAAAATTTTTTTACTGTCCATTAGCGGCCGCCAAAATTACTATTAGCGACCGCCAGTGGCGGTCGCTAAAAGTATTTTAAAAAAAATTTAAAATTAAAAAATAATTTAAAATCAGCATTTGCGGCCGCCAATCCAATGGTTAGCGACGGCCATGGCGGTCGCTAATACTATTTAAAAATTTTATAAAATTATAAAAAAAATTAAATTTGAACATTTGCGGCCGCCAACCCAAGTATTAGCGACCGCCCTGGCGGTCGCTAATACTAGTTAAAAAATTTATAAAATTATAAAAAAAAATTAAATTTGAACATTTGCGGCCGCCAACCCAAGTATTAGCGACCACCCTGGCGGTCGCTAATACTATTAAAAAAAATTAAAAAAATAATAAAAAATGACTTTTAGCGACCGCTACATTAGCGACCGCCACTTGGCGGTCGCTAATACTTTTAGTGACGACTTTTCCGCGACGGGGTCTGCGCGGTCACTACAGACTATTAGTGACCGCCAATGGACTTTTAGCACGACTTTTGGCGGTCGCTAAAAGTCAATTTTGTAGTAGTGTTAGTATTCTACTTTGGAGCTTGGATTTCTCTTATTTTACCCATTTTCATTGCATTTGAAGAAGAGGCAAGTACAATATACTTATTTAGTATATAATGCATGTCTTTCGTTGTTTGATTCTTCAATTTCAATTCATGTGGTGATTGATTGATAGTTTTACCTTTTTAAGCCTTGTTTTCTTAAATTTTGGTCTTGATGGATGGGTTTTCCCCATTTGGACGATCAATGGCCCAATTCATAATGGATTGGTGATGGACATATTAGTTTTGTTGTTTGGACATGATCCTGTGATGAACGGACGAGATTTGAGTTGATTTGGATGGAAATTGGATTGAAATGGAAAAGTTCCAGAGTCCTGGAAATTTGAATTCCCAGTGTACTCGGTCAACTACCCTTGTAGGATATCGATCAGATACACAAGAGAATCAGAGAGCTAATTGGGAGCTGGGATTTCTCTCGACTCAAAAATCTAACGTACCCGGTTGACCGCCTGGGCTAGAATGTCGACCAGACACACTGCGGAAATTTAGAAAAAGGAAGTCTGCCTACTAGGTTTTTGTACAAAAAACTTTATGTACCCGATCGATACCTAGGCCATGATGTCGACCGGATATACTGAAGTGGATGTCGACATAAGAGTCAGAATCCTAACTATCCTAGTGTACCCAGTCGACCACCCTTGGAGGATGTCGACCGAATGCACTACAAACATTGGAATTCTAGTTTTGCAGTTTTGATCTCTTGGTTTGTTATGGGGCCCATTGACCGCCCAATTGGACTTCCATCAATATTGTGCCAAGCAAGAGTTAAGGGTTGAGTTTGACCTTGGCTCATGGGGCCACTAAAGTAGGGTCTAAGGTGCTTATTTGGATTTCGATTCGATCCTTAAATGTTGTCAAAAATGTCCATAACTTCGACAACACAAAAATATACTTCCTTGATTTTTGAAACTTCATTAGTAATTAAATTGACTTACTTGGACCTGGACGCGAAAATGGGGCCATTACCTAGGTTTTACCTTTGCTATTTCCCATCAATTGACTTGGTTATGGAGATTTATTATACTTGATTCATTACTATTCACTCTTGTTGTTACTCATTGCTTATGCCTGTTAATTAAATTAAAATTGGAAGACATGAACTTAGGATTTCCTAGTGGTGACCTAGAGTTATGAAATGGTAATCATTGACCCGTCTATGGCTAGGCGGCCCATCATATGGCCTAAGGATGGATAGAGGGATGTGATACCTTAGAATGAAGAGGACTGTTATTATGGTCTTGTGACCCATTTATGAATGAGAAACGGGATGAATACTAATGGACTAAATATTGATGATGTATTTGGACTATGACCATGACAAGGTGGGTCATGGCAATGGAATTGATAGCGGACATGGACTTGGACTGTATTTATGGATCGGACATATACTTTAGACCTTGTATGAACATGATAGGACCTTGATCGCGCAAAGCAAGACTAAACAGACACAGACCGTTACTCGTTTCCTTGAGTTGGCACTAATATTCACTCGGTTGTCATAAGCTTAGCTATTAGACCGATCATCCTTGGTAAGAGCTATATTTGTTGTGGTTGGAACTATCGTGACGAGCTCTGGTTAGATGGCCGGTGGGATTCCAATTTTGGTCTATTGAGTGTGAGAGTGATGATGTTATTATTATTATTAATAGGTCTCATCATCCCTTGCATGTTACTTTATTTCCATGCCGCGACTGGCTAATAGTGCGGGAGGGACGCGGCATAATATCCTGTAGGGTCCAGGTCCTGTGAATTTGCTACATTGATGGTTGGTTAAATTAGATGCTTTACTTTCATATTAGTTACATTTCTCATATCATGCTCAATTACCTAGCATTTGTGCCTTTGCTATTCTTATGATATTATCATCGGCTCTATGTCCTTTAATTTGATGCATACATCCTATGTTACTTATATGATGTGCCTTGATAGATCCATGGATCTGAACTATCATTTTGGTGCTTAGGTATTATCCCCGACCCCGAGGGCGATGCATTCGTCGAGGCGCCCATAGTGGAAGAGTACAGATGGGGACTGGCCGATCATGAGGTCGAACGTAGGCTAGAGAGCTGGTGCCAAGGTCATGAGCATGGTGGATTATTCGGTTGATATGTACTTAACTTTTCACTTTGATATTTAAATCAAACAAATGCCTTATTATATTTGACACATGTTGGTTTAATACCGTATTGCTTCCGCACTAAACCATTGATTGTTATAGTGTTGAAAAGTTTTAAAGTGGACCACACCACGGACTATGATCTTGGAAGTTCTCAGATTTTTGGGAAAGTAGCCCGCCAAATTTGGGTACCTTGGCGGTAAACTCGGTATTCGGAATTGGGGTGTTACAATTTTATGGTATCAGAGCGGGCAAGTCTCTAGAAAATAAAACACACTAGAAAGTTTAGGATGTAGTGAGGATTTCAATGTTGGGCTACAAGTGAGGACGTTGAATTAGATAGAACCAGTGTAGTCCTAGGTGTTGGACTCGAGTTGGCACAAGTTACTTTCTCTTGACAGATGTCCGGAGGAAAGGCACCACCTAGCGCCCTAGTAGTCGGCGAGTAGCCCGACTTAGAGCAGAGATTACAGCAATTTCTCCATGCTTTCCTTGTGTCACAGGAGGCTTAGGCATCAGCTCACCAGCAGGAGACTGAGAGTTTCGTACAGTTCCAAAATCAGGTTTTGGATGTTATTTAGAGGGTAACACAGTCGGCACAGACCATTGTTCCCATTCAGGAGAGGGACCCGAATGACATCTATGAGATGTTCATCAAGAGGGGACCACCAGAGTTCTTAGGCACAGAGGACCCTGTTGTTGCAGATGATTGGACAGTACGGATGGAGAAGATCTTCAGGGTCTTCGAGTGCTCAGGACGATAGAGGGTGCAACTGGCAGCCTACATGTTCCGCAGTATCACCGAGGACTGGTGGAGGACCGTGCAACGTCCCTATGACATGCATGTAGATGACATCGCATGGACTGCTTTTAGAATCGACTTCCTGAAGAAGTTCATACCAGTGTACATTAGAGACCAGAGGTTTAGAAGTTCTAGACTCTTGTGTAGGGCGACTTGACCATTCACCAGTATGAGCTCCACTTCACCACTTTGATTATCGAACTACCGTACCATTGTATCGATTGAAGTGTCAGAACTTGGCTACCTTGGTTATTGGGCTTTGAGAGGACCATCCATTGGAGTTTGGATTTGGATCCAGTACGATCGATCGTTATTGAATGAAAGTCCATCTCCTTTCCTCTGACGAACTTGTTCACGCATGATGGGCCAAGTACTTCACTATTTATGTTTCTTTATCTTTGACTTGGGCCCCACGAAGCTATTGTAGGCCAACACAGAGGTGTAGCACCTCTGTGGAGAACAGGGTCGGTTGACTATTGAATGACTGTAGATCATATTGAGCTTTGAAGCGGATGTACACCGTTATTTAGATTGGGATTTATACCCTTCGGTATTGACTTGGACAGGGTTGAAGACCAGATGCTGAACCATTACCCGGTGCATTGTTTTGGACAAGGTTGAATACCCGATGCCAGGCTGACCACCCGTTGTTGGTTGGACATTGTTACTACATGAAGTACTTTGACTTCTTATGTCTGGTAGTTTCTTATGTGAACCACCACTATTGATAGAGTCCGTGTTAGGACTTCGTATTCTATCGATCGTCCTTTACCATTCATAACATGCTCACGTTGTTATTTACCGCTTTATACTTGCATATCTATTTATGTTTCCGTATATCTATGTGCTGGCTACTTGTAGCTTGATGATGTTACGCTTGGTGAACTTTAATTCATATTATTCTTGCATACTCTGAAATGCTTATTATACATCTGTTATTAAGAGGCTTTCGGGGTGTACATCGGGTATTCAATTAGACGTATTTTCTCACCACAAACTTTGATCCTGTGGGACCATGATTAAGGGCTAACGACTGTTATGTCAAGAAAATTTCTAATTAGCTCCTCATCTCACGTTTAACCCTGTTGTTTATCGGCGGGGGGCATGACAGTTATAATTTGCTTGGTCTTATATTTTATTTTATTTTTATATTTATCATTATGTAAATCTGAAGGACTAAGGTGTTCGCCTTCGTTGTTATGAACTTTGCTGTAGAGACCTGGGATTTACTTTTCAAAATGAAGTATGTATTTTGATACCCCTGTGTGGTCTCCTGCCAGCTTTCGGTGAGTGAGATGTATGGAACTCACCGTGGTGTCCACCGAATAATGATCTGAGCCGCTAGAATTGGGTTAATTTCCCTCCATTAGCATATCGCTGCATTTTACTTTTATAGGATTTGGTCCAACCGTAAGATTGAACATATGATTGATGATGTAATTAGTATAAACTTACAAATAATTAATCATATGCACTAATAATATTATCAATCCTGTGTTCAATCTTACTTGGGACCTATTCCTGTCATAGGAAAATCACTGGATCTGCAACTAGAGGAGACTGTGTGCATTCAATTTTAGTGGCTCAAATCATCAGTATCAAGTGAGCTGCACGGTGAGTCAGTCCAACTAGTGTTTGTCTGGAGCAAGATCTTTATGTGTGAGCCGTAAACCCCACCATGCCATTTTGGTGAGAAAAACTACAGAATCATTGCGAAAGACAAACGCCCCATCGCAATCAAAATGAAAAATGCAGACAAGCAGCCTAATCTCTATCACGATTCAATAATGGTGGGCAGCATAGTCAATAATGGTGGGTAGGAGGGATTCGAATCATGCTATCTTGATTATTTACCTCTTTTTATTTTTTATTTGACAGGGACATATTTACTATACATGTAAGATGGTAAAAAGCTGAGAACAAGTCTGATATACTAACCAGAGGAAACTGATATCCCTGGGAATGCATTTTCAATGCAGAAATGATTCCAAAAGAAATTTCTTCAGTGCTTGGTTTCTAAAACGCATTGGAAAGAAAGGAAACCAAATGGATCTAAAATGTTATTCCTTGAAAAACTCATCTAAAGTGCATGAAAAAACATGGGCTTTTTCATTTCAAGTTAAATGAATTACGTGGAAAATTAAATTAAAAAACATTAAGAAGCACCCAAAATGAATTTAGAAAAAGGATGAACACGGGTGAGATTGTGGGTGAGATTTCCTAATGGTCTACATTTCTTAGTGCTTTTCCTCAGTAGCTTCTCAAATGTTTCCCTTGCATATCATAGTTATTTTTTTAAGTTGTTTCCATAATGCATGTTTATTACTATTTTTGTATTTTATTTTGTTGTAATTTAGGGCCTACGAGAAGAGATCAATCACGCAAAAGAAAATACGGAGATTTACGTGGTTTGGCTTGTTCGGCTTTTGGCCTACATCTACGGAGAAGAAAACCTGTACATGCGCGGGGATGGGGAGGGGGAGTGTTTCAATCCATTGGTCATGTAGGGGAGAGGCAGTATTGCCAACCAAACAACCTGATCTCTCCATCTCTCTAAACTGTTACATTGTTAAAGCATAGGATGGGCTTAACCCGGATCTGCCTTAACCATGTAATCCACAAAATCCCTCTAAATGTGCACTTGTCTCACTCAATCCACAGGAACCACAAGACAGCTACATGAGAGGATCTTTATAATATAGATCTCCTTTGTCACAACTCACAAAATCCATATCTTCAACCTCCCAAATTAAATGAGCAGAGAAAGTTGGAAAGATGGAAAAGACAAATGGATGGAGAGAGAGAGAGAGACGGAAAGAACTCGTTCAGGGAAACTTTTCAAAAAAGTATAAGACTTTTGGCTTCGCTTCCAAACAGTACATGAACATTTAATAAAAAGGTATAGAATTCTGTTCTTTACAATTCTTTCAATCAAACCCTTTTCATAATTTTTTTCTTAAAAATAAAAAAATACCCTTTTCCTTATGACATGTTTTTGTCTTTTTTAACCTCTTTCCTCCCTTAAAATTGGATATTATGACTTTGCTTATTACATCAATTTAATGAAACTAGTTTTTTTAGACATTTAGAATCACCTTATTTAATGAAAAACGGAGAAAGAGAGTGTTCTTATTTATTTATTTATTTATTTCTGTTATCGAAGGGTTCTCAACCCTTTGGGCTGGACTAATCCCTCCGGGCCGAGAGGGAAGCCGGATAAACTCCCCTGTAGCCCGGTGTGGTAGTACAGTTTCGAACCTACAATCTCCGGGTACAAACTGTCGTCCTAAAAGAGAGTGTGGGTTAGGAGATGGAAATAAAGGGAAATAAATAGATATTAAGATCGGACGGAGAGATGCTCTTCGAGGTGAGAATATCCCAAAAACATTGAATATATAAGAGAGAGAATTAATGCGGAGAGAAAGATAGGGGAAACGTTGAGACTATATATTAAAAAATGGATGATAGAGAAATGAAAGGTAACGTTGCATTGTTAAATCGTAATCATTCTCACCAATTTTTTTTTTTTTTTGGTAATCATTCTCACCAATTGAAGTCCTCGATTGTGTGGTGTGCATAACAAGTCTCATTGCACAAGCCTCATCCGTGGCCCACAGCAGCTTTGGATGGTGGGTTCGCTCTTCACACATGAGCAAAACTCATATATAGTAAGCCAATTTAATGAAAAATTAAAATTAACGGAAAATTCTAAATAAGGCTTTAAAGTTTTTGCCTTCACAAGAATACACAAGTTTCAAAACTCTTTAAATTAGTTCCTAAATTTTCAAATAAGTTTTTCAATTAAAGACATCTGGTCATTTAAATGTATTTTTATCCTACTCTTTCCCTCAATTTCTTAAAATACCCAAACTACCCTTTATTTAAAGTCGTGACATGGTTCCAACAGCCACGACATGTAACTAATCGCCATGGAGGCATTGGTTGTATTTGATCACCTTGAGGATACCGGTAAAGGAAATGAGGAGAATACAGAAAAAGTGAAGGAGAGTTGTATTTCAGCAAAGGGTAATGTTGGTATTTTGAAAACATTGAGCGAATAAATTGCCAAAAAATAGGTCTAAATGGCCAGATGTCCTTAATTGAGAACTTCCTAAAATCTTAGGGACTAATTTAAAAATTTTTAGTACTTGTTCTCTTTCTTGAAGTAAGAACAAAAACTTAAGGCTTATTTGAGATTTTCCTCAAATCAAAATCGACGTTGGTTGAACATTGAGCCTTGGCCTCTTCTTTTTCTTAATGTCATTCATTAAAAAAAAATAAAAATAAATGCATGTGTACATTGTCTTGCATCAAAACATCATTCGCATTGTGAGAAAAGGAATGCCAAAAGAAAGAAAAAACAAGAAGAAGAAAAATGGTCGACTAGCCAAAAAAAATTAAGAAGAAAAAGAAAAATAAAAAAAAGAGAAAAGAAAAGAAAAGAAAAAGTAAAATTTTATTGATTCCTACTTTTACTTGGACTTTTTGGAGAAGAAGACTTACTTAAAGCCATTGACAAAGAAGAAGATGAACTTGAAGATCCTTGTAGAAGAAAAGCTCTTGGTCTTGAAGCCCTCTTGACATCTTTACAAAAGAAAGCAATAAAAGCAAGGGAGTCAATCTCTCTATGCTTTTATAGAAGAGAACAAACCAAAGAAGGAAACAAGGAGAAAATAGGGATGGCTTGTTGGTAAGGCACCCTGCTCCCATCCCTTCCACCAGGGATCGATCACTGGTGGGAGGTTTTGAATCTCCTTCCTCTTAGCCAGTGAGCCACATCAGAAAAAAAAAAAAGAAAAAAAAAAAGGAAACAAGAAGAAATGCAAAGAGGTAAATGCTAAAAATTAGCAACCTTCCTAAAAGAAAAGGAATTTGAGAGATTTCTTCCCAATGAAAGGGAACTTGAGAGATTCTCTCCCAAAGAAAGATATTTTGGGATATTCTCTATCCGAAGGAGATATTTTGAGATATTCTATACAAAGTGACCTCAAATAAGATATAAGCCATCATTAAAGGTTGAAGATCCCATGAGTTAGCCCACATGAGCCAAGTTTGACCACCTAGGCACTAACAGGGGCTTCTTACCAATTGAGCATCACCCAAAGTTTTGAAAATCCTTTTCCAACAAAAACTCTCTTACCAAGAGCATACAAAATTGTCCCATGCATTTTTTGAGTCGAATGGACAAAAAAGGAAAAAAAAAAAAAAAAACCTTCAATCCTTATGAACTTACAAAATTCAAATCATTCCCACCTCATGTGTCAAATCAAGCCAAAACCTTGAAATGGACATTCCACAAAAATCCAAACCACTCGAATGGACCCAAAGAATGGCCAAAATCCAAATCCTGACGCCCTAGCTTGCTACATACTGCTTGTTAGGTCACAATGTAAAAAAAAAAAAAAAAAAAAAAAAAAAATCTTTTTTCCTGACCCCTTAACATGCCATGTACAGCTTGTTTGGTCACAAGGTCAAAAACAAAAGCTCCAGAAGCAAAATCTCCACTTGACCGCCTAATGTACCAAATGAAGCCTTTAGGTTCACAAGGTCAAAAGAAACAACCAAAAATCCAAAATCCAAAAACCCACTAGAAGGTTGTACATCAAATTCCACATCATTCCGACACCGTTTTGCCCAAAATACAAAAAGCCACATTCTCAATGGGACAAAGTCAGCCCTTCCAGCAACAATAGCATCAGAGATATTAAATCTTCAATTAGAGCCAATGGATAATCTTGAAGTACTTCTAAGAGGCTCTATGCCAAATTTCAAGTAAAACCGATAACGTTTGACCCAACATCAAACCTCAAGTAGCAAAACCAGGCCACCGGCGGCGGAGACCGTTGAGGCCATCACTCATTAAAGAAAGCACATGGATAGTCTCAAAATGCTTCTAAGGGACTTATACATGTCAAGTTTTAGGTTTTTTCGACAACATTTTACCCTACTTTGACACCCCAAAACCTACATCAGGTCTCCCAGCGATGGAGCCCCTCGGGACCATGATTTACAAATCAGAGCTAAATTATCATCTTAAAATGATTTCAAGAGCTCTATGTCAAATTTTAGGTCAATCGGAAATCGTTTGGCCGTACATCAAAGCGCAGCGGCTTCCTCGCAACAAAATCAAGTATACTGGCCGCAGGACCCACACGGCTTCAAAACTCCAACAAAAGCATGTAGCCGGTCTTATTTCTTCCAAATGAAGCTACACCTCAAATTTCTAGTCATTTCAACATCGTTTCATCCAGTTTTGGCTTCTGATGGCAAATCGGCACTCATACGCGACAAAGTATTCGGCTTTCTCAGAAAATCGGAAACTTTGCCCTCCGTTTTGCACGGCTTCTCTTCAAGTTTTATGTAGTAGATAATCATGCCATGAATTGTACAAAAAATACCAAGAAAAATATCACAAAGAAGAAAAATCAGAAAAGGGTCTAAAAACGCAAGCAAAAGGGGCAAACCTACCACATGGTCACTGGCGACCCTGAAAATCTGGGTTCCGGATTTCACCGAAAACCCATTTTTTGGGTCTTTTTTGAATTTTGAGCCACTTTTGTGATTTTCTGAAAATTTGATTTTCGGGGCACGAAATCCATTGACGTTTGATAACATCACGTATTTGCCATTGAAATCATCAGTTTGTCATCAGACACCTCGAGATCATCAACCAGCCAACCAATATAGCATACTTTCTGCCCACCCGATCAAGAAATCGATATGAGAGATGGTATCGACCTACTGGTAGCAATCAATGTCAAAAATTGCATGATCATTCGACGACTATCGGTTTGAGAAATCCGTCGACGAACAAGGCTCCCTACATCGCGGGTAAAATTCCAAAGGACACGGCGTGGCCCACGAACCTTCAAGCATTTCGGTGACCACTTAATGTAGTTAGTGACCCATTTTTATGACAAATGACTGTGGTGAATTACCTATTATCAAGGATGGCCCAGTCGGAATCCAATAGGGAGGAGTTACAAATCAAAATAATTATGGTATTAAACCATGTAACTCCTCCTATCATGAAGGTAAAATGCAAACAAAGACTCATTATTCTCTAACGGCCAATAAAAAATTAAGAAAAAGGACTTACAAAAGGAGTTACAAAAACATAAATTAAAAATATAAAACTCCGCCCATCATGGGGCAATAATGCATTTAAAGCACATAAACCTCGCACATGCCCACCAAGAGCCTATAAAAGGAGGTCATTTCTACCATTCCAAGGTATGTGCAAATCACACAGAAATTCTATGTCGTTGCTACGATGCTCCATGGACGGTCTCTCCTCCATTGAAGAAATTCTATATCAACCACCACTATAAGGTGATTGATGACCCTTGGGGGCCACCCCCAAGGCCCTGTCCTTCTTTCTACATGGCTTAGATGCGAATTTTTTAGCCTGTCAACTTAGATTTCTATTGGATATAAGATCTCTTCTTGATCCTTATTATCTAAAAATCCGAGGTTCAACCCAAACCAAGAGAATCAAAAGCATCATCTGTTATCATATGAAGGATGACAGCGAAGCCCAAACATGACTTGCGATCGTTAATCTGAATGAGCCCCCGCAATCTCCTGAGAAGTCATATTCCGGTTTCTTTCTTCTCACTGTATTTGTATTTTAAAAAAAAAGACAAAAAGAAAAAAAACACAAGTCTTGTCTTTTACTTTGATGAGAATTGTAAATCGTCTTTCACGGCAAAAACATTTCCTTTCACGACAAACAAATGAAATTCGCATTTCATGGCATCCAAAATTTTAAATTACGTCTCTTTTCTTAACACGTGCAATGAAAGTTAGAAACAAATTATTTTCTTTTTTACTTGAAAAATTGTTAATTTCTTTTTTACTTGAAAAGGGGGATCTACAAACCGCCACTTGTTATTTCGAAGTAGAATGGAAAATCTGGTATGCATGTACACAAAAGAAATCGATGTGCTTCGCTCGTCTCCGATCACGAAAGGGTTGGACCCCTCGGATTCTCACATCCACTGACACCGGTAGCCCCGAGGTGATCCATGAACAAGCGCCATCATCCAATTTCTCATAGATCGGTTGTTGATATGTGCAAAGCCAACCTTAGGCCCGAGATCAGACAAATGGTGATAAGTGTTAAAACCAAATCGTTGTCTAAGTTAATGGTATTGGTCATTGATGCAGAGAAATTTCAAAAGGAGATTGAGCACAAAATCGAGACAAAGAAAATCCAGGCATCTACATCTATTGCTTCCAAAGGGAAAAAGAAAGAGGAAGTCCTCAATAATCAAACTTCGAAGACTTCTCGGAAAGGCTAGACTACAAAAGATGATGCAATTAGAAAAGAAAAGTATGAGAAAAGAAAGAAAGAAAAATATTTTTTCGATGAGGATATCGAAGATATCTTCAAAACTCTACTTGAGCATGGCAAGCTAGAGTTACTAGTTTCTAAAAGACCAAATCAAGAACGAAGGACAGACTCAAATCATTGTCCTTATCACCAAATGATCTCACATCCCTTGAAGGAATGCTTCATCCTTAAGGAAAAAATTAATGACATGTTGACTCGAGGAGTCATATAGTTGGTAAGAAATACGATTCATCTCAAGTGAATATGGTTGCCTTTGGATCGTTCACACCAGCCAACATCGACCCTTTCGCTCTGAAGACGTTGGAATTTTGGCTAATCAATAAGGTTGAAGATAAAGATGGTTTAGTTCCGATTAAGATGGTGTCTGGGGAAGATGTCTGGGTTCATCCAGATTTAATCGATGATAAAGAGTCGGAGGTAGCACAGTTTAAATCCAAGTCTCAATAAAGAAGAAACGCCAAACGACAGCTCAGTAACTCACTACGAGTAATAAATGAACGACCTATAAAAGAGTATCTGGTAATAGAAGAAGCCGAGAAGCTTGCCGCACCTAAAGATTCCTCTGAAACAATGAGAAATCCAATCACTTTGGCAGACTTTCACTTGCCAGTTGAAGAAGATGAAGGAAAGCCGCAGGTCTTTAGTGGCAATCGAATTTCTAGAATTGGATACAATTCCGATTTAGAAGATTCTAAGACGGGCGACGAACCACCTCCGGGCGATCAACTCGTAGTGCCTCCCACTGATGAGGATTACTGTGATGATTTTGAAGACGATGAAGATACGTATCTCTCATATGAGGTACTAAATAAAAATGACTCCATCACAGATCCCTACTTTTATCAAGAGAATATCCTCGAAATAGAAGTCAAGATCTACAACCCAAGGGATTCAGAACTAGGCGATTAGCCCATAGAGTTTCCTTCGTTCCCTTTTTCCCTTGAAATCCATCCTGATCAGCTACCTATAATGGATGATGCACCGAACAATGTTCTGGTTGTTTCCGTGCAAACACAAAGATACAACCAAATCAACCTTTCTAGCCCAGCAACTGATACACCGGTGGATAGTCAACCTAGCAGTTCTTCTCTGGATGCACCAGTCATTATGATCAAAGATGCGCCTTCAGGGTCTTTAGTTGATTATTTGACGGAATTGGAAAGGCCAACTGAGGATTCGGGTACTGTAAAGTCACTTGAAATTATCACAATCAAGAATGAACCCGCAGACCCTGAAAGTGAACCTGAGGTGGCACCATGTCTAGTAGCTACAAGTCCAAATAAAAGAATTTCTACATCTTCTAGGGACCTTGCGCCGACAGATGTGGAAGAAGACTTCACTGAAAGGATGGAGCGTCTCTTCCTACAAAAGGAAGAAGTCCTGGCAATAAGAAAAGACAAGGCCACTAGATAAGGCACTAGGTCTGGCAAGACCTACAAAGTCAACTATGACAAGCCTCCCACTTCTTCTTCTCGTTATGTAGTCCCTACAGGACAAAATACAAATCCTTACAATGTAAATGCAAATGTCAATGAAAGGCCATCAAAGCAATTTAAGAATGACTTGGTTGAAGACCTTAAGCACATGCATGCACGTTTGCATGTTCTTGATTTACTACAGATGTCCAAAGAAAGTCGTGACAGTTTTATACGAGAGCTTCAATCACTGGACCTGAATAATCAAGTGAATGTAGCAGAAGTACACCAAATAGAGAAGAAACACCAAATTGCAAAATCCAAAAGGCCTCAAAAGCAATTTGAGGAATGTTTCTCCATTCAAAAAGTTTCTAAGGCCACAATTTCTTTCTCCAAAGAAGATCTGCTGCTAGGTGATGCTAAACACACCGGGCCCTTATACCTCACTACATACATCAAAGATATTCCAATTCCTCAATTGCAAGTTGATCCAAGATCAGTCTTGAATCTCATCACCATCACGGCACTGCAAAAGTTAGGTATCCAACCGAGCAAACTTATCAGCACCAATACCTCTATACAAGGGAATGATGGTGAAGTGTAGAATCCCGTTGGCAGAGTCAGGATTAAATTCTTCCAACTGGGAAGTTTAACTTGGGAGGCTACTTTGCACGTAGTCAAAACCCAAGCGTGTTACAACACACTGTAAGGGAGAAGATGGCTCCATGATTATTCCATTGTACCTTCCACCCTACATGAATACTTCAAATATATTGATGAAGATGGAAAAGTGCATTGTGTATTTGCCGATGGAAAGCGATTCAAAAGCAAAGAAGTTTATTTCATTGATGCTGCGATGTATGAGGAGTGAGGTGAACGACAAAAAGCTAGAAAGGATAAAGGAAGAGATTTGCAGAAATCAGTATAGACGGACACACCTCCGTGAAGAAAGAAGATATCTATCGGGGAAAGAAAAAACTAGTGGTTCGGTTTGCCAATCCACGAGAAGCTTTGGTGATTAAGGTGAAGTCCGATGATAAAAAGGAAAAACCCTTGACCATCACCACTAGATCTTCTCAGTCAAAGAGTACTAGCACAAGGTCTTCCCAGATGTTGTCCTTGATGGTTACTCCCGTGGTCCAAGAAGATTTTTTTTGAAAATCAAACAATGATTTCAAAATATTATGTACAAGCAACTCCTCGAGTGGATCGATGAAATAACAATTCGTGGAAGAAATGATCTGGAAGCTCTTGTCTTTCACAGAGAAGGCCATACTGCAAGGTCAGGATTTGACCTGTATAGTCCAATTTCTTGGAGAATATTTTGGCAAATGGGCTTTAATTAAGAAGTTTATGAGGATGGAGATAAAAGGATTTATCCTATTTTGATGGCCTCACCTTATCAACGAATGAATCAGCATGAAGAGTAACTCAGACGATTAGAAAGAGAATCTCATGAAAGAGAGCAATGCGACTTGGCACGTCGTACTGGATTATGCCCCGTGAGAGATATAATACGCGATCCCTTCGAAGTCTGTCACTTAGAAGACAACGGAATAATCATTCTAAGGCAATTGATCCTTGCACACGAAAGGCCTATAGAACTTGCTATAAATTATATCAACTGGTGGTTGGATATGGCTCATAGGTGTGAAGGTCCTCCTCCCTGAAACCTGTGGATTGCATTATGCTTACATAGCATGCATCGAAATCTCTGAATTTTTTCCATTGGAGAAGATTTTGAAAATTTTGATGAAATTGCCTAGATTCATGTCAAATGTTGAAGACAACATTTTGCATCCTTCAAGAGGCTTAATAAGGTGATCTCATTCCATAAATGTAGTCTATTTTATCCAAGCTTCTGATTGGGAATCAGATTCTTAAGATGCTGTTATGTTACTGAACAATTCCATAGTAATGGCTGGATATGAATCTCCGTTGCATCCTTATTCATCGCCACAACCAGTATACATAATTGAAGGAACAAATTATGCAGTACCGCCATGCGAGTACAGAAAGCATCCTATGATCTTTCATAGAGCAGAAGATGCTTCTACTTCATCATCCACTAGAGCTTTTGTCAGTGAAGGAAACCCTGATTTCAAGCCTTACAGCCACCAGTCTCATGACATAATGAGAAGTATTATGGGCTACAATCTCAAGAGCCCCACCGGTCTAGGGCTCAGCGAAGGAATACCGGTACCTTACACCAGTAACAAAAAGAAGACTTTGATTGGGGTCACCAGATACAGGAGATCTGACATGGTCTTGGATTCATCCCGTGTAGCAATATACTTAAAGTCATAAAAAAAAAAAAAAAAAAAAAAAACTTTAGGGAAATAATGGTGCCTTTCACAAAGGAATATGATTCAGATGATTCCTTAGAAGAAGATGTTCAAGATCTAAATGACTGGGCCATTTTTCACTGAAGGTAGCCCCTTTTTATCTTTTGGCAAATTGATTACAATGTCTTGTATTTTCCAATCATCGGAATTATTTATCTATCAATCTTTCACTTTCATGGTAGGACATGATGGTTGAAAGGTATGGAGACTCATGATTCTTATGGGGCACTTGTGTGGTAATTAATCAAACTTGTTTGGTAAATACATACGAAAATATTTATATAGAAAAAAACTTACCTTACGAAAATGATTGTGATATTGTCCATTTCTAGCTTAGTTGCGATCTTCATTTATTTATTATTCTTGTTAAAGTATTTATATATATTTATGTGTGTGTACATGCTCCATGCATTAAGGTGCTGTGAGTTTCCATACACTGTAATGGCAGTGACAGATGGAAGAAGTTTCTATACACTCATCATTCTTAATAAAGTTTAAAATCAATAAATGGGTAAATATTTGAAAACATAGCCATTACCCTGCTGAATCAAATCTTAGGAAACTCAAGTCCCATGTAAATCTTTAGTTTATATCCTTCACCATTATGTCTTTAATAATTATTCGTAAGAACTGATTTTATCATGATTCTTAGGAATTTAATAAATGCATACAAAAGACCCCCAAAGGGTAAATGTATTGTACAAAGGAAGTAGGGCGGCAAACATGTACGGCCATCTCAAGCGCAAGTGAAGATGAGGATACTTCACTGAAGGGATAGCCCTTTGTGTTTTCTCAAGAGAAAATCATTTGAAAACATAGAATTGGAGAGTTAGTTTCTTTTCACAGAGTTTGACCATGTAAGACCCTGGATCCTAAGGATGTAATTAGTGATATCTAATTATACTTTAGCTAGTAAAGCTCGATTAGAAGCAAGTCTGGATTACTGTTAGGATTGTGTGTGTGAAGTTCATTGAGACGCGAGTTCATTTGGGTACAGTAGGGGGTAGTTAGAAATTTTGGGAAAGTTTAGTCGTCTTTTTCATAATTTTCATTTTTTGAGGTTTTTGGCCAGTGGGGTAGATGACCTAATTTTCCACACTTTGCCTTTCTACCTCACCTTGACACGATCCCTTGAAGACAGTCAAAACCAAACCCGAAGTCCGCTTAGGACCAAACCATAATTTTCAAAAACTCATCTCCCTTTAGGTGCAAAGATTGATCCATTGACCTCACTTCACTTTCCTTCTCTTTTCCCTTTCTCCTTCGTTTCTCTTCCTTCTTCTTTTCTTCTTTGCTCAAGTGAAGATCCAGGGCTTACTCTCCACCATTAATCATCATCATCATCTTTTCTTGGGGCCCACGACCTCAACCATCCAAATTTTATGGATCTCCGCTCTCCCCACTAAGATAGGTAAGCTTCTTTCTTTGTGAAAGCCAGAGTTTATGGATTTCTGGTTTTGTAATGCTACAGATTAGCTCAATTGCCTCCCCTCTTGTTGTTTGAGCATGAGAATTGATTTGGTTTGGGTATCCTTTCCATAGATCTGGGTTTTTGGGCACTTTCACCAAGGGTTTGGCTTTTGGGGACTTTTATACCAAGGCAAGTGGATACTGATCATTGTATTACTTTGATATGCATGTGTAAATGATTAATTATAGCCTTTAATTTCTTTCATAGTGTACCTTGGGTTCAATTGTTTAATTGGAAGTCTATATGTTAGATTAGGATACTAATTGAATCGAATGGAATGGGAGAGAATGGAGGGTGGTTTAGAATGCACTGGAGAGGGCTTGTCCCTATTTTGGTATTGTTTATTGGGTGTGGGGAGCTAAGGCATTTGGATTCCCCATGTTTTGAGCTAAACAAATCTTTAAAGTGCAGTTTCTGGGAGCTTACGACAAGTCGTAAGACCCATATGGCGAGTCGTAAAAGCTCATAGTGGAATCTGGAAGCAAGGCTCAACTAAGCCCTGAAATTTACTGCACTCTACTTTTGTTCTATGGCTACCTTACAGCTAGCCGTAAAATCCATGTTGCTCTCTGGAAAATGGGGTGATTGTGCTCCGAATTCAACCACATTCTATTATTGGTCTATGGTGACCTTACGGTGAGCTTTAAGCTCACTGTAGTGTATTCTCACAGCTAGTCATGGAGCAAGAAGTGTTATACCTAGTTTCTTCAAAAATAATATTTTTTTGTAAGGCTTTTGAGACTTAGATTGGGACCCTTGGTATCTTTCAATGAAGACTAATTGGTGGACCTTAGTGAGGGTTGTTCTAAGCAAACATATCTTTATGCTTTGCCAGACAACGTATGATGTACAAGCTACATTGGACCGTGACGAAGTGAGGCAAGATGATATCCAATAATGGAGGATACACCAAGGAAAATGATCTGATATCAATGAGCTCACTCCTTCATTGGACCAAGTAGCGATCTCTCATTTAAAGAAGCCGAGGACATGATTGTTTATTCCCCCTTAATTATCGAAGATCGAATTGAAATGTATTGCCTTGTTATTGCTGTCCACAAGCTTCTCGCATGTCCCATAGTTTTATATTTTTTATATTGTTAAAATTACATTGAAAACCTAGATTGGCGTACATAGGATCTCCATTGATTGTTATTGTTATTGAATGACATGGTGAGGCTAGGCTATCCTGATTATAAGGACTTACAGAGGGCTACCATTAATGTAATTGAAAGTGATTGGTTGATTGAATTGATTGAACGATTGATGAAAAAGTGATCCCCTCATGATTATGGAATCCTGTTCTTCCAGGAGAAGCCTATCCCTTACTGATTGTCATAGGATTCTCGTGTTAGGCTTAGGCAGCACTCGGCTCTTAACATCCAACACAAAGGGGCACCTCTGTGGGAGGACTGTAGATTGATAAATGGAATGGATAACGACTGCATATCGTATTTGGTTATCATTGTTCCGAGTGGTACCCTGATGAAATGGTTGTCTTGGATTAAGCTCTAATGTATTGTTCCGGTTTAACCATCCTATGTATTGTCCCGAATTTAATATCTAATGTATTGATTAGACAGATTGTTCTTTTGTTAAATATTTTAATCGCATTCGGTTTGAGGATGGGAGGGCAATGAGACTATCCCATGTTGCATTGATCTATGTAGATCGCCTACATTGATAGTGTTTATAGGATGCTATCTATCATTATTCACGTACATCGATACTCGTTCTTTATGCTTAGATTCCTATCATTGAACTTCACATGATCACATTGTCATTACATCACTTTGAGGTTGCATATCTTTGTTAATATGTATATACCTACCTGCTATTCGTACTCTGATGATTCTATGCTTGGTGGATAGATATCGAGCCCCTCTATTTCAAGGAGAAGGAGGAGGCTTTGGGATCAGGAAGATCAGCATGATGACAATCACGAGTGGTGCGCTTGACCAACACACGACTGCCTCACATTTTTTTGGATAGTTTGTATATTTCTTTTGTTTGGCTTAAGTTTTTGATAGAGACGATGTAACCAAACTAGTTGTTATCCATTGTTAAACTTTCACTTGATTAATCTATGATGTGCTTACTCTAAAATGTTATCTATACCATCTGTATGTTAAGAAGCTTCCGCTTTGTGTATTGTTGACCGAGGGAAATGTTTATGACTCACCGCGGACTTTGATCCTATGAGACCACGATTGGGGCCAGTCACGTCTTGTGGTTTATCAATAAAAGTTTTAATTGACCCCTAATATAACGCATAATCCTATTGCTCATCAGCGGGGGCGTGATAGATTGTTAGTACAAGGAGATTTTAGAAACACCACACTTGTGAACTTTCTTAACATGACAAGAAATTGAGAGGAGATAATTTTCAGAAAGCGATAACTTAGCCATAAGAAATAGAAATCTCAATGTGATTTACACTAATTAAGGCAATGCTAACAATGATTATTTTTATTGGTGTTTACATGCCCAGCCATCATTGCCTTCGAATAAGAATATGTAATTACTGCAAGACCTAAGCACTAGAAGATTTGCATGACAAAACATATATTTTATCATCTCAAGAGATATGGCGCATTGCAACTAGACGAAGTGGAAATCTTAAGCCGACAGTGACGCCTCCAGCTTCAGACATGTCTAAGTCCTCCCCTCTCAAACCATCTGGCATCTTCCAATCAAAGAAATATAGAAGATTGGCAAGAGAAAGTTCCATGGTAGGGATGGCAAATGATATTCCCGGGCATGCCCTCCTTCCAGCGCCAAAAGGAATGTATTGAAAGTTTTGACCCTTAAAATCAATAGGGTTATTGGCAAATCTCTCTGGCAGAAACTCGTCAGGCCTTTCCCATGACTTGGGATCCCTCGCAATAGCCCATGCATTGACAATGACCCTTGTCTTTGAAGGGATGGAATAACCTTGCAGCATAACTTCTGTATTGGACTCCTTTGGAGCTAATAATGGAGCGACAGGATGTAAACGCAGAGTCTCCTTGATTACACATTTTAGGTAGTGCATTTGGTGAAGGTCATCTTCCTCCACCTTTTGTTTTCCAGCCATCACTCTCCTTAATTCGTCTTGAGCTTTTTTCATCACTTCAGAATTTTTTGTAAGTTCTGCCATGACCCATTCCATTGTTATCGCTGTGGTTTCTGTTGCAGCACTGAACATGTCCTACGTATGGAATAAGGCAGCATGAGTCATTATGCTAGTTATTATATGAAATTTACATGGGCATATTTAACACGAGAATATATTTTGTTACCCGGAAATCAATGGGTCTACTGAGTCCAACAAATAGCAGTTTGGACCTTCCTAACCAGGCTTTATGCTTTAACTTTGTCAAGTTGGGCCAGGTCCATGGAAAAACTTGACTGCGACTTTATAAGTGTTTTGTGTACCTGGATCTGACCTGTGCCTCAGTAAAGGACCTAGGCCTAACTTTGGTGTGCCGAATCCATATATAGTCTTCAGTTACGGCCTTAATAACTTATTATCCATATTATATAATAAGATTTTATTAGATTATATTTCAAAAGGTATAATAGCGCTGACCTACTATATTATTTCATATAACGTATGTGTAACAGGTTTTAGAAAAAAAATGTATATGTATAGTAAGGAGGATCATTGATTAAAAGAAAGGGAAAAGAAAGTTAAGGAGTAAGGAAAATTAAAATTTGGCTTGACGTACGATAAGAAATAACATTTATTTTATTTGAAGCAATAGAAAAGATCAAATAGTGTCTATCCAATTCAATGGTTGATATTACTTCGATCAATGAAAAGCATCATATGATTATGGATGGGCATTTGTGCAACAAATGGAAGGTTTAGATATCTCCTATTGTATGAAAATAATCTTTTATTATTATAATTTTTATTTTATTTTTTTCAATAATCTTTTGTTGAAAATAAAAAATAAATCTAGGAAAATCAAATGAAGCAATTCATACAATATGATATTATCAACTTACTAAGATGAGGGCTTTGATGCTATCCCTATCCATTTCCACCCCAATCTCAGAACACTCCTGCAAATGGAGCAGCACATCCACAAAGTCTCTTTGATCATCCCCATCTTGACCGCCTATCTCCTTCCTCTCCTGATGCTCCTTAATCACACGATCTAGAAAAGCATCCATGGTACGAGAAGCCTTGTTCAATCTCCCATTCAACCCCGTCACGACATCGACCCATGCAAGTGAAGGAAAGTAATCTCCTATGCAAAAAGCCGCCAAAAGCACGCCATATTCCCTGATCATATCAAAAAACCGCTCATTTCCATCCTCTCCTCCATACTTTCTCCCCAAAGCGACCCTCGATACGATGCTGTTGGAGAGTTTGGTCAGCACATGGCGCAAATCAACGGCTGAGGAAGTGATGCATGATTGGGACAACTGATCGATCATGGACACCACCTCCTCTTCTCTAATGCGCCGGAAGGATTTCACCTGCTTGTTGCTTAGAAGTTCGAGGACACAAATCTTTCGTACTTGTCTCCAGTACTCTCCATATGGAGAAAAGAGAATGTCTTTGCAGCCATAGAAGAGTTGTTTAGCTGAGTATAATTGAGGTCGGCCTGCAAAGGAGAGATCATGGGTTTTGAGGATTTGTTGAGCCATTTCTGGGGAGGAGATGATCAGGGTTGGGATGCGAAAGAGATGCAGAAGCATCAACGGTCCATATTTGTCGGAAAGATGGCGGAGAGAGCGATGTGGGAGAGAGCCTAGCTGAAGGAGATTTCCAATGATGGGGAATTTTGGGGGAGATGGAGGTTGGTTGGGTTTCTTGGATCTTGTCACAGTGATAAAGAGAAGAGCAGCAGAAGCCAGGAAAAGAAGAGAGAGGACTAGAGCTGTGGCCATTGAGTCCTGGTTGAGTTTTGAATCTGAGGGAATTGCATGTCGTCTGTGAGAAATTTAAAAGAAGTGTATCCTAAATTATTTT
This sequence comes from Camphora micrantha, assembly GCA_003546025.1. Taxonomy (NCBI): domain Eukaryota; kingdom Viridiplantae; phylum Streptophyta; class Magnoliopsida; order Laurales; family Lauraceae; genus Camphora; species Camphora micrantha. Next base: position 20,813,244 of record QPKB01000012.1, on the reverse strand, counting down.
AAGAAAGAACTTTCAATCGGTCACTTCAAATATCTACCTATGTTACCGTGTTACGCGGATCCAGAACCCCTTATTTGACTCCCCCACTTACTGGTGCGTTGGACGTGTTAGAAATGTATCATGGGGCCCACTGTTGATAAGTGGGGTCCGTTTAACCGTGAATTTCATCTCCTCCCCGGACGTAAAACAATTATGACTCGATGGGCCTTATATCTCAATCTTTATTTTTTCAATGCAAGTTTGTTGTGCTACTCCGCAACTGGTGAGATTTATATGTGGATACCCAAGCCTATTTCATAAAATAGGCAGCAGTGGCAACTCGTGTGGCCTGTATGTCATAGTTTCACATCAGATCATGTAGGACCCGGTGCCAATATAAAATATAATCTTATTTAATATGAGACTTTTTTCGGTCTCAATAATAAGACTCCCAATAAAAAAGTGAATGTGGGTTTTTTTGGTGAATAAAAAGCATCTAATAAATATAAGTGTGACTCTTTAAAGCTTCTTCTTGCATCCACATCTATCAATTACACTATGTTTGGGAAGGAGTGAAAATGGGAAGAAGGAAAAAAATGAGAGGAAAATGGAGGAAATGTGTTAATGGAGGGTGTTTGGAAAGGGGGGAGGGAAAGTGGGAGAGGGGAATGTGGGCGGAAAATTTGTGTGGGGCCCACCAAAAAAATTTCCCCTCAAAAGGGAGGGGAAAATCAGGAGCAAAGATGGGATTTTTGCTAAAATAAATAGAATGCCCCTTTTGAAATGATAATATTCTTATTTTTTGACTTTTTGAAATGCTATTTTTGGTAATTTTCTATTTACCTTACAAACAAATAAAATTCTACTTTTTTACTTTTCTTTCTCCTATTTTTTATTATCCAAATAAAAGAAGGTAAAATAAGTTTTTCCTCTCCTTCCCTTTCCTTGACTTTTATTCTCCTCTTAAATTTTCCCACCCCTCTCCTCCTCCGTTTCGAAACATAGGGATAGTATCAAAATTTGACAGTTTGGTTGGCGTTTTTTTCTCGGGCATCCTTTCTTCTCTGCAACGTTGGGCAGATGAAGACTTCAAGTGCACGGCAATAATAGGGGCTCCTATTTTTTTTATCTCATTATAGGAAGAAGGGCAGGTCTTCATTGGAAATTGTGTAACAAAGACCCAGGAGGCTCACGTTCTGCATCCATACTGCACCACGTGCTGTTCAATAATCTCATCGGGACGCGTGCAAAGAAAAAGAAGGCAATCAACTCTCTACATTACAGGTCGGGTTAGATAAGACCCACCCCCACCCGAATCTGACCAGGACCCGGAACGCAAGCCCAGCTTCTTTAGCGTGACGCGCGGGTGACACAGGCGGTCAAAACTTCCTACTACGATATATATATATATATATATATATATATGAAAAAGTTTTCAGTGCAGCTATCCCTTACCATAGGGTGAGGGATACTTTCCTTTTTGCACATGAAGACAAGTAGATCCTCAACCTATGTACTTGAAAAGTAACTTTTGTATTTGAAAATTTGCAATTATTGAAGTATCCCTCACCCTATGGTACATTTGAAACTTTCCATATATATATATATATATATATATATATATATAGTATCTGAACTCCGATAGACGAACGGTTTTGTCCTGTGAAATCCTTGCGTGCAGATCTACGCACAAGCAGCAAGAGGAAGATGATCCAGAGATTAAAAAAAATCTAATTTTTTATCCTTTAGTATTTAGTGGTATATGAACATCTTTTCCAATTCAGTAATTATGTCTTTCAAATCAACATTGCATGATCTTACCAAGTCTGATACTTTTAATGCCAAAAACTTAGCCGTGTGGAAGCGTCGGATGAACACGTTACTGTATTATGACGGATTAACATATGTGATGAAATCATATCCGATCTCAAAACCTGCTGTTGACATCCATAAGGAAGATCATAATGTGTATGAACAATGGGTAGCCGTGAAATTTTTATCTTTTTGTGAATTTTCATTGGAGCAAGTGACATGTTTGCTGGGCAACTCCGCACCTGGCCCAGATTCACAGGTGGGATACTCAAGCCATGAAATAGGCAGCAAGAGGGTAAGGGAGGAGCTCAAATCTTGACCATTCATTTGAATAGCCTCAGATTAAATTAATGCATAATAATTTGTCAAATATCTAGTACCATAGACAACCAACAAACTCTTCTTGCATCTGCTACACTGCCCACAAGCCATCTGGTCTTGCATAAAATAAAAGTAAGTAATAATCAGCAGCTTTGAAGTATGCAATTAAGCTGCAGACGACCATGAAATATTCAGTCCAACACGCCAACTAGTTTTTGTCCAGATCTGGTTCGCACAATGAAAGAACCCAGCATTCTATTTTTAGTGAAAAAACTATTGGAAGGAAGATTGTGAACTATGAAAACAGAGACACCATCACCGTCGAAATGAGAAATACGTAAAGACAATCACCGGAATCTCTCTCTATAGGTTTCAACAATGGCGGGCAGCAAAATCAACGTGACAGCGACGATCGGCGAAAAGTCATTGTCACCAGCACCTGTCGACCCACCATTTTCATTTGCAGATTTTTAATTGGGTGCTACTATCTGCACCCACTCTACCACAGCAGCCTACTGACCTAGAGTGTCATACTATTAGATAAGAGATTCCAAAAGTTCTATTTGCACCCACTCTACCACAACAGCCTACTCACCTAAAATACAGATTACTAAATAAGAGCTTGCAAAATCTGCACCCACGTGCGCTCACCACTGTTACGTGCTTGTGCTTCCCTAACAAGCCATGGGTTTTGACTTTTCAGACCCTTGTGGCAGAGCCAACCCACCTAATTCCAATTTTCCACTACTACAATACTACTATATATGGGTCATCTCACCATACTACAGTCAAGAATATTAAACCTTTTCTTTTGAAAGGTTTTTTTTTTTTTTTTTTTTTTTGCTATCGGAGGGTTCCAACTCTTTTGATTGGACTAATGCCGTCGGGCCCAGTGGAAAGCAGGATAAACTTCTCTGTAACTCTAATATGGTAGTGTAATTTCGAACTTATAACCTCTAGATGCAAACCGTGGTCCGAAACACTTACTAGCAAAACTTAATAAGTTGCAATGGTTTGCAACTTTTCACATTAGTATGTGTAATTAAACCCCAACAATATTCACCTTATATATATTAGGTGATTGAAAATGCTAGATGTAAGTGGCTGTTCAAAGAAAGATAAAACCACAATAGCCTCTTCCATATGGCAGACCCACCACCAAGCGACCTATGTTTTCTAATGTATGACTTAGGTATATAGTCCATTTTCTATATACACCCACTCTATGATATGCCTATCTAGCCTATTGATGTGTTGTCTTATCATATAATCCATACCATATCTACAGCAGCATACACTTCTCACCTAGAGCACAGAGTACTAGACAAGAGTGAGTATTTAAATCCAAACAAAAAGGCAAAATCATGATTGCTTCTTTTGAGGGTACAGACAGCCAACAGCCAATCAATCAATCTTTAAGCCAGTCAATGGAAACAGAGAATATATTCTCTGCTTTCATAGAATATATTCTCTGAAAACAGAGAATATATTCCCTGTTAATGTAAGGACCCAGTCAAACTGGAATCCTATCAAACTGGAAAACAGGGCACTCTCTCCACCTTCACTATCTTTCCTTCCGCTAGTACTCCATCTCTTCCTTATTTGGGGGGATTTTACTTGCACAACCCCTTTGTTCCCATACTACCTTTCAACCTCTATTCCTCTCATACGATCTCTCTTCCCCTCTAGTTCTCTTTCCTAAGATTTTCCTGCAAAGAGTTCTCTTCTAGGTAACTCCTCACCAAACTAACACATATACCAGCAGAAGATATGAATTTGGATCAATTGAGGATTTGGGCCAATGATCTGCGATTGTCAAGTGGTTCAAGTGATCAGGTAAATATACAATTCTTAAATTATTTTAGGAAATATTTTTTATTAATTGCAAATGCTCAAGTGAATGTATATTGTTGTCAGGATGATATTCTCAGAAACGAAATAAAACAAGAAGACGAAAATGTGGATGAAGATGTTACAAATGAATTTTCTACCGACATGGTATGATATTAATTCAATTCCAATTATGTTTTATTTTGTCAATTTAAAAAAAAAGTTTTTAATTTCTAATAGAATTAATACATTTTCAAGTATTCAATTTGCGTCAATCTCTAATTGATTGGATTCAAAATACTAGACGCAATTTAGGATATATCATTGTCATTAAAAGGTCAAAGACTAGTATAATTGGGAAGAGTCCTAGATTGTTTTTCCAATGTGATCGCGGTGGTTACAGGCACAAAAAGAATTGATTGTCCTTTCAGAGTGAAAGGGGTGAAAATGCGAACAGGTGATGACTGGATGGCAAGGGTAGTATGTGGAACACATAACCATGCCCCTGCATCATATATGGAGGGACATCCATACCCCGGTCGGCTCTCTGAATCCGAAATTCAGTTGATGGTACATCTGTTTACGAAAAATGTGAAGCCACGAGATATCTTGACATCGTTGAGGAAGCATAATCCGGACAATGTGTCTACCATTGGGACCATATACAATGCACGCCATAAATTTCGGACTGCAGAGAAAGCTGGTAAAACCCAGATGCAAGTTGTCATGTCATTCCTACAACGTGAAGGATACATTTTTGAGAGTCGAACAAATGTTGTAACCAATGAGCTTGAAGATTTATTCTTCGCACATCCAAGATCATTAGAGCAATTGCATGCATTCCCGCACATGTTATTGATGGACGGAACATATAAAACAAACAGATATAGGATGCCTCTCTTTGAGATTGTCGGCGTGACTGCAACTAATATGACATTTTGCATAGCATTCGTGTTCATGCACTCAGAAAAAGTGTTCAATTATACTTGGGCTTTAAGGTGTCTGCAGTCAACAATGCATGGATGCACCGGTCCACGAGTTATTGTCACGGACAAAGAGTTGGCTTTGATGAAAGCGTCTACTCAGTTATTTCCCGATGCTAAAAAAGTACTCTGTAGGTGGCACATTTATAGGAGTATTTTTGAGCAAATGCAGGCCATATATCAATAACCTACAATAAATCTTGGAATGAATTCTACAAAATGTGGAATAGGTTGCTGGAATCTGAAACTGAGAATGCGTATGTGTGCAAATTGGCAGACCTTGAGGTAGTTTTACAAAACTTTCCAGGTATGATTAATTATCTTAAGGATATATGGTTGACACCGTATAAGGAGATGTTTGTATCCGCCTGGACCGACAGATATCTGCATTTTGGAAACCAGACAACTAATAGAGTCGAGAGCCAGCATGCGAAGTTGAAACGATATTTGGAGTCATCACAGTCAGATTTGGAGACATTGTTGTTGTTTATTCACCAAGTCATCCAATCACAAGACATAGCTATCAAAGCGAGTATGGAGCAAAACAAAACTATCGTCCAACATCAATTCAATATACTGCACTTGCAAGAATTATGTGGTTTCATTTCAAGCCACGCATTGCATTTGATTTTGAAGGAATTTGAGCAGTCTAAGGATGTCGGAGAAGTTTCCTACAAATGCGGATATGTCGACTTCGTACGAGCTATGGATTGCCATGTGCGCACGAGCAAGCAATATATTTGAACGATGGTCGTCCCATAACAATTGATTCCATAGATAAATTTTGGAGAAAACTTGACTTATCACCATGTGTGTATCTTCAAGATGACGACATCGATTGTGACGTCGAGCTACAAGTGTTCACGGAACAGTTTAAGCAGCAAACAAGGCATGATAAATTCAGCTTTTTAAGGAAGTTGAGGGTGATAATCACACCATCAACAACTTCAATTAGTGAACCTGCTGTTAAGACAAACACTCGTGGACGCCCCTCCTTGAAAAAAAAAGTTGCAACAAATACTCGTGTTAATCCGTCTGCATTAGTGTTCGTTGAGTCTGATTCCCTTCATTCTCAGCAACCAAGCAGAAACAGATATTCGTTTGGATGCCCCGACTCGAATGACAGGGAAGACATATCAACTCGTGCTAATACGGATACATTTGAGTTTGTTGAGCTAGATATTTTTCAATTTCAGGAACCAGCGAGACACAATTGCTCTTCTATTTACAACTACTCTGTACATGCCTATGTTCGTCAGTTTCCATATATACTGCATCCTTACATTATACATGTACAAGATGTAAAACCTGATGGAAATTGCGGATTTTCAGCGATAGCTGTCTGTCTTGGTCTTCATCAAGATGCATGGGCAACTATCCGGCATGGCTTAATAGAAGAGTTGCACACATTCAGGACACAGTATGTTGCAATATTTGGTAGTGAGAACCAGTGGACTCGTGTTTACAATTCACTGAACTTTTTTGCATTAGATAGAGGAGCACCGATTGAGCATTGGATGACCATGCCAGATATGGGTCTCTTAATTGCTTGGAAGTTCAATGTGATATTACACGTTTTAAGTACTGCACAAAGCTTTACGTATTTGCCACTTTGATCTATTCCACCACCGTCATATCAACATGCTGCTATTGCTATCGGGTACGTAAATAATAATCACTACGTCCAGGTTGCATTGACAGATGGTTGTCCGATGCCTCCCATTATGCCTCAATGGGTTCACTTCAGGCATGATTGTGCAGCTGCATGGGCTACCCCGTATGTGGAGCGAATTAATGCGTTCATGCAGTATATATGTTCTACGTTTCCTTCTGAGACCATTGTGTTGGGAGATTAGGAATGTAACATGTGTTAATATGTTTGAATAAATTTGTTTTAAATATCCATGACTTTTGAGATTATGAAGATTTTGCGCACTTCTCTCTTCTTTTGTAATGGAGCACTTCCCTCTTTTGGTCAATTGAACTCTCAATCTTGCATCAACTTGTTTCCTTTTGACCTTGCTCTATAAGCGATAGTAGGGGCAACATAAATACCTTTTCGATTCCCTTCATTCTCGGGAACCGAGCAGAGTCGGAGCAGGTGGCGCAGCCAGAAATCCGAGTCGAGGATTGTGAGTTGGGGCTCGAGCTGAATCTCGCGTTCGAGCCAATACTGTTCCATGCATGCCGAATTTAGGCTGCTCAGCACTTGTTGATGCCAGATCAGGTGGGCTGCAATGCTGACACGTGTAAGGTGGAGCTGGGGCTTGATTTAATTACATGAGCATGCATTGGGTCAAGTGGGCGATGTTTTGCCATAAAAAGAAACGGTTGTGATGTAAGGATAAAAGAAGTTTTGGCGGTTTGTGCATTGTTTTGATGACATCATGATGATGTCATCCACCATATGGTGGTGCCACGTCATAACCTAGGGTGAGTGTAAACCATCCATTCACAACAATCACAGCCAATAGCCACGTCAATCAAGTCATAACATTACTAGAGTGGGTGCAAATATGAAATAGGGTGGGTGTATTTAAAAACATCCTTTTTAAATACACCCACCTACTTCAGTTTTACGCCCACTCTACGACTATGACCTGATGTGACCTCACCATTTGTGAGTGTGACCTCCTAGTCCAATGAAAAAACACCCCTACCTAACTTGCTTTTCTAGCTTTGCCAGCTTTACAAATAGAGTTTATTGTCAAACATAAGTCTATTTGGCCTGACTCTTTTGGACCGAATGGGATCCTGATCCCAGCTAGGACCGGACCTATCCTTTCCTTTTCTCTCTCTCTCCTTCCTCTTCTTCGTTTTCTTCTTCCCACTTCCCTGCACTCCTACATCACCTTTGCATTACCACCTCCACTGTGCTTCCACCCAACACTACACTCCTCCTCCCCTGCGCACCACATCCTTGCTCACACCTATCTGCTGTACCACTCTATCTCCCTGTACACAATCCACCTATGCACATTCTCTACACTCCCCTTGTTCTTTTCTTTTTTGTTTCCCTTCTATCTTCTCTCCTTCTTCCCCGCACATAGCTCTGTTGTTACTCCCCTTACTGCCCACTCCCAACACCATTCACAACTGTGCCCCCACTATTCACCCTCCTCAGTTCACTGTACATAGCTCCCACCACGCAAAACCCTTCCTTCCTCCTCCTCCTTCATGGCTTCTCTTCCTCTTCCCCACAAACCCCTCTCCTCCCGACCCCACCTCAACCCTCGATCCGAACCCCACCCACATCCCAAAATCCTCCTCCGCTTCGATCCAAACCCCACCCAGATCTCAGAACCCACCTCCTCCACACGATCTCCCAGAAGAAGACCCGCCCACCCAAAGCTCGAAGACACCATCTGCCACATGATGGCCACCAGGAAGTTGACACACTTGTCAAATAGACTTATTGTTGCCCTAATGCTGTTTTAGTATTTACTATGAATCTCTGTATCAGATCTGAGGGAACCTCAGTAAGAGTTCTCATTTTATTTTTGGCACTATTCCTGATTAGTTAATGGTTAGATAAAGACAGGAAGAAAAAAAAATCCATATCATATGAATTGGGGACTCCTCTAATTGGTTTACATGTGTGAAAGCAAAATGAATTTTTCGTTGCCTTTTGTGCTCAAGATTGTTTTTAGACAACTGAAATGGGCTCGAACAATCGATTGATAGTCCATGATATTCAATAACTATTGGATATAAAATGATTTTATAAAATGTTGGTCTTCCCATTTAACCGCTCAAAATAATACCTCTTTTCATAGGATCGTTTTCAATTTTCTGCTGGGGGCGTGCAGCAAGTGAGGGGTATGTTGGTGAGTGTGGCGCAGGGGAGGAGGAGGAGGAGGAGGAGGAGTATACTGTAGGGTGGTGGTAGTGGTGGAAGCGCAGTGGAAGTGGTGAGGTTAGAGTGCAGGGAAGTGGGAAGAAGAAAAACAAGGAGAGAGAGAGAGAGAGAGAGAGAGAGAGAGAGAGAGGATAGGCCCAGCTGGAGTCCAGAGATCAGGTGAAAAGTGTCTCTGTAGATATGGTATGGATTAGATTAGAAGACAACATGAATTGACTAGATAGGTATAGCAATAGAGTGTAGAGTGGGTGCAAATATTAACACCCTTTTCATTTGTAGGGCGGACCCAAACCCGTAGTCTGGTTTTGGGGGCAACTCCAGGATTACCAAGTATGCTTGGAGGCTAACCCAAGTTTTTCATTTGAAACTTAAAAGGAGACGGGCCAAAAAATTTTAGAGTGTTTTTTTTTTTTTTTTTTTTTAATATACCCTCTCAAAGGTTTCAATGATTTATAAATATACTCTAGTAGTTCTAGTATTTGAAAATAGGCCCCTACTTTTTCATTTTAATACATTTCATGTTCCCAAATGAGTAACCACGAAGAGGTTTGTATTGAGCTTTTATAAAAATGATAGCTTTACCCTTGCATCCAGTGAACAAAAATGAGTATATTAGTATTTAGAAAATACCATTATTTTATCCCAACTCCCAATTGCTTCTCCCAATAACTTTTTAATCCACATGATGATGAAGCATAGTCAAGTATTTTGAAACTGTGTGGGACATTTTCATAATACCAAGATTGTCCTAGTTTCAGTAGAAGTACCAGCTAGGTATATCCTGACCTCGGTTTTTATACATCTCGGCAATAGAGCGGGGGCAGTATGATATCCAATATCAACCCTGAGCAGCAATAAAGGCCCAAGTTTTAGTAGACTTCACTGTGGAGTTTCTTTCTCCTAGTTCGGTATCGAGCTAGCTCGAAACCGAACTGGGGGGCAATGAGGATAAAGATGATGTTACCAAGACCGAAGAAGAACAACCTTGGAAACAATTCCTTAGTTCATCATAGAAGGACTTCGTCAGCAGATTCTCAAAAGGGCCAGTGCCAGCATAGTCCTCCAATCTCCAAAGGGCCTAGTCATTAGGCAAGCCTTGACACTTGGCTTCAAGGCGTCCAGTAATAAATCTGAGTACGAAGCATTGATTGCAAGGCTCAACCGTGCTACAATCCTGGGGGTAATTGGTGGTCTTTAGTGACTCCCAATTGGTGATGAGCCAATTAAATGGAGACTACCAAGCTCGAGATGAAATGATGGCAGCCTACCTAGCTCAAGCAAAGAAGATCAGTTTTGGTTGTCTTCGGATGGCAAGCCGGCTCATAACATCTGGCTGAAAACAGCTTGGTTTTGGTAACCTGGCACCGAACTAGCATGGTCCATTCAAGGTGGTCTCGATTGCCAGGCAATCATCATACAGACTTGAGGACATAGATGGTAAAGAGTTACCACGGCCATGGACTGTGATGCACCTCAAAAAGTATTTTCCTTTCAAATTATAGTCATTTTTTGAAATCAATAAAAGTTATTCTTTTGGGAGAACCGCTCTTTGTTGCTTTTAATTATCGCCAAGTTGTAGAACTCGGCAATTACCTGCCTAACTGCTACGGAGCATTAGGGAAATAAAGAAATGCCTTAAATAGTTAAGGCACATACGAAACACGAAGTTGGAGAACTCAGTGGCTGCCTCGGTGTTAGGAATCAAAATAAGTTTGATTACAGAACCGAACTTAAAGTACTCTATCGCCGAGGTAAAAATTGTAGTACCCAGTTTGCTATTGTTAAGCTCGGTTAATGAACCAAGCTACAATACGGACAAATTTGGTTGTTGAACCGAACTCAAAGAAGTTGACCGGTTGTTGAACCGAGCTAAGGAACTTGAGAATATACGAGATTCCGGTTGTTGAACCGAACTCAATTACTTTAGCAGATTGATCTCCTAAACGTGTGGAGCTCGGTTAAGGATCTGAAATCGAGCACATGTAATTCTCAAAGAAATGTTTGGTTGCAAGCATGAAAAAGAGAGAGTGCAATTGTATCTATAGAACCAAAGTACAATGTTAAGCCTACATCAGAGTCAAATCAGAAGGAAAAAGAAACAACAAAGAAAATCTTCAATTGGTGGCCTCAATGGTAGCATCGGCCTCGGATTGAGCAGCTTCAGTTGCGGCAGGTGTAGCTTCGGTCGTGGCCTCAGTGGATGGAGCGAGGGTCGCAGAGCTTAATCCTGGCTCCTAGCCTGAGAACTTAAGAGGATTCTTATAAGCAGGGTGGTCCTCGGGGACCCCTGCTTCCTTCAGTGCGGCCAAACACCCGAGCTCCCACACTTGTTGACTCACATTGAGGACCTGAGCCTCGTAAAGTGCCGTCGCCTCTGCCACCCCTTCATTGAAAGCAACGTCAGTCTCAGCCTGGAGTTTGGCTTCAAGCTCGGCTTTTTACTTCTCCAAGGTGATTTCAAGCTCAGCTTCCCGTTTTTCTTAAACCTCGGTCTTGCCTTTTAGTTTACAGATCTCGGCCATTGCCGTATCAAGCTCGGTCTTGAGGTTGGAGTTTCTGTCCACTTGCTCCTTCAGCTCCTGATTGCTTGCTTCCAAGGTGGGTTGGAGGTCCTTCTTTTCTGCCTCCAGCCCTAAAACCTTGGAGTGTTTCTCCTGAAGCCTTTCTAGGGCGACCTGGCATTTTTGCACTACCTGTAGAAGGAACTGGCGTCAGAAGGTAATAACCGAGATTAAGTACTTGGTAAAACTTGTGGAAGACTCACCAAAATGGCCGATTGCATCAATGAGGCGTAACGTCATCAAACTCTCTGAGCCTTTGCATGTCCCGTGGCAGGGCGCAGGCTCGGCCAACCGTGGCAACGACGAGGGCATTGCCGGATATACGGTCTTCCACCATTAATGGCCTTCCGGGTTTGACTTGGAGGCTTGGTCACCAAGGAACTGGCCCGGTAGGCTGGGGTGCCATGACTGCGCCAGGAACCTTCTCGGGAGCCTCGATCATAGCCCTTTTCTCCCTTGGCGCCTCCTCCCGTATGGTTTTGCCAAGATGTTGCTGAACTCTAGTACTTAGAGAAGTAAAAGAGTGGGAGTAGAGGCATTAACGGAAGCTGAGGACATGGAAGCGGGAGTAGGGTCAGAAGCAGAGCCACTGCCTCTAACTACCAGAGCCCCCAAATCCTTGACCATCACCGCTGGTCAATGTCGTTGCATGTCTTCTCCTTCTTCCAAGCTAGGGGGAGAGCTAGGAGAATGGACGACTTACTGTGATCTCTCCGACCTCGAGGAGGTCTCAACTTTCACAGCGACTATACTGGTTTCGGCAGGCTCGGCGATCTTCGAGTCAGACCCCGAGGTGGTGGCCTCGGCACCAGAAGCAACCCGATGCTCAACGTCGGTTAAGGCCTAAAATGGCTCTGCCCTTTCCACTTTTGCAAGTGCTTCGCGTCTTCCCCTTACCTGAGGTTGACTAGTCCTCCTCGTGATGAAGGAGTGGTACCTCGGTTCATAATTTAGTAGCGCCCAAACAGCTCGTCCACTGTGACCTCGATAGCTGTACACAGCCGACTCGGTTGGCTTCCTGTCTTCTCTGTCGAGCGTCTGCACGACGAACAAAAAATGTTAACTCGGTGAAACAAGAAAAGGAAGGGAAAGGAGAACTTGAAGACAAGGGAGTTAGTAGTTACTCGGAGGGCTGCCGAAGCCATGGGGAACTTTGTCTATCCTTGTCACCTCGGGCATTGTTGCTTCGAATTCCCATTTGCCCAAGACAAACAAGCGATCATCCCAGGCGTATTTGTTGGAGTCCTCTAGGTCATTGATGAGACACTCCCTATTCGCCTTAGCTTGGAGATAATAAATGTTATTACCTCATTCGGACTTGCAGAGGTCATAGACCTCAACATCGTGAATGCTGAGGTTAATGCCTAGAATTTTACTGAGCTCGGCGATGCCCATTATGATTTTGAAACTCTTCGGCATCAACTAGCAGGGGCAGAGGTGCCACTTCTTAAGGCAAGTCCTGAGAAAGGGGTGAAGAGGGAATCAAACCCCACCTTCAATTATGATCACCAGAAGAAATGACATCCAGCAATTAATGAAGATATGACCATCGAAGGGGTTTTCAAGGTCATCAAACCTAATCAGGACATCGTCGGGTATCCCGTAGTCAACCCTGAATTCGGCTATGGCGTTTGGGGTTTCTACTCTATGCCTATAGATATCCAGTATCGAAGCTTGAGGAAGAACGAAACTCAAAAAGGGGAAATGGCCAGAGAACCCGAAAGGAAACCAGAGAACAGAAATGAGCAGGGGAAGAAGAGAAGACTTACAGATACAAGATGAATGAGATTGGACTCGAAAGACGCCGAACTCAGATTCGGAGGAACTCGACTTCGGCGAAACTTCTCTCTTCTGCAAACCCTCTCTCTTCTCTAACGATTGTGAAAGTGAAGAACGAGAGAGAGGCGCCTCTATATATAATGAAAAGAGAGGCGCCCCTTCAAATTTAGAGGATGGATGTGCGGAACGTCACCTTAAGGGCTGGCATGTCTGGACAACCAACCAGGCGGTGACACGTGGCGCCACCAATATGTCTTTTGCATTGATTGCAGTGCGCTATTGATTACCTCGGGCAATGGAGCAACACAGTGATAGAGATAAGATGTTAGGGACCGACACCAAGATGAAATATCGTACGATCTTCAAACTCAATGTTCAGAAGGCTCTCCCATCATATTACTTAGCTTCCAACCTCAAAGAGTTAGAGAACTCTGAGAAGTCAGAAGCTAGGGGGCAATTTGTGTGGGACATTTTCATAATACCGAGATTGTCCTATTTTCGGTAAGAGTACCAGCTCGGTATGTCCTGGTCTCGGTTTTATACATCACGGCAATTGTGCCGGTGGGGATATTCTCACAGCACCGAGATCATTCTAGCTTCGGTAAAGGTACCAGCTAGACATGTTTTGATCTCGGTGAGATTGTTTTAGTTTCGGTAATGGTACCAGCTAGGCATAATGCATATCGGTAATAGTGCCAGGATATGTTTATGCCATGACCTCAATATCATCTTCAATTCGATTCGATTAACCGAGATGAGTACTGAGCGTACGTCCACGTTGTAGAACGTAGTGACAGATAGGGATAAACACCGAATAAAGGTAAGGAGTTATCCTTATCCAGTGATTACATCCATAATCCTTGAAAGATCGGGGTAGAGTCCGAATAAGACTCTATCATCGAAAAATCAGGACGAGGATCATGGGACTCTCAACCTATATATACAGGGAGCTAATTCAGAAGAGATACACATATATGCACTGATACGTATTCCAAACATTGTCCTTCTCTCTACTCACTCACCCTCTGTCTAGTTACTGAACTAACTTAGGCGTCAGAGTGCCTTTGGCTGAGTGCAGCCAGGGTCTCTAACTTTTATTTCTCCTTCCCTTTCAGGTTTCAGGTATTCGATTCTTCCCAAGAAGAGCTTTATATCTATGAAACAAGTCCGTAAGAATTTAGGCACTTACATAAACTTTCATTAATCTAATGATGGGTAGTGCATGAATTGGATCAATTATAAGCACAGGCATTGATTCTCATATGATCGATATGGATTTAATGAAATAGGCCATGTATTGGTAAAAATAGATTTACGTATATTTATTCTCTCCCACTACATGTAATTATTAATGTTATAAGCTTTAGAGAAAAAGCAAGTTCAAGTTTTTGAATTTAAGCATATAGGGATAAAAAGATGGGCAAGAGTCTCATTCCACTCTAATAGCTTTTAGTGGTTAGAAAGGCCACTGGTTTTGGGAACATGAAAGGTATTAAAATAAAAAAGAAGGGGCCTATTGATAAATATTGAAACCACAGGGGCCTATTTACAAATTTTAAAAACTTTAGGGAGTATATGTAAAAACCTTAAATTTTAATATGGGTTTTAGAAGCGGACCAAGCCGGACAGGGTGACTGCCTCCAAAAGCATATATGTAGGTGCACCCCTTATCACCGAAAGATGATAGAATGTGAAAACTGTCTCTTCAAATTGTAAATGGTAGTAAATATTTGCTTACATATCATATTTGCTTACATTAGCTTAGGAAGCTCTTCATTATAGGAGTTGCCCGCATCCTTGGACGGTAAGTCTGGAGTAATCTCATCAATCCAAGGGTGTCTTTGTTTGCTTGGATATTTATTTATGGACAACTGGTTGGGCTCAGACGTTAACTTGTGTGCGTCTGGCTGCAAGGTGTCCTATTATTTTGCCCCAACACGCACCCCTATTAGCATCTTTTCTTTGACTGCAGTTTTGTAGGAAATGGGTGGACCCACACACAATACCACAATGAGGAACATACTATAATAATTAATGAGAAGAGAATTTTGACTTTCAAGTGAATTAAGAATCTCATACAAAAATTGTCTCACCCAAGCCTTACATAAGGCACTCACTGTATGCGCCTATACACTCTTTTCTTTTTCACTTTACCTTCATTAAAGAATATACCCTCCCTCCCTCCCTCCCTCCCTCCTACGTATAGGGCAAGGCTCTCTTTAGGATAAAATTCGGCAAGCTCACGCTTGTGAGGCCCACCATTGGTTCATCCAAACAGACCAAACACACCATCCCCCTAAATTACACATGTCCACCAACTTTTGGTCAGATCCGAATTTACTAGAACGTTGGATTGACTTACAGATCCAAATGGACGGTTGACCTTTAAAATTTTAGGGCCCAAATGGAGAAGATAAAAACCATAGTTGGAGCTGATTTTTTCCAAAGAGGAAGGTCCTAGGGAGTCCAAGAAATCCCCCTATCCCCACCCCCATGTGGGTCCCAAGGTGGGCCCCACACTCGAGCTCCCTAAGCTTATCTTATCCTAAGCTGCAGCTTATGAGAGTTGTCCTAGAAAACTCCTGGGGAGTTTTTATTTTTTCAAAAAACACCCTTCCCAATGGGGCCCACTAGGGTATATGACAAGCATGAAATGTCACGGAATGGAATGATATAGATAAGATCTACCTATGAGAAGATCTCCAACTCCATTACATTATTATAATCCCTTGATTAATGGCCCAAAGCTTGATGGTTTAAAAGGCATCATTTTCTTGTGATTTAAATCCAACGGTGAGTAAAAGTTGGATGAGTGTCAAAATTTGGGCCTTATACCAATTCACGGGGTGTAATATATGTGAAATGATTTGATTGACTTAAGATGGGTTCCACTTTCTAAAAACATAAGGGAGCAAAATGGGGAATTTTTAAAGTAGGGAGTTTTTGAGAATTCCTCATATATATATATATATATATATATGGGAAATATTAAAGTGAGAATTAATTCTCACCAATTATATGAGAACTTTTTTGCGGGGCCCAACTAGCAACCCATCCAAACCTAGCAACTAATAGGGAACCCCCTGATAGTCACTAATCCCAAGGATTGGCACACATCCTCATAGACTGAACCGTTGGATCGAGGGTTGAATATTTTTTTTAATATGAAGCCATTAAACTTGTGGGCCACGGATGAAGGGGTTACGAGCATGGGTTTGGGATCAAACTTGATACTTGGAGTGGTCTCACATATATTTTTCAACCCCCCTGGTCCCATCCCCAAATGTGGGCCCCACAAAAAAGTTCTCACATAATATGTGAGAACAGTTCCCACCTGAATATTATCCTATATATATCAAGACTCTCCTAAACTAAGCTTAGAATAAAATTCTGTAAGGTCACACTTGTGGGGCCCAACCTTGGTCCATTTGGATGGACCAAACACACGACCCCCCTGAATTTTAGATGTCCACCAACTTTCGGTCAGATCCGAATTTACTGGACTATTGGATTGAATGAATCACAATCCGAATGGTCTGTTGACCATTAAACTTTTTGGGCCAAGATGGAGACGAAAGAAACCACAATTGGGGCTGATGTTTCGCAAAGAAGAGGGTCCTAGAGAGTACTTGAAATCCCTCCATCCACATCACCATCCCCATGTTGGTCCCCAGGTGGGCCCCACCACACAGTTGAGCTTACCTTATCCTAAGCTTTAACTTTGAAGAGCACCCCCCCCCCCCCAACACTCACACATATATATACATATATATGAGAGAAATACTCCCGTAAGAGTAACTATCACACTACTATGAGAAAAAAATATGGGACCCTTATATTTACACTAGTAGTAGTATGAGAGTTATTCTCATAGGAGCAAATGTGTGTGATGTTCATATATAGGTTGCGAAGAGAGGAATGATAATGGAGTGGGCCGTCATGATACAATTTGTGTTGGCTA
Organism: Camphora micrantha; assembly: GCA_003546025.1. Classification (NCBI taxonomy): domain Eukaryota; kingdom Viridiplantae; phylum Streptophyta; class Magnoliopsida; order Laurales; family Lauraceae; genus Camphora; species Camphora micrantha. The sequence continues at coordinate 20,796,159 of QPKB01000012.1, read as the reverse complement.
TGGTGAAACGTTACTATAGATGAGGCGCTCCTTTTCATACCATGTAATTGTTTGGGTTTGGATAGGGATCAAGGTGTAGTTAACATGGGTGCTCGGCATACCGCATGATGAAGATCGGCTAATGTAACACCCTGAACCCTAATACATTATTTTTTATAACGAATTGTGCTAGTTAATTAAGTGTGTTTAGAGTTCTAGCGAGTCGGGTTTGGTGGTGAGTCACGCGTGCCAAGTCTCACATGATTCCAAGCTCATTTGGGTACAATATGTGGCGGTTTTCAATCTGGGAAGCATTCAGGGGTTTTTCTAAGATTATGAGTTTTTGCAAGTTTGAGTGCATCAGGTAGGTCTCTTCATTTTATGAACTTTAGTCTTTAGACACATTTCGATCCGACGAGTTGAAGAGGCCCAAATAATCACAATTGTGGACCCAAGGACCAATTTGTAATTCCTCACTTCCTAAGTCCTAATATAATCCACAGACTCATTCATTTCATCCTTCTCTCATTCAACCTCTTTCATTCTCTCTCGCAAAACCTCACTTCCCTTCACTGTCTCTTCTTAGTGTCGCCGGTCATCGGAGCCCCGTCGTCACTAGTGACCACTTCCTTCATTCCTAAGCTTCTCCAACCCCAAGGATCATCTTCTCCAAGCTTCTTCTCCACTACGATCCATTGGTAAGCCTCCTAAGCTTCTTGGTCTAGTTTTCCTTTCCCGCTTTTCTTAAAAATGGATTGGGAGAGTTCATGGGAAATAAGTAGGAATGAGAAACCTAATATTTCTCATCCATGTAATCACATGCACAGCTTCAATTGCCCACTTTTCTTTACACTAACATGACTCTAACAGCTTACTACCAAAGAGAACCCACCTACTAGAAAATAGGAATAACTTCCACAAACACTAAGGGCATGTTTGTGAACACACCCTTTCCGCGGAAAGAGGAAATTGCCACGTTAGCAAATTCCATAGAAATGAAAACCTTGGAAAAGGATTTTCATAGAATTTAAAAATTCATGTTTGGTGGAAAAAGAGTTTCCTCATTGAATTGGTGCTGATGTTTGTTTGGTGCGGTTGTGGATTCCTTATAGAAAATCAAAATTTCTTATTTGGTGATATAATTTTTTTAAGAAAAATAACATAACATGTATATCATTTATTTAATATTAAATAATAATTTATATAAAGAAATAAAAAATGAAAGAAATGTAGGGTTTTTAGGTTGAAATAGACAAGAGTGAGAAAACGTGGGAGAAGTTCTCCGAGAAAATCCATTTTCGATATCCCCCAATAGGAAACTCATTTCTACCATTATCAAGGAAAATGCTAACGAGGCAGGACAGCATCTCCGCGGAATTGTTCCACACCAAACGCTAAAAAAATGGGTTTTCCACGGAAAACTGTACACTTTTCTGCGGAAAAGTGTTACACAAACATGCCCTAAAACTTACACAAAAAAGAAGAAAAATCTTAACAACCCAAATGTGAACTTGCATATTAGATAACAAAAAACCAAAAAAAAAAAGAAAATCACTTCAGAGGCCCACTTGGATGGAACCCCACATGTTACACCCCGACCCAATTTAACCAAGTTTAGCGCTAATTAATAGTGTTTTACCTAATTAATTATACTTAGTTGCTAATTATGGTACTTAGTGTTAATTAGTCCCTATGGGCTGAGTTTGTTGAGTCTTGAGCCTTAGACAAGTGACTTAGAACCGATTTGACTCGGTTGGGTAGAGTCAAGGGCTTTTACGTTATTATTGATTTTCTCATTTTGCATCATTTCCATGTAATTTTGGCGTCATCACATGTATTTCAAACGAGCACGACGATTTTTGTATTAGACTTTACTTCATTTGACCAACCATTGATTAAGTGAGCCCCCATTTGACTCTTTATGAAAATACTAGAAAGTGGAGGAGCTTTCTTATAAAAAGGGAACCTTATCCCTTATATCTCTTTCAGTGCCCATTCCAAGTGACCCATCTTCTTTGTAGCTAAAAGGAGCTTCTCTTCTCCTCTTTTCCCTTCATTTCTCTTTCTCTCCTTCTCAATCATCAAGAGGTCTTGTGCATGTGCCTGGGAGCTAGGATTGGACTCATCAGCATCATCTTCTTCATCTTCCTCTCTTCCTTGTTGACAAGAACCATCTCCACTATTTCCTACCCTCCCCAAATTTGGATCTCTTGTCAAGGTAAGAGCCAAACCCTCCATGTTGGTGTTTTTGAGTTGTAATGGATGTTAGGGATTTTGTATTTGCAATTTGATGGATGCATTATCATTCATGCATCATTTGATTTGCACACATATGCATTGATTTGAGAAATCTTGAAATCATGTTTTATACATGCATTGTTTTTAAGAGTTGTAAAAGTATTGATTTATGCATGTTTTGGTTTTAATCTTGGATGCATTTGTTTCTTAAAAGAGTTTTTAGAAATCAAGCAAGCCTTTGGTTTTAAAGTTTTGAATAATTTTAGGCTTTTTGTGTTTCATGTTTTTAAACCACTTAGTTTGATTTAAAACATGTTTCCTAGCTTGATTCAATGGCCCAAAGCTTCCCACAAAAAATATCCTTGAAATATGCATTTTAAGGGAAGTTGGTCCCAGGCCCGGGTCGACCGCACAGTGTGGCCGGTCGACTGCGCGTATGGACCCGGTCGACCGGCCACACTGCGCGGTCGACCGGGAAAGAGCCGTTGGGCTCTCTTTCAAACGGTTAGTTTTTTGACCGATGAAGGCCAGGTCGACCGGGCAGTGTACCAGGTCGACCGGGGACTAGCCGTTGGGCATCTTTTTGCTATAAAAAGTGGTTCATTCCTTTGAAAAGATTGATGATCAAGAGGCCATCCTTGAGGGGTTTTGAGGCCAATCAAAGGGAAATGGACTAAGGGATGAAGGGGATCATTAGGAAAGCTAAAGCTTGGATTAATGAGTTAAATCACCTAGTAAGCTCTACTTTCCTTAACCATATGTTGTTATGCTTTGTTTTATTTTTGGTAAATCTTTTGTAGCATGATAGACTATGTTTTGTTGCATCCTTAACATGTTTATGTTTTGAATTGATTCATTGTTTTGGATGCATCACTTTGAGATTCAATCCAAGTAGTACTTGAATTGGTAAATCTAAGTAGATCATGTTAATGGAAAATTTTTTGAAATTATATGTAATATGATCCATATACTTGGTTGAATCTTTGGTTGTTGTTTTCCATCATAAGAAAATCACTTTCAATTGGTATCAGAGCGGGTTACTCCATTTTAGGGCTTAACAACCCGGAGTTGATCCTTGCTAGATTAGAACACTAGTGTTGTGATTTATTGCATATCTTTTTTGACGATTTCCACTATGTTTGATAATGTAATTTCCCCATAGTATCTTTGCACCACTCTTAGACTTTTTCAAGTTATATCTTCAAGAGTTGGTGAGTCCTCTAGTGATCTCTCAAGGACATCCTTTTCAAGACCTTAGGTGAATCTTCATTGGTACACATTTAGACTAACCTTTAGGCCTTGTTCCTCCCTAGACCAACCTATTCTTTTTAGTTATATCTATTTGTTGGTCATGTTACATTTGCATTTTGTTTCTTTATAGTTACATCTTTTAAAATGCAATGTTTCTTTGTGATCATTTGATTTTGTTTTCATGAACTTTTAAAGTTATATCTCTTGGTTTTCAAAATCCTTTGATTACAATATTTTCATGATGGATTTGCATTTTGTTCATATAGTTATATCTCTTGTAATGCATATCTATTCATGATCAATTGATTGTGATTACAAAAGCTTTCATAGTTAGATTTTTCATGATCAATTGATGTTGGAAAATCATTTGATGAATGCCATAGTTAGATCCTTTTTGTAAATCAAATGATTTGAAGCAATTTAAGTTTTCCATTGATTTTCAAGTTATATCTCCTGGTATGGAAAATTTGTGAGTGTCTATTGTTTTACAAATTGAAAATTTACAATAGTACACTTCTTGTTTTTCAAAATCACTTGCTCATAATTCTATAAATGATTCTTCGTTGGAATTTCATATATTAAAGTGATTTGAAAAACTTTGGAAAATGTTTTAAGCTTTATTGGTTGTATTTATAGAAACATTTTCCTTGAATTTATTTCCTTATGGCTTAATTATGATTTTATCTTTTGAAAGGAAATAATTTTTACAAACATGTGATTAGCATTCTTGTCTCAATCATAAATGTTTTTAAGAGCTAAAACTTTCAAAAGCCTTAGGCTTACATTTATGAGCTTTAATTTTTAAATTGATTGAGGACATCACATACATATACATTGTGCATTCATTTTTGCATTCATAGTGTGTGTGTGTGTGTGTGAATTAGATTTTCACTTTTACATTCGCCTATTTTAGAGGCAAATGTAATGAACTTAATTGAATCTCCATCAAGTGTAATTTAGACACTACTTAGAGAGATAACCAACCTTGTGGTTGAAGAGGTTATTGCTTAGCCTATAAAAGCATAATGCATAGTTGATGTTAAGCCTTGAAAAACATCATTGTAACGGTTATTGCTTAGCCTTGAAAAGCATATTGTAGAGGTTATTGCTTAGCCTTTTTCAAAAGCATAAATAGTGAAAATTCGGTGGGGTGTTGGATCACAAGCCAGTAGTGGATGTGGGCGTTGAGGCCGAACCACTATAAATCATTGTGTTATGGTGATTGCTTTGTGGTGATTGTTTTGTTTAAGCTTCCGCATATTGTTTGTTAATCATCACATGTGACTAATTAATTGTTAAGAAGTTAAAATTGGCCATAATTAGTCATTAAGTGTAGATCACCCTATTCACCCCCCCTCTAGGGTTAGGATCCCGGGCTTTCAATCTTTTCAATGAATTAAATTATAGATGAAAGATAAACATGCACATATATAAATCTTTTCTTAAGTTTTTTGGCGGCCTGTTTTCTAGCCTAAGTGTTGAGAATCATGCGGTTTTTGCGTTTAATTCGTTAACCTGAAGTCCGATTCACTAAACGTCAATTTCTACAAGTTACTTTGGCCTTGAACAAGGTAACAGTGTCGGATTCCGATTTTTCTGGGGGCCGTTTTTCCGTTGCGGACCCTTGGTGGGTCTTATTTGCGAACCGTCAGTTCCTACAAGTTACTCTAGCCTCGAACAAAGTGTCGTGCCGTTTTTCGAATTTTTCGGGGGCTGTTTCCCGTTCTGGACACCCGGCGGGCCGTTTTTTGAGCCCAAGTGTTGGAAAATCCGATGTTTTCGCTTCTAAATCTCTAACCGGGAGTCCTATTTGCGAATCGTCAGTTCCTACAAGTTACTCTAGCCTCAACCGAAGTGCTCGTGCCGGTTTCCGATTCCTCTCCCCTGTTTTTGTTGTTAAGGTTTGATTTTTTTTTAGGTTATGCGATTGTGTTGTATCTATTTCTGTGTTTACTCAATTGCAGCTGTCTATGTTAGATAATAAGGCCTGATGTAATTCATAACATCTTGCTTAGATGTTAGGTATTGCTCTCATCTTTGTTAAAAAATGGAGTCTGATGTCATTCACAACACTTTGCTTAGGTGACAAGCATTGCACTCGTCTATATTAAATATTAAGCTCTGATGTCATTCGTAACATTTTGTCTTAGATGTCAACGTGATAAAAATTACCAAATGTCATCATCACCTTTTGATTTTCTACTAACATTTGTTAATATTCTTCCCGGTTCATTTCCTTTGGCTTACAAAGGAAAAGAAGAAGAAGAAGGAAGGGATCATTGCTGTATTGCTTTCTCCAGAGTTTCTTTGGCCTTCAATAGAAAGGCTAGAATTAGATTTGTCCCATTGGCCTGATTTTAACGGGGATGTTCTATCCACATTGGTGGACAACTGGTTATGGTCTGGATCTTAGTTGCACAGAGCGTAACGCAAGTGGAATGTGATCTTACTGCATGTTTTGATTCTTTTGAAGCTAGAATTCTCTAATGTCAACAGGTAAGTATGACCATACAAGGTTTCAAAGCAGGACTCCATGCAGGAAGAGAACCTTTGGTGGAAATTTCTGCAACAAAGGCTTGGATCACTAAGCCATTATTCAGACCCGCATGATCAGTTGGGCTTGCTCACCAAATTACTTGAGTTTTTGGTTGTCATGGAATACAAAAGATTTGTATCATCTTTGACAATAAGTGTTTTGGTAGGACCATCTTCCTCACAGGTAAGACAGCAAGGGCGTCCTCTTGCTTGTTCAGGTAGATTTGGAGAGAATTATTCCATGATTATATTATTCCGTTTCGTTCATCCATACATAAAAGAGGCAATAGCCTCACAAGATAGTAGCACTGTTTGGACTTTTGACAACTAAATCTTCCTACTAGGTCTTATAACATCTCTTCTTAATCCATTTCTTCTCTTTCTTAGGCTGTAACCTGTGATTGCCGTCTCCACCACCAACCATTTGCAAGAGAAACTTTAAAAATTTGTTCTTATTTCATGTTTTAGAGCTTATTTAGTTTTTAATTATAGCCTTTTTGTCCTAAGCAATAAGAGGCAAAATTAAGGCAATTTAGTTTTAGAGCTTTTTTTTTGTGGCCACTTACGATCAAAATAAGGCAATGATGTAAGTATTTCATAAGTCTTTCCATGTCATCCCACATTTCTTTGGATACATTGAATATATAGAGGTGGTGGATCTATGATTATATTCACTACCATTGGGGTCTAATCATTGCTCAGAGGCAATCTGGAACCCAGTTGTCACTAATTTGGGAAGAAACTCTCCACTGGGAAAGGACATGTCTTCTAGAGGTTGGATGACACTTTATTCAGGTCTCGGTTACAAAACAGTTGGAAGAGTTTTAAAGAAACTTGACATCTCTGAAATATGTGCATTTGATAGAGTCAAAAGAGGTGGCAAATTTTTTTCCTAAGAAAAAGGGGGAATGGTGATAAGAGTCTGGTTGAAAAAGAAAGGTTCTCATTCTTAAATGATGGTGGAGTTTTAGCGATCTAGAGCAACTTGCTTTATAGTGGAAATTGTAGATATTACAATGGAGTTGGGGACCATTTAAGAGGTTTATGGGTCTTTAGATGCTCTGGAGTGTAGCTCTCATATCCACTTGTTCTGGGAATTAAAAGTGTATTGCCAAAATCGTTCAAAGAGGCATGAATCAAATCGATATCTCGTATTTTAGGATTTTTCATTTCTCTTAATCAAATAAAAAATAAAAAAATAAAGATTCAACGAGAAGTAAGGGAAAAAAGTGGTTATTCATAATCCATCCATTTGTCATGTAATATGTATTTGTAGCAGCATAATTACCTATTTGAAAACGTAACGATTATAATACAATTCATTTTATGGAGAATACCAATGACATTTTTAATGTAATTATTAAATGATTGTATTGAATAATCAATATGTTTTAAGTGTCAACACTGCTAGGATAAGCTTGAACACGGTTCCAGTGGTTTTCCCATTTTCACATCAAAAATTAAAAATAAGATCCAAGTAACATGAATCTTTACACTGGCTATAATGTCTCCTGAAATTAATAACGATATTCATGAAAAAAAAAGACAGAAAAAAATTAGAGAAAGTTAATGCCACGACAAAAACCCCATACATATGGTCAAACACTTTAGTCACATTGCTTGTTCTTTATTTAATTTAGATACTCCCCAAAATTGTAACAATTCTTGAGAGATTTTGTTAAACCATTGAATTACCTTTTTAAAACTAGAAATGCTAGAAAAAAACAAAGAGAGTAAGAAAAAGTGTAAAATTACTAGTGTTAACCTCTTTCGGGTGCGGCTAATCCCGCTTAGTTGAGTCGCTTAAATCGTAGATTCAATAAGACAAATATTGAATTGTAACGATATGCATCTGAACATGAATCTCACCTGCTTTGGCAGCATATGTCATTTTGCTTGTGCTACTTCAACACTTACGTTACTGGATGGTTACATTTCCATTCCTGTGCTATTTTTTTGAGGCTCTTATCTTTTCCTCATGCTGGATTATTTTCATTATTACATGAGAAGAACTGTGCTGTGAAATCTCTATCCAGCGTCAGGGGGCTTGTAATGTTACTTTGTGCCTGATCTTCTAGGTAACGGCAGTGAAGGGGCAGTTTGCGCAGAGAGTAAGTTCTCTGACACAGTTACTCGCTCTCATCATGGTGAAACGAAAGGGCATCACTGTCATCAGGACCTCCAACAGTGAGATCTGACATCGGTAGCTTATAGAGGTCATGATTGGTAAGCAGCCAGAGTCAGTGGTTAGAGAGTTTCAATGTAACAACTATGTTACATTCTTGATGATTAATATGTACTCTAGAATCAAGCTTCTTGAATATTTGAATTGGAAACCGGCACGAGAACTTTGACTCGAGGGTAGAGTAACTTGTGGCAAACTGACGGTTCGCAAATAAGACGCCTCGTTAGAGATTTAGAAGCGAAAACATAGGATTTTCCAACAACTTAGGCTTGAAAATAGTCCCGCCGGGGCTCTGGAACGGGGAACGCCCCTGGAAAAATTGAAACCAGGTCTACGAGCACCTCGCTCGAGGCGTTTAAAGTGACTACTAGGAACAGACAGTTCGCCAAATAGGACTCCCGGTTAGATATTTAGAAGCGAAAACAACGCATTTTCCAACACTTAGGCTCGAAAACGGCCCGCCGGGGTCCGGAATGGGAACCAACGCCCGAAAATTTTTGAAAACTGGCACGAGCACCTCGCTCGAGGGTAGAGTGACTTGTAGGAACTGACGGTTCGCAAATAGGACTCCCGGTTAGACAATTAGAAGTGAAAACATCGGATTTAGACTCGAAAACGGCCCACCAGGGATCGAGAACAGGAAATGGCCCCCGGAAAAATGGAAACTGGCATGGGCACCTCTCTCAAGGGTAGAGTGACTTGTCGGAACTGATGGCTTACAAATAGGACTCCCGGTTAGAGAATTTAGAAGCGAAAAACAACGCACTTTCCAACACTTAGGCTAAAAAAACGGCCTGCCGGTGGTCCGAAACGGTAACCGACTCCCATAAAAAATCGGAAACCGGCACGGGAACCTCTCTCGAGGGTAGAGTGACTTGTAAGAACTGACGGTTCGCAAATAGGACTCCCCGGTTAGAGAATTAGAAGCGAAAACATCGCATTTTCCAACACTTAGGCTCAAAAAACGCCCACCGAGGGTCATGAAAGGGAAACGGCCATCGGAAAAATCGGAAACTGGCACAAGCACTTCGCTCGAGGGTAGAGTAACTTGCGGGAACGGACAATTCGCAAATAGTACTCCCGGTTTGAGAATTATAAGCAAAAAACATCGGATTTCCAAAACAATTAGACTCGGAAACGGCGCACCGGGGTCAGGAACAGGAAACGGCCCCCGAAAAAATTGGAAACCGGGCATGAGCACTTCGCTCAAGGGTAGAGTAACTTGTGGGAAACGATGAATTCGCAAACAGGACGTCCCGGTTAGAGATTTAGAAGCGAAAACATAGGATTTTCCAACACTTAAGGCTTGAAAATGGCCCGCCCGGGTCCGGAACGGGAAACGGCCCCTGGAAAAATTGGAAAATTGAAACGAGCACCTTGCTCGAGGGTAGAGTGACTTATAGGAACTGACGGATCGCAAATAGGACTCCCGGTTAGAGATTTAGAAGCGAAAACAATGCATTTTCCAACACTTAGCTCGAAAACGGCCTGCTGGGGGTCCAGAACGGGAAACAACGCCCGAAAAAAATTCGGAAACTGGCACGGGCACCTCGCTCGAGGGTAGAGTGACTTGTAGGAACTGACAGTTCGCAAATAGGACTCCCGGTTAGAGAATTAGAAGCGAAAAACATCGCAGTTTCCAACACTTAGGCTCGAAACCGGCTCGCCGGTGGTCTGGAACGGTAACCCGGCCCTCGAAAAATCGGAAAACTGGCATGAGCACCTCGCTCGAGGGCAGAGTGACTTGTAGGAACTGACCGTTCCAAAAATAGGACTCCCGGTTAGATAATTAGAAGCAAAAACATCGAATTTTTTCAACACTTAGGCTCAAAAACGGCCCGCCGGGTCCGGAACGGGAAACGGCCCCCGTAAAAATCGGAAACCAGCACGGGCACCTCTCGCGAGGGTAGGAGTGACTTGTAGGAACTGACGGTTCGCAAATAGGACTCCCGATTAGAGAATTAGAAGCGAAAATATCGCATTTTCCAACACTTAGGCTCGAAAACGGCCCGTCGGTGGTCCTGAACGGTAACCGGCCCCTGGAAAAATCAGAAACCGGCACGAGCACCTCGCTTAAGGGTAGAGTGACTGGTAGGAACTGACGGTTTCCAAAATAGGACTCCCATTTAGATAATTAGAAGCGAAAACATCGCATTTTTCCAACACTTACGCATGAAAACGGCCCACCGAGGGTCAGGAAGTGGAAACGGCCCCCCGGAAAAATCGGAAACTGGCACGAGCACTTCGCTCGAGGGTAGAGTAACTTGTGAGAACTGACAGTTCGCAAATATTACTCCCGGTTTGAGAATTATAAGGTAAAAACATCGGATTTTCCCAACACTTAGACTCGAAAAGGGCGCGCCGGGGGTCAAGAAGAGGAAACGGCCCCCCGAAAAAATTGGAAACCGGCATGAGCACTTCGCTCGAGGGTAGAGTAACTTGTGGGAAATGATGATTCGCAAATAGGACTCCCGGTTAGAGATGTAGAAGCAAAAAACATAGGATTTTCCAACACTTAGGCTCGAAAATAGCCCGCCGGGGTCCGGAACGGGAAACGGCCCTTGTAAAAATTGGAAACTGGAACGAGCACCTCGCTTGAGGGTAGAGTGACTTATAGGAACTGACGGTTCGCAAATAGGACTCCCGATTAGAGATTTAGAAGCGAAAATAATGCATTTTCCAACACTTAGGCTCGAAAACGGCCCGCCGGGGGTCCGGAACGGGAAACGGCCCCCGGAAAAAATCGGAAACCGGCACGGGTGTTAAAGTGTAAACTTGTGTGATAAATACGCCCAGCTCACTTGTAAGATAATAGGCCCGGCCCCACTTGTACATATGAGATCTAGTCATAACTTGTACAGCAAGACTAAATCGTATGCTAGGATGTCTTACCATATTTAGAGATTTAATTAGGTTTTGCTTTGATGATTTGTAGCCAAAACTTACGCAATGTAAAGTCTATATAAAGAAGAGCAATCCAAGAAGACAATAGGTCGTTGGAAAGCATTTCACAGAAGTGTCTCTCTCTCTCTCTCTCTCTCTATCTCTGTCATGGTATCAGAGCTTTGGTTCTAAGAAATCTCATTCCCTCTGAGAGACTTCCTTCGTTAATTAAGAGTTATCTCTTTGTTTCCTCTGTTTTCTCTGCCTGGAGTATCTCTGATCAAGGTGGCCCATCTCTGATCAATCACTTGTAGCCAGCAACCTACATGGTGATGATCGACTACTCTTCAAAGTTATTTTGAAGATTTTTCTGGATTTTTTTCTCATCTGATAAGGTGCCATTCATCCTCTTCTTCATCTGGTGTCGTTGGTGTTTTTCTCTCCAAAGGAATTCATCTCCACCGTACAACTTCGTGGATATTTATCCAAATCCCATCAAACTTGGACTAGAGGACACACTTTTGATCTCCTCCAGGATGATGTCCTCTGATCTGTGATTGGACCAAGCGGTGGGGCCCATGCATCTCTCCTGCAAAAAAAACCCAGGTCGTCGGGCACTATTTTTTTTCTGTTCTGGGGCAAATTTTGCTGAATGCATCTCTCAACCACTACAACTGCCTCCATCATGCTGGGTTAGTGAAATCATCTCAGATTACATCACAGATTCTGATCTTCTGTGAATTTTTGGCTATACACTGCTATTTTGAATACTCTGGATCTCTGATTAGTGTGTTTTCGAGTTGCAATTTATTGTGCTAGTAGTAGGATTGCTGCTTGTTGCTGTTTTTTCTAAGTATATCTCTGCATTGATATTATGGAGAAAAATGATATCACTCTGATCAAGTTTAATGGTAAAAACTATACCACTTGGGCTTTTCAATTTCAAATTTACCTTAAGGGTAAAGAACTCTGGGGACATCTTGATGGTTTGGATCCCAAACCTACTGATGATAAGCTTCTCGCTAAATGGGAGGTTAAAGATTGCCAGATCATGACTTGGATATTGGGATCCATCGATCCACAGTTTATCCTGAACCTTCGCCCATACAAGACTGCCAAAGAAATGTGGCTTTATTTAAAGAAGATATATTTACAGGAAAATTTCTGCTCGACGGTTTCATTTAGAACATGAAATCTCGCAGTTTGTTCAAGGGACCTTGTCGATACAGGATTACTACTCTCAGTTTACAAGTCTGTGGACTGATTATGCTGAGATTATTTATGCTGACCTCCCCGCTGCCTCCTTATCCTCTATTCAAGAGATTCATCAAACAAGTCAGCGGGATCAGTTTCTTATGAAGTTACGGCTACAATTTGAAACTGTCCGCTCCAACTTATTGAGCAAAGTGCCATCCCCCTCCCTCGAATCATGTTTGGGCGAACTCCTTAGAGAGGAACAACGCTTGGTGACTCAGACAACACTTACAAAGACTGCTCCTCAGGTGACTCCTATCGATGTTGCTTATATAGCCCGGGGTAAGCCCCAAGCCCGAGACATGAGCAAGGTCAAATGTTTTTGCTGTCAAAAACTCGGACATGTTTCTACTCAGTGCAACCAGAAGTTTTGTTCCTACTGCAAAACCAAAGGTCATGTTCTTCCGGAATGCCGGACACGACCTCAGAATAGGCCACAGCAACAGAGAGCCTATTCTGCACATCTTCTTGAAGCTTCTTCACCAGTCATGCCTACACCACCTGCTGCCACTTCTTCTTCTGCCCTTACTCCTGACATGGTCCAACGAATGATCATAAATGCTTTCTTTGCACTTGGCCTGTCAGGTAAACAAAAATCTTCAGTATCCACCTGGTATATTGATTCAGGGGCCTCCAATCATATGACACACTCTCCTGCCAATATGACTCATATTAGGACGTATGATGGAGACCTCTGCATCAATACTGTTGATGGTGGCAGTGTTCCCATTATCGCTGTTGGCCACGTTCCTCACTCCTTGCCCTTGCATAATGTTTTTCTTTCCCCTCACTTAACCACAAAATTTGTTATCAGTTGGTCAACTTGTTGATAATAATTGCTCCATTCTTTTTTCTCGCTCTGGTTGTATTGTGTAGGATCAAGTATCGGGGAAGGTGCTGGCGAAGGGACCTAAGCAGGGACGACTGTTTCCTCTCCAGATTTCGTCACAAGAAAGGCCCCCTTCAGAGTCTGCTTTGCTTTCTCATTCTAGTCATAATAAATGCCAGTTGTGGCATAATCGTTTAGGACATCTTAATTCCAAAACTTTGATGTTTTTATTAAATTCTGGTTTAATTAATGATAATAAAGTTTCTTTTAAGGATGTTTCTTTTAATTGTGATAGCTGCAAGATGGGGAAAGGGAAAACCCTTCCGTTTCCTCTTCGTGATTCTTTAGCTCTGAAATGTTTTGATATTGTTCATAGTGATGTCTGGGGTATTGCACCTGTTATCTCTCATTCTCATTGGTGTGTCTGAACGAAAAAACCGACATCTTTTAGATACTGCTCGTTCCCTCTTGTTAGCTTCTTCTGTTCCCACTAGGTTTTGGCCCGAAGCCCTCTCAACCGCTATGTATGTAATAAATCATTTAACTTCCTCTAGATTAAACAACCAGACACCTTTTTTTAGACTTTTTCAAACACATCCTCTTTATGATCATCTTCGTCCTTTTGGGTGTGTGTGTTTTGTCCTTCTTCCTCCCACTGAGTGCACTAAGTTGACAGCACAGTCCTCCATATGTGCCTTTCTTGGGTACGCTCTTAATAAAAAAAGGCTATCTATGTTATGATCCTACAGCCAAAAGAATTCAGGTGTCTTGCAATGTCGTGTCTTTTGAAAATCAGTATTTCTTTCCAAGGCATGGTGATTCGAATGACTCTGTCCCTTTTATCTTTTTTACCACCTTTTTCAGATACAATGCCTCAACCGGTTACTCATTTTAGGCCGAATTTTGTGTATGCACGACGGAAGGTTACAGCTGATTCTGCCTCTGGGTCTCTTCCTACTATTCCTGCACCTGATCCTGCACCTGATCCACCTCCGGAGCCTCCTGCTCTTCGCCGATCCACTCGCCACATCAGGCCACCTGCTCGTTATGGCTTTACACATGCTTCATTATTAACCACTTTGTCTCTTCTGTTTCTATCCCTAACTCGTACTCTCAGGCAGTTCAGCATGATTGTTGGATACAGGCTATGCAGGAAGAACTTACCGCTCTTCAAACAAATCATACATGGGACGTTGTTGCTTGTCCTTCATTTGTTAAACCCATTGGATGCAAATGGGTATACTTGGTGAAATTGAAATCTGATGGATCCTTGGATCACTACAAAGCCCGCCTGGTTGCACTTGGAAACAGGCAGGTGTATGGTATCGACTATGAGGAGACTTTTGCTCCAGTGGCCAAAATGACAACTGTACGCACAGTTCTCTTGCAATAGTCGCTTCTCAGTCGTGGCCCCTGTATCAGATGGATGTGAAGAATGCATTTCTTCATGGGGATCTTAAAGAGGAAGTCTGTGTGCGTCTCCCTCAGGGAATTCCTTCTTCTTCCAAGACCGATGTCGCTCATTTACGACGCTCCCTATATGGCCTTAAACAGGCGCCCAGAGCCTAGTTTGACAAGTTCCGTACCACTTTCCTTCGGCTTTCTTTTATACAGAGCCCGTATGATCCTTCGATGTTCACGATTCATTCCTCCAGAGGATCCACAATTTCTCCTTGTGTATGTTGATGATATCATTATTACTGGCCCACACAGTGATATGATTCAACAGATACAGGCCGCTCTGCAAGATACGTTTCATATGAAGGATTTGGGACATTTGAATTATTTCTTGGGTTTAGAAGTTCATCAATCAAAGAAAGGTTTGTTTCTGCATCAACACAAATATGCCACTAACCTAGTGGCTCTCGCCGATCTAGGTGACTCTAGCCCAGTTGACACCCCTTTGGAAGTGAATGTCAAGCTTCGTCAACAAGACGGAGATCTCCTCCTGATCCTACATTATATCGTCGGTTAGTTGGTAGCCTTGTCTACCTAACCATCACCCGACCAGATATATCTTATGCTGTTAATCTGGTCAGTCAGTTTATGACAGTCCCGCGGCATCATCATTTGGCGGCAATCAAACGGATTATTCGATATATCCTTGGTACCTCTACCCGTGGATTATTTTTTCCAGTTGGCACACTGCTTACACTCACTGCTTATTTTGACGCGGATTGGGCAGGCTGTCCGGACACACGCCGCTCTACCACAGGATGGTGCGTTTACTTGGGAGACGCCTTGATATCCTGGAAATGTAAAAAACAAGATAAAGTCTCAAAATCTTCCACGGAATCAGAATACCGCGCCATGTCTTCCGCTGGTTCTGAGATCCTATGGCTACGTGGGTTGCTCTCAGAGCTTGGATTCTCACAGACTCAATCAACTCCTTTTCATGCTCATAACACAAGTGCCATTCGAAAAACTGAAAATCCTGTGTTTCATGAACGGACCAAGCATATAGAGGTGGACTGTCACTTCATTCAGGACGAGTATGATCGCAAAGTCATTACTCTTCCCCATATTTCCACTGAGTTCTAGCTTGCTGATATCTTCACCAAGGGCCTTCCATGGCCGCGGCATGAATTCTTGGTTCGCAAATTGTTACTGGTTGATTCTCCACATCAATTTGAGGGGGGGTGTTAAAGTGTAAACTTGTATGATAAATAGGCCCAGCTCACTTGTAAGATAATAGGCCCGGCCCACTTGTACATATGAGATCTAGTCATAACTTGTGCAACAAGACTAAATCGTATGCTAGGATGTCTTACCATATTTAGAGATTTAATTAGGTTTTTCTTTGATGATTTGTAGCCAAAACTTAGGCAATGTAAAGTCTATATAATGAAGAGCAATCCAAGAAAACAGTAGGTCGTTGGAAAGCATTTCACAGAAATGTCTCTCTCTCTCTCTCTCTCTCTCTCGCTCTCTATCTCTGTCAACGGGCACCTCTCTCGAGGGAAGAATGACTTGTAGGAACTGAGGGTTCGCAAATAAGACTCCTGGTTAGAGAATTAGAAGCAAAAACATCGCATTTTCCAACACTTGGGCTCGAAAACGGCTCGCCAGTGGTCCGGAACGGTAACCGACCCTCGGAAAAATCGAAAACCGGCACGAGCACCTCGCTCGACGGCAGAGTGACTTGTAGGAACTGACGGTTCCAAAATAGGACTCCCGGTTAGAGAATTAGAAGCGAAAACATCGAATTTTTCAACACTTAGGCTCTAAAACGGCCCGCTGGGGTCCGGAACGGGAAACGGCCCCCGTAAAAATTGGAAACCAGCACAAGCACCTCTCTCGAGGGTAGAGTGACTTGTAGGAACTGACGGTTCACAAATAAGACTCCCGGTTAGAGAATTAGAAGCGAAAACATCGGATTTTCCAACACTTAGGCTCGAAAACAGCCCGTCGGTGGTCCTGAATGGTAACCGGCCCTTGGAAAAATCAGAAACCGGCACGAACACCTCGCTCGAGGGTAGAGTGACTTGTAGGAACTGATGGTTCCAAAATAGGACTTCCGATTAGAGAATTAGAAGCGAAAACATCGGATTTTCCAACACTTAAGCACGAAAACGGCCCACCGAGGGTTAGGAAGGGGAAACAGCCCCCGGAAAAATCAAAAACTGGCACGAGCACTTTGCTCGAGGGTACAATAACTTGTGGGAACTGACAGTTCGCAAATAGTACTCCCGGTTTGAGAATGATAGGCAAAAACATCGGATTTCCCAACACTAAGGCTCAAAAACGGCGCGCCGGGGGTCAGAAGCAGGAAACGGCCCCCGAAAAAATTGGAAAGTGGCATGAGCACTTCGCTCGAGGGTAGAGTAACTTGTGGGAAATGATGATTCGCAAATAGGACTCCCGGTTAGAGATTTAGAAGCGAGAACATAGGATTTCCCAACACTTAGGCTCAAAAATGGCCCGCCGGGGGTTCGGATCGGGGAACGGCCCCCGGAAAAATAGGAAACCGACACGAGCACTTCGCTTGAGGGTAGAGTAACTTGTGGGAACTGACAATTCGCAAATAGGACTCCCGGTTAGAGAATTAGAAGCAAAAAATCGCATTTTCCAACACTTACGCTCGAAAACGGCCCCCTAGTGGTCCTGAACGGTAACCGGCCCCCGGAAAAATCGGAAACTGGTAGGAACACCTCGCTCGAGGGTAGAATGACTTGTAGGAACTGATGGTTCCAAAATAGGACTCCCGGTTAGAGAATTAGAAGCGAAAACATCGGATTTTCCAACACTAAGGCTCAAAAACGGCCCGCCGGGGGTCCGGAAAGGGAAACGGCCACCGGAAAAATCGAAAACCGGCACGAGCACCTCTCTCGAGGGTAGAGTGACTTGTAGGAACTGACGGTTCGCAAATAGGACTCCCGGATAGAGAATTAGAAGCGAAAACATCGGATTTTCCAACACTTAGGCTCGAAAACGGCTCGCCGTCGGTCCGGAACGGTAGCTGGCCCCTGGAAAAATCGGAAACCGGCACGAACACCTCGCTCGAGGGAAGAGTGACTTTTAGGAACTGACAGTTCGCAAATAGGATTCCCGGTTAGAGATTTAGAAGTGAAAACATCGGATTTTCCAAAATGCTCGAAAACGGCCCGTCGGGGGTTCGTAAAAATCAGAAACTAGCACGAGCACCTCGCTCGGGGGTAGAGTGACTTGTAGGAACTAATGGCTCGCAAATCAGACTCCCGGTTAACGAATTATACCTAAAAACGTTGGATTCTTAACACTTAGTCTTGAAAATAGGCCGTCGGAGGCCGAAAACGGGAAATGGCCATCGAACAGTCCAGAAACCAGCACGGGTACCTTGTTGAAGGCCAAAGTAACTTGTATGAATTTACAGTTAGTGAATCGGACTTCCGATTAGCGAATTAGACACAGAAACTGCCCGATTCTCAACACTTAGGCTGGAAAACAGGTCGCCGAAAAACTTAGGAAATGATTTATATATATACATGTTTATCTTTCATTTGTAATTTAATTCATTGAAAAGATTCTAATGTTTTTTTTGTCATTGCAGATTAATTGACACTTTGTGGTCGGTTGCAGACTTTTGGGGGTGGTTTATTCTTTTTTGTTTATTTGTATATGTATATTGGACATTTATATGAGACTGTACCATTATTGATTGTAATACTTGGTTAATGAGATGAATGATTTGACGAAAAATGGCGATGGTTGTTTGTTTATTTAATAACTTTTGTTTGTATGCATTATTTATATTGAATATAGGTACATGAACAGATTTATTTTTGATACAGGTGTATAAACAAGTTTATAGGAAATTTATATTGAAAAAAAAATTTAACATTTAAAAAAAAATACTTGTACGGAAGTAAAAGAAACGTCAGTAAAAGTCATTTTATTTTTTATTTATTTTTCTTTTGACGACGTTTTTATTTTTTTTTTCTTTTTTCTTTTACCGATGAAAAAAGAATGTCGGTAAAAGTCATTTTATTTTTTATTTATTTTTCTTTTTGCTTTTGTCGACGAAAAAAAAAACGTCAGAAAAAGTCATTTTATTTTTATTTATTTTTCGTTTTTCTTTTGCCGACGAAAAAAAAAGTCAGTAAAAGTCATTTTATTTTTTATTTATTTTTCTTTTTTCTTTTGCAGACGAAAAAGAACGTCGTTAAATGTCATTTTATATTTATTTATTTTTCTTTTTTCTTTTGCCGACGAAAAAAAAACGTCGGTAAAATTTATATTAAATTTTTAGAAAAGTAAAATAATTTTACTAGCGAAAAAAAAAGGTAAAAGTCAAATTATCGTCGGTAAAAATTGAATTTTTGCCGACGGAAAAATATTTAATCGGTAAAAGATTTTGTCCACAAGTTTTTACCGACATCTGGCCGACGAAAAATTTTGCGTCGGTAAAGGGTTTTACTGACGTTTTGGAGACGAAAATTTCGTGGCTAAATGTGTAACCTGTTGTATTGCAGTTTTCTTTATCTCCAGTATGCTACTTCTTCAATATTGAATCTAGGTTTTCCCTAAACTAGGTGGGAGTTGCAATGTCAAACTTACTATCGTAAAATAAAAAAAAAAAACAAAAAACAAAAAAAGAACTTACAACAAGATAGATCTAGGCTGAACCAAGTTGATTTTCATATCTTAAACTTTATTCTACAACATGTATGTATATGAAAACCCACTAATCATCTCTTTTTTTTTTATATTCTTTTTTCTTCCTTTTTTGTTAGCTAAACTAGCCTCAATTCCTAGTATGTCAACCACTCTAACCAATTACATTATAACATTTGTAATTAGATTACCATAAACTCGTGATAACATTGGCACCCTTCTCTTTTTCATGTGAAAGACAATTGACTGAAACTGAGGAATCTCACTCAGAGCACCATTGACTTTCCTCCCTGAAAACAAAATCTTAAAGTTGGGCTTGGGCATGCCCATCATTGTCCTCATTTTGGAAAAGTTTCCACCTTCAATGGCTTTGTAAGAATATCATCGTGTTCTTCAAAGCTGCAAAGCTTTAGAAGAATATCCCTATCCTTCTTCACTAGATCATTAATGAAATGGACCTTGGTTTTGGTAGGCTTGCTTTGCCTACAAAACAATGGATGTTATGATGCTGTGATCATTGACCCATGATCGGACAATTTCTTCGATGGGGCTTTCCCTTTGACATGTAACTCACTAAGCATCGATGCTTAGGCAAACTATCTCACATGTCATGTAGGTTGTTGCATATTGCAATATACTAAACTTTTACTATGAACAAACTGCTTCTTAGACGAATAAGAAGCACTTGAGCCGAAATGAAACACATAACCCGCTTTTCTCTTAAAGGTGTCAACATCACATTCCCTATCACCAACTGCATGGCCATGGCCACAGAAAATACTATCGTCCCAAGTGCCTTCGTTCTACCTCAGAATATGTGTTTCTCTGCCTGCAAGAAAGACCGGCAACAAGTCCATACACTGGCATTTAGAGTACCAACTAAATAGACAAAATCAAGGACAATATAAGTCAAATATCTTTAGTTTCCAGTTCCACTATCCTGTTAAAGTAACAGGAATCTACTAGCTCATCGCTGCATTGCTTGGTCAATTGTTCTTTATTTTTCAAATGGAGATAAGAATCAACTTGCAAGAATATACCTCGAACCATTTCAAAATATCCCAGATCTTTCTATTCTTTTTTTTTTTTTCCTATTTTTGAAATAATTACGCCTTCACTTGTTTGTGCAACTTCAATGCCAAGAAAGTATAATTCCGTGTTTGTCATCTCAAACTGATTAGTCATAGCCTCCCTAAATCTGTTAAATATCTTTCTGCATCAAGTAAATATCAAATCATCCACATAAATGGTGCAAACCAGATGGCTTGAAGCTGAGCCAATACTCGGGATTAACAAGTGTAGAAATCCGTAACAAAATGGATAGGATGATAAGTAGTTTCTAAAGAGAAACACAAATCATGGATATTTCATTAACAAAAGTTAACAACAAAAGTGGCTCATCTACTTACATATGGACACAATTACTAACATGAAACTTTCTAGGCAACACTTAAGACTTCCAAAACTATTAATTTACCATGAGAGTCCCTAGCTATACAACTCAGACACTTTCAAGACTAGAGATTAATGCAACTCTTAGTCTTCCAAAACTAGTAATTAATGTAACTCCTAGAATTTTGAGACTAGTCAATATACTTTTAACTCATTGGACTGAAACAAAATTGGACTAAAATGCCCTTATGCTTAGTGGCTGACAAATAAACTCAAAAACCAAAAGTCAACTGTGGACTTGGGCCCATTTGCTCCTGCATCAGACTCCTCTGCCTGAGAAAGACTCATCCTCAAGTCGACATCAACTACTCGTTGCTTTCCCTTTCGTTCCCACTGCAACTCATCTTGAATTTCTCGGCTTTCTAGATGCACCCTTGGAAACCTTGTGAAGCATTTCCAACTTCGAACCAGTCATCGAATGGTATACTTGCAAAAACTGTATGGCACATCCATCCAATTTGCCCCACTGTGTTTTGATCCATTGATGCATGATCAAAGCTAGCAATTCCATCATATTGATTTCTATTTAATAAGGAAATAAGAAAGTTTAGCTCGATGCTCTTTGGCTTAGGAATATTGAGGCAAGAGTGGACACTGGTATATACATAGAACGTTGATTTACCAGCATCACCAATGCAATACCCAGCTAATGTCGATGTATCAACATAATCTCCATCTTGATGTACCGCAAAAACCAGGTGATCATGACATCATCATCTTGATATACATCAATGATCGGGCAATCAATACAACTTCATCAGCAAGCCTCTTAACAATTACACTAGACCTCACTCTTTTTTTTTTTTTTTGTCTGTCAAGTGATCTATCATCCAGACTTATATTAAGTTGTACTAGACCTCACTCTTTCATTCATATCACAGCGCAATCTTTCATCCGGGTGTTGATCATGAACGAATGGATCAAATTCATCATCTGGGATAAATGCCAAAACTTGAACATTTTGACCAATCACCATAATTTTAAGGAAGTTGTAACGCCCAACGCGAATTGTCTTCATGTATTTCTTTAACCAATAAAGTGCCTCGAGAAGCAAAAAGGTGCTCAAATGGACAAGAGATGAGAGCCTTTTTCGTAAGAAAGAAGCCATCATAGTTGAAGACTGCAAACTCAATCCTGACCATGGAGGACAACAACAACAACCACCCTATGCTTATCAATTTTATTTTATTTTTTGAAAGGTATCCTATGCTTATCCATTGAATTATAAATTTATAACACTGCAGCAAGAAAAGTGGGAGGAGGTCCCTTCACTTTGCATTTCAGTATGGTATGAAAGATGATGACCATGACAATATTCAGCCAAGCCAGCTTTCAAGATTGGACATCTGACTCAAGTAGGATGAAAATCATACTAATAATGATGGCAATAAAAAATTATGATCATTGTTATTCAAAAAAAATAATAGCCAAGTTAGACATTATTGAGAGAAATTATAACTAGCCTTATAAATTATTGCTTGAATGAACAAAATTACGTAAGTATCCCAAGAACAAATAAAAATGACCAATGCGTACACAACATGGTCTACACAAACAGGCTACTAGAACTCAACACATTCCTCCAACGCTCCCCTAAGGTAGAGAACAAATATCAACCTTGCCCTGCCTGTCTAATATATTGATATTTGCCTCTCAGACGAAGCAGAGTTATGTACTGACTCTTTGACTTCACAATCAGAGTGGAGATGAAACCAAGGTTTTAAATCCCGGTGGTCCTCTTTATGCCAGTAAGGACAAAAACAAATTCATGTTGCCCATGCAAGAATAATAGAACTTTTTTTTTTCCGAAAATGATACCTATATCTTTGGTTTTGGGACAGATTACATGACACACAGTGGAGACGATTCTAATGGCCTCCCCTAGGTGAAGACTTCAAAGCATACCCGCAGCAGTTTGAAGACAAAGTGTAACTCTGAGGCCTCATCCTACATCAGTATGGTAACAGAGCAGGTAACTTTGTTGAGGATTGCTCTTATGATATCAACTTGTTCTTACAGTTCAAATCAGCACCTTCTCTTTCTTCCTCTCCCTTCAATTTTTCCTTCATTTTACAAATTCAAAAGCCCTCAACCATGGCCAAAACACTACTGAAATTTCTGCAGAGATCCAGCCATGAAATCCCATTCAAAATTCCTTACCTATAAACTGTTTATTCAGCAAAAACTCCATGATCATCAGCTATAATTCAGAGCTCAACAAGAATATCTCAGCCAATTCAACCCTGCTTACCTGGAATCCTGCAATCCGAAGCCTTCCCAAATTCTGCTCTAATTCAGTCATAGAAAATGTGCCCACTCCGTTTTAGATATCTTTCCTAACCTATGCCTTTTTAACTCCCATCCAACTAGCCCTTAATCCAACCACATTGACAGGCAACAGCATTTTATAGTGCTAAATTGGGCCAAATGAAGGCACACCCAACAGCCCAAAGCATAAGCACAACCTATCCAAGTTTTAAGAGTTTTAATCCTTAAGTTTGAATCCAACCAGTTCCAAGGACAATCAGTCCCAAATTCAACATCCACACAAACAGCTGGCTTTTTGCCCATTTGACAAGGCTAAAAACATCATGTTATGGAACACAGTACTTTTAAAATGTTGTGGCTCGAAAAACTATTAAGAATTGGATGCTACTGTCCATCTTCCAATGACACTGAGTGCGATAATGTGGCTGCGATTCACATATACTTCAAATCATGAATACTACGAACGTAGTAAACATACAGAAGTTGATTGTCTTCATTAGGGAGAGGGTCCATCTTCCAATGGACAACAACCCTGCCTTGTTATAACATAGCTGCATCATGTATACTTCATTTTTGCAATGATCATGTGGCCTATCAAACATGTAGAAGTTAGTTGTTACTTCATTAGTGAAAGGAATGCAAATTACAGACAATAGATCACTTAGCGATGAACAAGTCTTCTTCTGATTAATTTGCATACTTGTGCCTTTTAATCATTTCTTTTTTTATAGCACTCATGCGGTATCATACATTCGGTGAGAGGTGCTCTTTGATAAGAACAGAAGTAAAAAAAATTAGACCATGGTTCTTTCATTCAGTATTAAAGGCAAATAAATTTTAAGGCACTGCTTACATAGACTTGGAACAAGAACATCTTGCAATGGTGAGGAGACATGTGGTGTCCAATACTCAACTATGAAAAGGGAAAATGACCAAAGCCAAGTTAAGGGAACAGTGATAAAGGAGAGCCTGTTCTTATCATTTTTGGGGTTCTGGAGGGGATAGGGGACCCTACTAGGAACTAAATTTATGGCCATGTTCAAAATGCATTTGTTGGCCCTTTATTTGTACAAAGTGATTCAGCGATCCCATTATCATGAAAAATTGTCATTTATAATGAATGACAGGAAAGCTCTTGGCTAACATAAAGGTGGTTTTAGGCATGCTCGGAGAAGCTAAGTAGAGAGGTGGATTCCCTTCGCATGTTGTCTTAGGAGTCGAGAACTATTTTGGGAATTCAAAAGTATCATTGTCAAAATCAAAAGATTTGAGGTACGAATCCTATAAGTTGTACTAGGGAAAAAAGATTCATATCTACTCAACGCACCCTATTTATAGGTATATATTAGAATTCAGATGTGAATCACAGCAACGACCAAATGGTTTTCTAATCTCTTATTTTACCTTCTAGGTATTTTTCTATATTTAAGAGGTTATTTAGTACGTTAAGAAACCTCGTAAGACAAGATTTTGTGGGATTTTAGGGAGGTTTTAAAAGGAAAAGAAGAATAGCCACATAACTGGAGCATTCGACTGTAGGCATGAATTTTTCCTTTCATTCTAGGTTTTTATTTTTGGGTTTTAATAAATCAACTTTTTTTTTTACTTCCAATGACACATCCTAACCAAGTAACATTGATAATTTGGATTTTCCAGTTTAACAAGAGCAAAAGCATTGCATTTGTTTTATTAATCCTAGTTATGTTGATAGCTTAAACATGTTTAACTGACCATAGACTTAATAACTAATCTCGTGGGATTCAAGCCCATTCGTAACGGACAAACAACATATTTCGTGCGATCAATAGCCTGTAACTAGATAAAACCGCGCGCTGGATGATTATAGGATATTTAAGGGTATTCCGGTCTAGACTTTTGCTTTGAAATGCGTTTAATGCGATTCTATGCTGAAACATGCATTTTAGATATCTTGAGATACTTTTCTATTTTAAAATTAGTTTTGAGGTGATTGAAGGGTTTGGAACGCTTTGGGCAGTTTAAGACCGAAACATGTGCTTCAGGTAGTTCGAGGGCTATTTTAATATAAAATCGCATTCTATTGGGCTCTAGGAAAATGTTGTCTCAAAACTTCATTTCACGCGATTCACGTTGAAAGACGCAACCCAAGAAATTCTTCAATATCTTTTTACCTTAAAATGTTTTTCGGGCAAATCCGGGCTTAATAACTAATCTCGTGGGGTTTGGAGTTATTTCGAAGTGAAAATCGTATTTCGTGCAATCAATAGTCAATATTTGAATGAAAAAGTGTGCTCGATGATTTAGGGCATTTTAAGTGTTTAATGCTCTAATCTCTTACTGTGAAATGCGTTTCAGACGATTATATGCTAAAGTACGAGTTTCAGGACATCCCGAGATATAATTTGCTTTAAAATGTGTTTCATGTAAATCTAGGGCTAGGAACACATTATAGGGGATTAAGAGTTGTATAAGTCCGAAAGTCGTGCTTTGGGCAGTTCCTAGGGGATTCTAGGCGAGCCTGGAAAAATGTTGGGTGTCAACCGCGTTTCACGCAGTTCACGGTTGAAAGCGCTCTAGAAAATTCTTCGTTATCCTTTTACTTTAAAATCGGTTTTTGGCCAATTAGGGAATAAGAACTAATATAACGAGATTCAAGGGTGTTTCTAACCGACAAACATCGTATTTTGTCCAATCAATAGCCTATATTTCGAAAAAAAAAAAAAAAAAACGCGTGACGAATGATGCCGGGGCATTTTAGGTTATTCTGGACTAGTCTTTTGCATAATGCATTCGTACGATTCTATGCTGAAATATGCAATTTAGGATATTCTGAGATACTTTCCTATTTAAAATGGGTTTCACAGGCGACACTAGGGTTAGGAACGCATTGCATGGGATAATGGGTTGTTTAAGACTGAAACCCGTGCTTCTGGCCGGCAATTGGGGATTCTAGCCATCTCTGTGAAAATGTTGATGCTAGATGGCATTTCACGCAGTTCACGGTTTACAGACGCGCTGTAGAAAATTATGGGATTTCTTTTCCCTTTTAAATCGAGATTTAGGTAAATTCTGGGCGTAAGAACTAATCGAGGGGATTCTTAGCCGTTTCTAATTGAAAGACACATTTTACTATATTTAGAGATACTTTATGTTTTAAAATTGGTTTCAGGCGATTTTAGGGTTTGGAATGTTTTAAAAGGGGTTTACGATTGTTTAAGACTGAAACGCGTGCTTTGGGAAGGTCGATGGCTATTTTAATATGAAATTGCGTTTTATACGGCTATTGGAAAATGTTGACTCCAAACCGCGTTTCACGCAATTCGCGATTGAAAGACTTGCTTTAGAAAATATGGGATTCTAGGCGGGTCTAGGAAACTATTTGGCGTGAACTGCGGTTTACGATTGAAAGACGCGCTCTAGATAACTCTTTGTTATTTTTTTACTTTAAAACGGGTTTATGGCCAATTAGGGAATAAGAACTAATATAATGAGATTCAAGGGCATTTCTAACCGACAAACATCGTATTTTGTCCCGTCAAAACCCTATTGTTCGAAGAAAAAAACGAGTCCCGAAAGATGCTGGGTCATTTTAGGGTATTAAGGACTAGACTTTTGCATTCATATGCATTAGTATGATTCTATACTGAAATACACAATTTAATATATTCTGATATACTTTCCGATTTAAAATGGGTGTCACAAGCAATACTAGGGTTAAGAACATATTGCATGGGATAATGGATTGTTTAAAACTGAAACCCATGCTTCTAGCCGCAGTAGGAGGTTCTAGACATCTCTGGAAAAATGTTGGCACTAAATAGCATTTCACGCAATTCACGGTTGACAGAAGCGCTCAAGAAAATTCTGGGATTTCTTTTTCCTTATAAATCGAGATTTAGGTAAATTTTGGGCGTAAGAACTAATCGCGTGGGATTCTTAGCCATTTCTAACTGAAAGACACATTTTACTATATTCAGAGATACTTTTATGTTTTAAAATTGGTTTCAGGCGATTTAAGGGTTTGGAATGCTTTAAAAGGGGTTTAGGGTTGTTTAAGACCGAAACGCGTGCTTCGGGCAATTCGAGGGCTATATAATATGAAATCGCGGTTTGTGTTTCTAGGAAGATGTTGGCTCCAAACTGTGTTTCACGCATTTCGGGGTTGATAGAGACGCTCTATAATATTTTGAGATATCTTTTTCCTTTAAAACGAGTTTCTCGAAAATTGGGGATTAAGAAGTATGCTCGTGGGATTCTAAGCGGTTTCTAACTACAAACCGTATTCGGTGTAGTCAATCGCGTATATTTCGATGAAAACGCATGCTTGGTGATCGTAAGGCATGTCGGGGAATTATGGTTTAGTCTTTTACTTTGAATTGCATTTTTTGCAATTCTTGGTTGAAATATGTATTTTAGGATATTCTACGCTAAATTCTTCTTTCAAATGGCTTTTGTGCGATTCTAGGGTTAGGAACGTGTTGCAGGGGATCGGGGTTTTTTAACACTGAAACCCGTGCTTCGTGTAGTACGAAGGGGATTTCCTAGTCGTGTATGCGAAAATGATGGTTGTAAACTGGTTCCAAGCCTGTTTGTAACGGACAAACAACCTATTTCGTGCGATCAGTAGCCTGTAATTAGATAAAACCGCGTGCTATATGATTCTATGATATTTAACGGTATTCTGATCTAATCTTTTGCTTTGAAATGCGTTTCATGCAATTCTATGCTGAAACATGCATTTTAGAAATCTTGAGATACTATTCTATTTTAGAATTGGTTTTGAGGCGATTGTAGGGTTTTGAGAGCTTTAAATGAGATTTAGGGTTGTTTAAGAGTGAAACAGGTGCTTTGGGCAGTTCGAGGGCTATTTTCATATAAAATTGCATTTTATTCGGCACTAGGAAAATGTTGCCTCCAAACTTCATTTCACGCAATTCATGGTTGAAAGAGACACTCCAGAAAATTCTTGAATATCTTTTAACCTTAAAATGTCTTTCGGACAAATCCGAGCTTAATAAGGGTTCGGAGTAATTTTTAAGTGAAAATCGTATTTCTTGCTAGCAATAGCCAATATTTGGATGAAAAAGCGTGCTGGAGGATTCAAGGCATTTATGGGTTTAATGGTCTAATCTCTTACTCTAAAATGCATTTCAGACGATTATATGCTGAAGTACGAGTTTTAGGTTATCATGAGATACGTTTTTCTTTAAAATGTGTTTCACGCAAATCTAGGGGTACGAACGCATTGTAGGGAACTCAGGGTTGTATAAGACCGAAAATCGTGCCTCGGGCACTTCCTAAGGTATTCTAGACGGGTCTAGGAAAATGTTGGGCGTGAACTGCGGTTTACGGTTGAAAGACGCGCTCTAGAAAACTCTTTGTTATCCTTTTACTTTAAAATGGGTTTCTGGCCAATTAAGGAATAAGAACTACTATAATGAGATTCAAGGGCGTTTCTAACCGACAAACATAGTATTTTGTCCAGTCAATAGCCTATTGTTCGAAAAAAAAAAAGGGCGTCCCGAAAGATGCTGGGGCATTTTAGGGTATTCGGGACTAGACTTTTGCATTCAAATGCATTCGTACGATTCTACACTGAAATACGCAATTTAGGATATTCCAAGATACTTTCCCATTTAAAATGGGTGTCACAGGCGATACTAGGGTTGGGAACGCATTGCATGGGATAATGGGTTGTTTAAGACCGAAACCCGTGCGTCTGGCCGTTTCTAACTAAAATGCTGGCGCTAGATCGCATTTCACGGTTGACAGACGCGCTCTAGAAAATTCTGGGATTTCTTTTTCCTTTTAAATCAAGATTTAGGTAAATTCTGCGCGTAAGAACTAATCGCATGGGATTCTTAGCCGTTTCTAACAGAAAGACACATTTTACTATATTCAGAGACACTTCTATGTTTTAATATTAGTTTCAAGTGATTTAAGGGTTTGAAATGCTTTAAAAGGGGTTTAGGGTTGTTTAAGACCGAAACGAGTGCTTCGGGCAATTCGAGGGCTAAATTAATATGAAAACGCGGTTTATGCGTTTCTTAGAAGATGTTGCTCCAAACCGCGTTTCACGCATTTCAAGGTTGAAAGACACGCTCTAATATTCTGAGATATCTTTTTCCTTTAAAACGAGTTTCACGGAAATTGGGGATTAAGAAGTATGCTCGTGGGATTCTAAGCGGTTTCTAACTACAAACAGTATTCGGTGCAGTCAATCTCGTATATTTCGATGAAAACGCATGCTTGGTGATCGTAAGGCATGTCGGGGAATTATAGTTTAGTCTTTTACTTTCAATTGCATTTTTTGCAATTCTTGGTTGAAATATGCATTTTAGGATATTCTACGCTAAATTTTTCTTTCAAACGGGTTTTGTGCGATTCTAGGGTTAGGAGCGTGTTGCAGGGGATCGGGGTTGTTTAACATTGAAACCCGTGCTTCGAGCAGTATGAAGGGGTTTTCCTCTGTAACTAGATCAAGCCACGTGCTATATTATTCTAGGATATTTAAGGGTATTCCGATCTAGTCTTTTTCTTTGAAATGCGTTTCACGCGATTCTATGCTGAAACGTGCATTTTAGAAATCTTGAGATACTTTGTTAAATGAAAATCAAATTTCGTGCCATCAATAATAGCCAATATTTGGATGAAAAAGCATGTTGGATGATTCAGGGCATTTAAGGGTTCAATGGTCTAACATCTTACTTTGAAAAGCGTTTCAAACAATTATATGTTGAAGTATGAGTTTTAGGATATCCAGAGATACCTTTTGCTTTAAAAACTGTTTCACGCGATTATAAGGCTAGGAATGCATTCTGGGGGATTAAGGGTTGTATAAGACCGAAAGCTGTGTTTCGAGCAGTTCCTGGGGGATTCTACGCAAGTCTGGGAAAATGTTGTCTGCAAACTGCGTTTCACGCAGTTCATGGTTGAAAAACGCGCTCTAGAAAATTCTTTGTTATCCTTTTACTTTAAAATGAGTTTCTGGCCAATTAGGGAATAAGAACTAATCTATTGGGATTCAAGGGCGTTTCTAGTCATAGCCTATATTTTGAAAGAAAAAAAAAAAAAAAGGCGTACTGAATGATGCTTGGGCATTTTAGGGCATTCTGGACTAGCCTTTTGCATTCAAATTCATTCGTGCGATACTATGCTGAAATACGCAATTCAGAATCTCCTGACATACTTTCCTATTTAAAATGGGTTTCACAGGTGATACTAGGGTCTGGAACGCATTGAATGGATGATGGGTTGTTTAAGACTGAAACTCATGCCTCTGGCCGACAATAGGGGATTCTAGACAGCTCTAGAAGAATGTTGGCTCTAGAAAATTCTGGACAAAAGAACGAATCGTGTAAGATTCTTAGCCGTTTCTAACTGAAACACACATTTTACTACATTCAGAGATATTTTTATTTTTTAAAATTCGATTCAGGCGATTTTAGGATTTGGAACACTTTAAAAGGGGTTTACGGTTGTTTAAGTCCGAGACATGTGTTTCGAGAAGCTCAAGGACTATTTTAATATGAAATCGCGTTTCTTGTGGATTTGGGAAAATGTTGACTCCAAACTGCATTTCACACAATTCGCGGTTGAAAGACGCGTTCTAGAAAATTTCGGGATAACCTTCTCCTTTAAAACGGGTTTCATGGAAACTGGGGACTAAGTATTCGTATTCGGTGCACTCAATAGCGTATATTTCGATGAAAACGCATGCTGGGTGAACCTAAGGCATGCTGGAAATTGCATTTTTTTATGATTCTTGGGTAAAATTTTCATTTTAGGATATTGTACGATATGTTTTTCTTTAATATGGGTTTCGCGTGATTCTAGGGTTAGGAACGTGTTGCAAGGGATCGGATTGTTTAGCACTGAAACCAAAGCTTTGAGCAGTTCGAAGGGATTTCCTAATCGTCTCTGCGAAAATGTTGGGGGTAAACCAACTTTCATGCAATTTACGGTTGAAAGAAGCATGTCTAAGGAAAATTATGACTTAATAACTAATTTCGTGGGACTCGAGCCTGTTCCAAACGGACAAACAACATATTTTGTGCGATCAATTGCCTGTAACTAGATAAAACCGCGTGCTGGATTATTCTAGGATATTTAAGGGTATTCCAGTTTGGTCTTTTGCTTTGAAATGCTTTTCTTGCGATTCTATGCTGAGACATACATTTTAGATATCTTGAGATACTTTTCTAATTTAAAAATGGTTTTGAGGTGATTGTAGGGTTTTGAACGCTCTAAATGAGATTTAGGGTTGTTTAAGATCAAAACGAGTGCTTCGGGCAGTTCGAGAGCTATTTTAACATAAAATCGCATTTTATTCGGCTTTAGGAAAGTGTTGTCTTTAAACTGCATTTCATGCAATTCACGGTTGAAAGATGCACTCTAGACAACTCTTGAGTATCTTTTTACCGTATAATGTGTTTCGGGCAAATACGGGCTTAATAACTAATCTCGTGGGGTTCGAAGCCATTTGTAAGTAAAAATCGTATTTCAGGCAATCAATAGCCAATATTTGGATGAAAAAACGTGCTGGATGATTCAGGGCATTTAAGGGTTTAATGGTCTAATCTCTTACTCTGAAATGCATTTCAGACGATTATATGCTGAAGTACGAGTTTTAAAATATCATGAGATACGTTTGCTTTAAAATGTGTTTCACGCGAATCTAGGGCTACGAATGTATTGTAAGGGATTAAGGGTCATATAAGACCGAAAGCTGTGTTTCGGGCAGTTCCTAGGGGATTCTAGGGGTGTCTGAGAAAATATTGTGTGTAAACCACATTTTACGCAGTTCACGATTAAAGACGCACTTTAGAAAATTCCTTTTTGTCCTTTTACTTTAAAACGGGTTTCTGGCCAATTAGGGAATAAGAATTAATCTAATGCGATTCAACGGCGTTCCTAACCAAGAAACATCGTATTTTTTCTAGTCACTAGCCTATATTTCGTAAAAAAAAAAAAAAAAAAGGCGTACCGAATGATGCTGGGGCATTTTAGGGTATTATGGACTAGCCGTTTGTAATCAGATGCATTTGTGCGATTCTATGTTGAAATACCCAATTAAGGATATTCTAAAATACTTTCCTATCTAAAATGGGCAGTTCGATGGCTATTTTAATATAACATTGCGTTCTATTCGACTCTCGGATAATATTGTCTCTAAACTACATTTCACACAATTCACGGTTGAAAGATGCGCTCCAGAAAATTCTTGAGTATCTTTTTACCTTGAAATGTGTTTCGGGCAAATCCAGGCTTGATAATTAATCTTGTGGGGGAAGTATTCTCGAGGGATTCTGAAAGCGAATCGTATTCGATGCACTTAACGGCGTTTCTTTATTTAGAACCCTTTTCAAAATATTAAATTGATTTGTCTAATTATTATTACTGTAGTGTTTGGATCAGATTTTGGAAAGAAACAAAAATGCTAAATAAAGCAAGCAACCATGCAAATTTAGATAGTCTAAATAAAACAAGTAACCATGTAAAATTAGAAATTCTAATTTTCGTAAGTCCTTTCCTCCACGTGGCCCAATGCGGCTTGGACTTCTTGATCTTCCAAACTCTTTGGGATTCCTCAAACTCTTTGAGTAACTCCAAACTCCTTGGCCATCCCAAACTCTTTGATCAAGAGTCCATCGTCACCATCTATCTTATCTTGAAAGCCACAGAAATTCACAAATAATAAAAATTTGAAAATGCATAAAATTCCTATATCACAAAAATTGAGATTTACATGGCAATCTATTAATGAAAATAAAAGGGGCTTAGAGAAACCATCATGCATTGCCCTTTCGCGGGAAAACCAAGGAAACCATGATGCCCTTTACAAGTTGCCCAAAATAACCAATAATAATGATAAAAATAAAAACTTCTAGAGCCACATGGAGAGGACAACCACCTGGAAGGTTAGTATCATATACACAATATGAACTAGGCCTAAGAAGGTGTCATTCATCATCTCATGATGAAAAATTCAGACTATCAAAACAGACATCGCCATGCGCGCTCAAGCGGAGATAAACCCGCTCGAGCGGGTACTTCACAAAGACCAAGTCTGCTCGAGCAGGGATGAATCCGCTCAAGCGCCCTGACACGCTGTTTGCAAAAAAACAATGATTTTTGCCCAACCAATTCTTTCTCATGCATACAGAAAACACAATACATGCATAAAAACATCAAAAACTGATCCTTACACAACCCTAAATCTATCCACTTCACATCTCATGTAAATACTAGATTTAGAAGACCAACCTAACGCGATGAGAATATAGGGATCGCTCTAATACCAACTGTTGGAAGTAGGTGGGCCTCGTAGATAGGTAGTCATAAACTTTTGATCCACTTGATGCAAGGATCAAATACTTATAAGGCCAAAAACCCAACCCCAAGATCTAAAACCGTAATCTCATGCATTAAGATCAAATAATCCATCAAGAAGATAGATCAAGAAACAAACAAGCACAACTAGATCTACTAAAACAAATAGATAATAGATCTATACCTTTGGAGCTTGGTTGCGCTCAAATTGAGAAGTTAAAAACTCGATCTCTACGAAAACTCTTTTCGCAAATATTGATTTCTTTTTTCCTTTGTGTTCATCCACGCTATTACCTTCTAAGAGAACTTCTCAAGGAGAATGGTGGGATCTCCAAGCAGAAGAAAATCCTAGCACTTTCGTAGGAAACCAGAGGAGGAAGAGAGAGAAACTTAAAAGACTATTGTTGTGTAGAGATCTCTAACCATCACCTCTTATTTATAGTTTATGGAACACCTGCTCCCTCTTATTTATAGTTTATGGAACACCTCCTCTTAGAGCAAGATTAAAGGTCAAATTGAAGTAACTACTAAATTCATTGGGTGGGTGGGTAGGATTTATCCGAGGTGGGCTAGGTGGAGTATGTGAACCCCTAGGTCATAAATATCACAATCATTTGTGTATAAGTACGGCCAGGCCATCTAGGAGAATTTCTCTTCTACAAGCATGTATGTTGGAGAGAGAGAGAGAGAGAGAGAGAGAGAGAGAGAGAGAGAGAGAGAGAGAGAGAGACCTGGAAGAGGGCTTTGGTGAGCTGAGGGTTCTCAACAAGGATTTGTTTAGCTTGTTTACAAGAAGATTTTTCATGACAGAAGATTTTTCTCCTTATTCTACATTCACCAAATCTTTTTAAGTAGACTAGTGAGATGTATGTTTATAATATCTGCTTGAGTTCATTGATGAATAAAATCAACTTTTTATACTACTATGATAAAATAAAATAAAATAAAATAAGGTACTTCAGCTATGATAACATATTATAAGATGCTAACATATGCTTGCATTCCAACTTTACAATAAGCATGTAGAAAACATTTGTTCTAAGAGCATATCCATTTATGTCAAAGATCAGTTGGTGAAATAGAAGACACCAACCTGTTATGTAGTGAACTTGGTAGCTGAAAAAGACTAAAGTGGGCATATTTTTTACATGTTATGGAAAGATCTTGAGTAATATCAAAAAATAAATATGGAAACACATCAAATGACTTACTCACCCTTCAATTAAGTGTTTTGCACCAACATTGACAACTACACATCCAATAGCCTAGCCTTGGCAGAATTGAGCACCAGCTCCATGGCAGAATTGAGCACCAGCTCCATTCCAATATCCCTGGCAATACCAAATATACCATACAACCATACACTAAATTAATTCAAATAAGTACACCGAACATACCAATCAATCTAATTCAGAAATCCATTTCATGGAGTATATTTTCAGAATGCCATACTGGGAGGCTTTGATTTGGATGAATTAGAATGTATTTCAACCACCTCTAGCGAAGGCACGTTAAAAAGGGCTTGTTGGAAATCCCTTTGTTGTGAAACCAATAGGGCACTTTCATTTTAGTATGTCACTAATTGACAAAAAACTACTAGAAATCGAGTAAAGATGAATCAAACCAATCTAAAGAGAAGCTAAAGTTAATGTCATATTGGTGTATCCCACCTTCCACTCCACCACTAAAAAAAAACCAGTGGCCTCATATGAGAGTGATGGTTTAGATACATATCAATTAACCGCATGTAAGCATAACATCAAATTTTAAACAAACGTACATTAATCGGGTATTTGATTGAAACAATTATTCCCATCTTGTAGCCATAATAACTAAGTACATAAAGCAATCAAGATATAGAAATTCAATCTATAACCATGAACATTGCACTTATGTTCATACGGCAAACATGAAATCGAGTTTTCTTACCCAGAAGATAGCTCCATCAAATTAGCAAACTGAGTAGACAGCATGATGGTGTAGATACATATCAATTAACCGCATGTAAGTATAACATCAAATTTTAAACAAACGTACATTAATCGGGTATTTGATTGAAACAATTATTCCCATCTTGTAGCCAGAATAACTAAGTACATAAAGCAATCAAGATATAGAAATTCAATCTATAACCATGAACATTGCACTCATGTTCATACGGCAAACATGAAATCGAGTTTTCTTACCCAGAAGATAGCTCCATCAAAATAGCAAACTGAGTAGACAGCACAGCTTTCAGATCCTTAATTGCTTTATGTCTGAGCAAGAAAGGAAGAAAAAAAAATGAATTAGGGCATGAATGAATGCCATACTGGGAGGCTTTGATTTGGATGAATTAGAATGTATTTCAACCACCTCTCACGAAGGAACATTAAAAAGGGCTTGTTGGAAATCCGTTTATTGTGAAACCAATAGGGCACTTTCATTTTAGTATGTCACTAATTGACAAAAAACTATTAGAAATCGAGTAAAGATGAATCAAACCAGTCTAAAGAGAAGCTAAAGTTAATGTCATATAGGTATATCCCACCTTCCACTCCACCACTAAAAAAACCAGTGGCCTCATATGAGATTGATGGTTTAGATACGTATCAATTAATCATGTAAGTATAACATCAAATTTTAAACAAACGTACATTAATCGGGTATTTGATTGAAACAATTATTCCCATCTTGTAGCCAGAATAACTAAGTACATAAAGCAATCAAGATACAGAAATTCAATCTACACCATCAAATTAAAACATTCTCAATACAAAATCAATCCAATAATAGAGCAAGTGTAGAGACTTACGATGCAATAACAATATTTAATCACAGCAATTAATACTAAAGAAGTAATCATTCAAACACACAAAAATACTAATGAAACGTGTTTTCACCATCTTCCCTGAAATCTCAAAACTATCATGTGGGAAAAAACAAAGATTAAACTAACATACTAACTAAGAAGAAGAAGAACTGGAACATGAAAGAAAACCCAAAACTGAAAATACCTGAAAAAGAGAATCATCAACAGAAGAAGGCAAGATAGGTTCGGATTTTGTGGCTTTATGGATTTACAAATTTGGGATCAGATTCAGGGATTAGGATGTTTAGGGTTAGTGTTTAGGTCTGTTCATTTCGGAAGAAAAAAATTTAGATTTTATTATATGGGCAGATGACTGGAGAGAGATATAGAGAGAAGAGAGTTTTACCAGAGCAGAGGCTTTGAGGAACACCGCAGGTGGAAGAAAATCGAAGGCCAAACAGGTTTCTTTTGTTTACTTTTACTTTATGCAATCTTGCATATACATGGAGCCCATAAGCAAACACCCAGCATCCAAGTGTCCCACAAGCAATAGCTGTCATCTAAGTGGGTTCCACAAGAAGTCTTAGAAAACATCCACCCAAAGCAGGAGGGCAGGAGACTAATGGTATAGAAATAAAATCAACAAAGGGGCCCAGAAAGAACACAAAATCACTGATTTTCTACTAAATTTCTCATAACAGAACTCCCACAGTCCAACAACCAAGAGATAAAGAGAGACTCTAAATTCTTCAATTAACCAGCTAAATTTGCAACCTGTCTCCCAAACAGACAAAAGAACCCACCAAAATATCCTAATTCCTCACCAGTGGATACAATCATGCAGGAGACTGAAAGTTAAAATAAAAGAGTGGGCTACACTTCTTTCACGGATGGGGACAGAAGATTGGACGGGAAGGAGGAAATCATTAAAAATATAGAGGAGTATTTTGCTAATCTTTACTCTAAAGATCAGTGGAAGAGACCCTCCTTAGACAACTTGGTGTTTGCAAAAATAGGAGAGGAGAAGATGCTTTGGCTGGAGAGAGAGTTTGAAGAAGAGGAAGGGCCTTTATTCAAAGATTTCAGAGCATGTTAAAAGAGGATATCCTTGAATTCATGAGGGAGCTCCACTCAAGAGGGAAGTGGTCAGGTTTCCAGAAACTAACCAATGCAGCAAGCTGAATGGGAACCATATTGCTCTAAGCACGTTCATAGCTCTCAAGAACCTAATCATAAAGCAAGATAGACATGACCATCAAAAACAGACAACAAAATTAATTTCAATTAGAACAAAAAATTTCTGCATGCAATCATGTTTATTACCATTTTTCAGTTAGTATGGAGCCCAATAATGACACACAATGTTAAAAGAAAGAAAGAAAAATAAAAATAAAACAAGGGGGAGCTGTGCCACTGTCCGGGCCAAAAATCGGGACAAGTAGCACGGCTCAAAGTGAAAACACCGGAAAATGTGAAGCTTTTTCGAAGCTTGTCAACAGTTAGACAAAACCCACAAAAACAAACAAAAAGAAAAAGAAGTTACCCTACTGGCAACACAACTTGGAATCAACCCGGATCCTGCAAAAATTTTAGTTGTATGCCCATTGTTACAAAGCTTTGCTCGTTATTTGCGATGCCCATAGCTGTCCAAACCGTGCAATTACCCGATTAAATTAAATAATTCAACTTGAATTGCGAATTTCTTTTTTCAAATGGTGATATTTGCATTAAGTAGAGAGATGATGTACATCAAAGGGCGTAAAAGCTCAACATCAAAAGGACAAAATTACAAAAGTACTATCGATCTGGTCTAAAAAGAAGATTCATACTTTAGAGTTTCCAGGTTAAGTCCTCTAAGTAACCGGGAAATGAAGGGGTTGGTTGGTCATTCAACCTCATTACATATGTTAAGGTACCTCATGTCTTTAGTCAGGTTCTAGTTTTTGCATAATAAAAGCAAAGAAAACATAAATAATAACTAGAAAAATGAAAACAACTCTCCATGATGAGAAACAATGATCCGTCACAAAATAACATTCACACAGGACCCTACAGCAAGCGTAATTCCCAATAACCTTATAGAACTGCCATTGAAGATATTAACTTAATAGACCATAAAAGAAAAGGCATGCTACAAGTGAAACAGTCAGAGAACAAAGAGTAGTCCATAAATCAAAGGGATCTCGGACATTCAAAGACATGAAGTACAATAGGAGCACATTCGATACTAGAATGTCAGTACCTTGAGGGGAGAACATCAAAATGAAGCCCAATCAAACAATAAACCACTAGGCGCCGGGCAGAAATTTGGGAGCATGCATAGGCAGTCGTTAAATGAGACATGGCAGTAAAAAAGTGCTTGGATCACAAATTTTGAAGTAAAAAAAAAAAAAAAAAAAAAAAAAAACACTTGGTAGGGTCACAAAAGTTGTCCAAATAAAGACATTATTTCACCAACTTGTTCTACTATGTGTCAATCATATAAAATCAATGCGAACTATATGTCTTTTATTTTAGAATGTTTTAAAGCTAACAAATGAAAATGAATATCCTCTATAGACAAATGGCATGAGTAGACACCTATTGTAGAGTTCCCTCCAACATCTAGTTTGTCATTCACTCATCCGTCAAGTATGTTACAAAGAAACAAAAGAAACAAAAGAAAAAAAGAAAGAAAGGATCACACATTTCAAGGTAGTTTTTTTATATGATATTTAATTAGAATATACATTGAAATCATTGAAGCCTTACCGCTACCACTTGTTCCAACAATAGCAACACTACTTCCCGCTGATATAACATAAGATATTCCATTAAGTATCTTTCGCTCTATTAGGTATCTGAAATAAGAAAAGAAACAAAAGAAACTGTGTTCACAAATCAATAAAACTTGAAACAGGGATAGAAATGGGAATGAAAGTATGATAAAAGCCTGAGATAAAGACAAGAAAAAATACACACTAAAGACTTTTAATTTTAAAAAGATGCCCAAAATAAAATGTTCCACCAATATAAGATGAACTTTAGCAATAATACATAAAGCATCTAAACCAAAATAACAAACTCTTTTTAAAAGAATCATATTAGAAAAATTTAAAGATGTGAATGAACATAAAGATGTGAAAAGTAACAACAAAAGAAATTAAGAAAATAAAAACTGTTATACACCAAAATACCGGTAAGGAGAACTAATGTAGCAGTTACTCTATAGAATAGTCTGGCAGCATAAACAAATCTTACGTGTATACTACTAGGATCTAGTGTCTCCTAAAATGCAAAAACACATAAACAGTAGTAAGCAAAGACAAGCCAAAAAAAAAAAAAGACCTTGCAGCACTGTTGGAAAATCCCCAACCACTAGGCCATGGGTTCTAGTTAAGCTACCAATTAAAATGAAGATATGATGATCCCAACCATGGACGTTTTCCACCTATGCACGCCATGATGTTCCCAAGTTCAGTTCCTAACCCCAAAGTTGTGAAATGCAAGTTCTTCATTAGTCTTATTCCTATCAGAGAGAATTTTAGAGCAAATAAAAAAAAAAAGAAAAAGAAGAACATAAAAGACACTTGTTGTTGAAGTGCTACTATAAATAGTCCATATGTATTACATTAAGTGCCATCACTTAACACACTAACAGGGGAAGAGGAAAACAAATACAATTGTGCTCCTAATGTACATCACCCTTTCCAATCTAAGTATCAAAGTTCTTTGAATTTGGTAATTAAGTAGGCATTCCTACACTAGGTTTTTTTTTTTTTTTTTTTTAATGGTTACTCTCATTAAAAAAAAAAAAAAAAGAAAGAAAAAGACAGAACAAGAGATGGGAACGCATTCCTACACTAGTTGCAAAGAAAATCAAGTTCAACCAAAATCAAATTGCAAAGAAAATCATATTTTCATTTTTATAGCATTCAACACTAGTTTCTAGTAATTACTCAATCTGAGTTTCCAAACAAAATTAGGACCTATTTATAACAGCACCCAATGTTCAACACTGGCTTCTCGTAATTATTCAATCTAAGTTCCAAGCAAACTTAAGACCTATAAACAATAAAGTCATCCAATGTCCAATTGTTCAAATGTTCAGTAAAACACAAGTTACAAAAGAGACCCATCTTTTCATTTTATACTGAAAAATTGGAATACCATTCACACATTTCTCAAGCCAAGTATCCAAACAAGGCAATCCACCAATAGCTCAATTGGTGAGGCACCTCATCCCTTTCACATAAACAACCAGGATTCAATCCCTGGCTGTAGCAGCCGGTGAGGATCTTGGGTGAGTGTGTGAGTACTTATGATGCGGGCATCATACTCCCTCCACGAAGATTCTGTAAGAGGAAGAAGAGGGCCCAAAAGACACGCACACATGCCTCCTCATGTTTGAATGATCCTTGCCAAGTGTTAGATTATGTGTTATATTATGATTTTGGCCAAGATCCACCATCAAATCACAATTCTAGAGAAGATCCACCGTTGGATCTTGATTCTAGCACAGATCCACCATTGGATCCAAACTATAAAAAGATCAATGGTCGGATCCAATCCGATCTAACATTTGATTGAGATGATGAAGACCCCATGTGGAAAACCAGGAAGATCCACATTGGGATGCACCAAATGGGAGGGACCAGCAAAGAAGAGAATTGAAGATCGGGCCCATCCAAGTGATTGTGTGCAGCCGACCCAAGTTATTTATTAGATTAGTTTGTTTCTATTTAATTGATTGATTTAATATTTTATTAATTTAGATAGATTTTATGATCTTGACCGTAGGATGAGTTAGATGGTTGAGATTTATTTTTATTTTTATTTTAATGATGAAGTTGAGATTTATTTTAGGGCTAGGTTTTCTCTATAAAAGCATTGTAAAGACCTTTTGTTGGTTAATGAAGGATTGTTGCTTTTGGCTACTTCTCCTGCATAAGGATCTGGTGTGAGACCATCGGGGTGTGAGGCCTTGCAGTGTGAGATCGCGAATCAGGTATCTTCTTCTCCTTCCCTCT
Source organism: Camphora micrantha (assembly GCA_003546025.1). Classification (NCBI taxonomy): domain Eukaryota; kingdom Viridiplantae; phylum Streptophyta; class Magnoliopsida; order Laurales; family Lauraceae; genus Camphora; species Camphora micrantha. The sequence continues at coordinate 20,755,081 of QPKB01000012.1, read as the reverse complement.
TTCTTTTGATTAAGGTTTGTTGGTCTCACTTCCACTTTATCTCCTCCCATCAAAACAGCCCCTAGATTCATCTTCTCCATGTCCGTACAATGCCCCGTTGCTCAAAACCCAAGTCCTAAGGCTAATCTCCTTTTACCTATTGCAACCAGCCATCATCCACAACAGCCGAGCACCATATATGACAAAGCCCAACTGTCCTATACCCATTTCAGCATAGCCCTAACACCTGTCACTCCCATTCCATCCCATTCCACATGTCTTAACTCCTCTAAACCCAATACCCAATACCTCTTACATCAAACCTAATAGGAGACGGAACTGTCAGACCTTGTTCCCTTGTTCCCAAACCAATACACAGTTATTACAAGCCCCTCCAACCACTAGAACACTGCCAGGCAATATCCAGCCCAACCGAACACAGCCCAGTCCAGACAGGCCCGACCAAACCCAGCCCAGTCCAGACAGGCCCACCCAAACCCAGCCCAGTCCGGGCAGGCCCAGCTCATTCTGAGCCCAGCTGAATCTGATTCATTTTTTTTAGGTTGTTTTTTTTTTTTGACACCGTATGTCAAATTCTCTAAGGGACAAGTGAATCTATTTGAAATTAATTGATCCCTAAGCTAGTGGAAGACTTTTCTTCCATTACAACTCCCAATTCAGATTTGGGAGGTCCTCATTGTGGGATTGTAGCAAGGCTTAGAGTCACCTCTAACTCCCAAATTGAAATTCTACATAAAAGGTGCAATCTGAATTTCAGATTTTATGATTTTATTTGTGGATGTTAAGTGTTATCCTGATCTCATTGCATCATCTAGCTTAGCCTTGCACTGTCCTGCATCAACTTACCTTTAAAAGAAAATAAATAAATAAATAAATAAAAAGTATCCAAAAAAAAACTTAAGAGACAATAATGGAAGGCATCCACTCTTAATCAAGTTGAAAATGAAATCCAATAGAAAAAACATCCACATTTCAACATCATATTTCACACAATCAGCACATAATGTGTAAGTTTGTATTATTGGAATCAAGAGAACTCATGGGAAGAAGAATTCACAAGAACAAAGGGAAACCAATGCGAACCCATCGGCCCCAAAATTTCATGTTTAGTAAGTATATGTTCGAGTTTATCAATCTTACCAGGTCATATAAAGAAATAAACAATAACGAATTCATAAATTCAAAACTAGTTAAAAACCACAATATCATTAAAACCACAGCCACTTACTTGTGTGATTCCATTTCACTGAATTCACATGGAATCCAGGTGAAGGAGAGTAGCTTAGCATACACGAATCACTGCCCGTGTCCTCTGAAACATCAAAAATCTTCACGCAGTCGCCTCCAGAGGCAGGCAAAAGGGCCGTTAATGGATCCGCAAAGTTCATCTGATTCCAGCTATCTTTTTTTCCTTGTACACAAATTTCTGCCCTGAAATGCAACCGACCAATATAACATAAATGATTTATCTTTAAACTAGACCCAACAGACCATTTACTTGTGAAGGAAACGAGGTAGAGAAACACAAAGAAAATTGTCGATAGTACAAAAATCAAGTGTGGGCAATTTTCTCCACCTTATCTTCTCATCCACAAACACCCCAGATTTTATACATTATGCCCAAGTAGAGTAATCAACTTGCATTAATCCCCCAACAAAAAAAAAAAAAACACAAAACGCCTCAATCAACAAGATCTAAAACTTTAGAGTTTGAATAATCGTCCTGCATTCAAACATGCCCTAAATACTCCCAAAGACAACATCGAAATCGCTCACTTTCAAAAGAAACATAATAACCTTGAGATCTCAAAAACTCGAAATGATTAAAAGATAAAACACCCAAATTTTAGCCAAAAGTACCAGATAACTCAAAGCAAATCGATCCAAAAACCCTTTTTTTTTTTTATTTGAAAGCAATGAAACCGATCGGAAATAGTAAAACGGGAACATTATCATCAATTAGAGTTTGACATTAACAACCTTGATTCAAATCTAATTTGGGGTAATATATAGCATCTGCCTACGGCCCTACACAGCAAGCTTTCTTTATTTAGTGACTAGACTCTTTCTAACTATAAGAAACATTGATCATTCTCTAAGATTTCTCTATTTTAGTTACAAATACTTGTCAATAAAAGTAAACTAAAAATATAAAATGAGTGCTGAAATAAATTCACAAAAATGCCCTGATAAAAAAATGTGTAGATAAAGTCACAAAAATAAGCAGATAAGAAAAATGCTCAAATAAAGTCACAAAAATTGCACAGATAAAAAATGTGCAGATAAAGTAATGATGAAAAATGATTCATTAGTAGTTTCCAACATGTGGAACGCACCAAATATGTTTATGTCGAAGCATGTATCTTAAAATGCCAAAAGCTATAATAAAATTTGAAAAACAAAATATTAGCAAAGAACAAAAAACACGGGTATATATTTTATTATATATGATTTCACTTAATTTCATGCGAAGCGGACTCATTTTACTGGAGGAGCCAGATGAGCTTTGGAGCCCAACATTCTAAAATCGACTTGATAAATTGTTCAAATTCAATAGTGAATGTTCTGCTCTTCCACATTGTGAATTAACATATTACACTTGTATTGTTCACACACTCAAAGTTAGGCCAACATACAACCACAAGCAGTATATATTCAACATTTGATGCAGGACAATGCAAGCCTAACCTATAGAGTTTAATGAGATCAGAAATTAAATATAAGAAGTTCAGAAGTGAATGAACACATATTTAGTTTAGTTTTATTTAATAAATAAATATATGAGTACGGATTTTAAAAACATATTTCGTTATATTTTATTTTTTTTTCTACTGTTTACTATTTTCATTTTGGAATCTCATTTCCAAATTGTATATCAGGCCCAACTTTGCATGAAGCGGGAATAGATTTCATTTAAGTCCACCCCAATATGGTTATACTATAATCGATAACAGCAATTCCATCTATTAAAAAAAGATACAAAGAAGGGAATGTGCCAACAATTAAATAGGAAAAACCGAAAAATGTTCTAACAACAAAAAACCTATCTTTTATTACTCCTCTGCTACTTCATTTTAGCTTTTGAAAATGTGACAGTAAGAAATTCTCATCGTCATATGCACATCTAAAGTCTCCTGTGCCAACTTAACAATCCCCATGACTCCACCTTTATTTGATCTCATCATGTTGCATCGTTCGCGTCTCCTTCGATAATAAAGGCAAGCCTCTGCTAACCTTTTCTTAATGAATTTTACCTTTCATAAAAAATACATAAAGCCTTTGCAATTCATAAGTTGCCCACACCTCTACTTGATTTGGTTCTTTCGTTCCTAAGATGTTACCATAACCACCTTGTCATTTCATAATAACCCCACCTATACATTACCAGCCAAGCCCAATTTTGCACAAGATGGCCTGTTGCAATATTCACCAACTATAGGGGATATAAAATCTTGATTCCAGGTGGCGAGCAACCAACATAATAAAAAATAGTTGATTTTATATTCTATTGGAGTTGCCCAAAAGTTGCCTTGTTTACCCCTTCCTAATTTTATTTTCACCCTTTATTACCCCTCCATCTTAGGATATGCATCTATGCGTCTCCAACGCACATACTATTTAACCCTTCCTAATTTTATATCCACCCTTTGTAACACCTCCATCTTAGGATATGCATTTCCAACGCACATACTGTCATCTTAACATTTCTCTATTGCCCAACATTCAGCTCCATATAACAGTAGGTCCATCTATTGTCTTAATTAAATGTCCCTTTTAACCACAATGGTAATAAATTATCACAACATTATACCAACTTCTCTCCACTATGCCCACCCCGCACTAGCATTGTTTATGATATCCTTTGTAATTAGTCCACTTTGTCTCTAAATGCTCGACATTAGAATCTACCACACTAGGGCACTAATTGATTTTCAATTGTAATCAAACCATCCTCCCTACCATTCTTAGTTTTGCAAATGCCATGCACTAAGGAACCTTTTTTCTGTTGTAAGGTAACAATAGGATTTAATCAAGTCGAAATCGTAGAAGGGCTGCAAGTTCGCAACTCCAATTGACTGTTCTGCGGATTCTAACAAAGTTTAGTAGCTTGGGGTATCCTCGAAAACCACATAATCATAAGAGCAGAAGAAAAACAACCACCGAAAAATCACAACACTAGTACTAACTGCAAGGATGGTCTCAACTGTACCAACTACCAAATACTCATGACATGACATCATTTCATTTTAAAATGTCCATCGTGTAGCGACTTGTGATTTAAAGTCATGTTCATGAAAATGTTCGTATGTTCAAGATTCATATATTCAAGAATATCGCAACTTTACCAGAGTCGATCAGAACTAATGGTTTTCAGTTAACATTAATTTTGCCCTTTCATATTTTAGAAAATAAAGGTACTTAAGTTCCAAGAATGTACATATTAAGGCTATTCAGCTGGAAATGAATTATGTAGAAACAATGACATCACAGAGAACAATTCTTTCAAATGGGAGAGGAAGACTACCTCAAAATTTGCCAAAAACAGCTGATATCGCTTCATGATCTCCTTCCTGTTGGCCATAATTTTCTCGTCTGATGAAGAAAGAGCAGCACTAACATCCTCAGGTGAATGCCTACCAAACTTCACAATTTTGTATCTAAACTCAAACGTACCTTGTTGCTTGAATTGGAATTTCTTAACCCCCGTCGAGAAACACTGCAAAAGAATAGAATTTGATTAAATATATGAACTTCCTTGGCTTGAAATGATTATTTTTTAACATGAATAATGATGACAATTAGCTCAATACAAATAAAATTATCCGCAATGTCAGGATCATTGTAAAATAAGGATGCATGACAACAAAATGTGTTTTTTTTTTTTTTTTCCAATTCAAAACAACCGATAAGCAGGAATTTCTTTTGAGTGGATCCTGTTGTTCTCTTAGATTGATTGTATTTCAAAACACACAACACCTAAATAAAAGCTTTTCCCTATTTTTCTATTGAAAGAGAAAAATGGATTTCCAGTCACAGAATCCAAAATTCAGAGCAAATTGGAAGCATTAATGACTGTGAATTCATGAATGGTTCTTGGATTTTGATCTCCAATTTGGTTTCCTTAATGACATGAGGAGATCAAATTGATATACGGATAATCAGTCTCAATTCTTTTCCATAACTAATGCTTTTCAATTTCAATTATAACACTAATTATGTGTATATGTAAACCCCTAAACAAAAATTCTTACACAAATACCTAGTCAGGTATCTTATCTTGGATTACTAAAATTGCCCTCTACTTTAGGACCCTATAACCAATAACCAATTCATAGACCACGCGATCATAAAACACAAAAACATCAGCAGAATACCTTTATTTTGACATTAACAACTAGTACTAGGTCCTTACTTGCAGTCCATTTTGCCAACAAACAAGCCAAATAGGTAAAAGGGATCTCTTTGTCTCCACTTCAAATGAGTGGGTGTTCCACTTCTTCAACCATGTGGATTAATAATATTTCAGTAATAGTCCAATATGTTAAAGATATCAATGTTACCCGAACAAAGTAAACCAATAGAAATTTTTCTTGAGCTCTTTAAATTAAAAAAAAAAAAAATCCCAAATCCCCATAGTATCATTATGTGATTCGATCAATGTGTGCATGCGTGTGTGCGCCATTGTTACAAAATTCGGTTTGTTTCGGCCGAAATTTCCGAATAATTTCGGCTCGTTCGCTCCACCGAAACGAACAGGACCCCTATAATTATTTGTCCCAGAATTTGTTCCAATTCGACCGATTCGGTCCGAATTTTATGATTTCGGTCAATTTGTCCAATTCATTCGATTCGTCCAATTATTCATCAAGGCATGTAAGTTGCCTTTAAAATTTAAAAAAAGAATGAAAATTAAAGGGGTTAAACATATTTTTTTTAACTTAAAAGTAAATGTTAAAATACCTTTTTGGCTGTTTGGCTTAGAGAAATTAGTGGGCTCCCCGTGGAGCCACCCATCTATTAAAATCGAAATAACTATACGGGCACTATCGCGCTAATCAGATTTTAAAGCACGTCCTGTGCTCACTAAGAGCATAACTGCAGGCCTTATTTTCACTGCTGCTAACATCTCTTATCAGGTAATAATTGATTCTATCATGTTTGTGATTTTACCCTATTCTCCCTTTTGATTGTGATGTGAAGAAATGAGCTTGGAATAGTTCTGTGAAATTGAAACAGCTTAGATACTCTTGCTTTGTTTTAATTTGTATCAAGGTTTTATTCGATGCAAGTCAGGCCTATCGTTGGATTTGTCGCGTATAAAAATCTAAATAAACATATTTCAGAACTCAGTTGCCAGCACTAAGTGAAGTGCAAATCCAATCACCTGCAACACCATGTACGTATAGTTGGTCAAGGCAAGGAGCACAGCAGCTACCTCTTACAAATAACTCAGATTTTATCCAAACGAGTAGACGCTGATGTACATGTAATTGATTTTTTTTTTTTTTTGGTGGGGATACATGCAATTGATTTAAGTGGACCTTTCTAACATTGCCACCACAAAAGATGGGTTGAAACTTTCCAATTGATAAATTGCTCATTGTATCTGTGAAATATCACCAATATAACAACAGCAGTTTAAGTGCTCACAAAATATCTGGCATGGACTATGGATTTAACCAGATTGATAGACAATCATAGTTGAATATAAGCAAACGAACGTCAACGTTAGGATGCAATCTCTTTGGTACAGCAAAAGAGAAGGTAGGTTCTACTCCAAGATGCAGCAAACCAGATCACCCCTACCTGCGCAAATACAAAGGCTGAGAAACAATTCATTCAGGGTGGGAAGGATGATTGCCATCTTCATTCCGGTCGAGAAGGGCAGCAGGAAGGGTGGGGATTCGCTTTCATAATTTGAACGGAAGGTTGATTGGTAGAAGATGGATAGTGGTTCGGAAGGCGAAATTTCTTGATAGAAACAGAAAGAATTTTTTGGCAGAAGTTCTTCACCAACCGTAACAGAAAAGTAAACTTTAATATTAATTTGCGTAGATGGCGAAGCACGTGTAGAAGACACTTCAAATTATCTTCGCAGAGATTTCTAACAGGAGAAACAACCTCTCCCAGGGAAAATCCCAATTTTATTCAACTCCAAATCTGAGATTATCATCTCTACAATGTAATATAAATAGGCAAAGTAACTTAGGGCCTAAGAAAACCTAATCTAATAATAGAAACTATCCTAATCAAACTAGGAAATCAAATAAATTAGAATGCTAATCCTAATTACAATAAAATTAGGAAGCTGCTAAAAAAATAGATGTCCTAAAACTATGTTGGGTGGGACTGGGACAAGTGGAATTATGGTAGCCGGTTCTGCACCATGAGGGGAGGATCGGGTTCCTATTCCAATGCGGGTGAGAAAGGCAAATCATAGAAACGACATGCTTTGGATTCAAGAAGAACGCGACCATAAGGTTGTTAAGATCGCAGATTTTATGGCTTCGTCTTTTTTTGCAACAATGCGTAAAATGAATGTGACTAAAAGGAGATATTCATAACAGGCTCTTCTCAGCTAAAGGTATTGAAGCAGAGGTTAAAAGACTCAATTCTCTTTGTTTTTGGGTTCGACCCTTTAAGCAGGAGGACTTTTCACAGACGGTGAACTGGCTCTTCTTAGCTAAAGGTATTGAAGCAGAGGTTAAAAGACTCAATTCTCTTTATTTTTGGGTTCAACCCTTTAAGCAGGAGGACTTTTCATAGACGGTCCAACTGGGCAATATTCAGAATAAAGGTCCTCTTAGAAGACTAGATAGGTGGACAGAGGTCATTGGACCAGAGCTAAGGCCTTGTTGGGTTCGACTGGTGGGAATCCCTCTCCATGCATGGGATGTGTTGGTGTTCAAATGCCGTGATGATTGCTTGGGGATAGTAATGGAGATAGAAGAAAAAGCAATACAAAAACAGAGGATCGATAGGGTTGGTTTACTCATCTTGTGTGATCCTACATGACGCATGCAAGCATTTTTGTCTCTGGATGATGAAGGGGTTAGATTCTCCATCTCTGTTCAAGAGGAAGGCGAGGATAGGAGTATGGGGAAGATTCAATCGCTGGACTCTTGTCATCGGGAGACTGGTATGCCGAAACTTTCAGAGGCCATCGATGCAGAGTCTGATCGAAGAATCTCAAGCGAATTTTTAGGAGATTTCGACTCTGGATTGAAATTTCACACCCAAAATATGGGAGATGATTTCGATGAACAGATGATCACACGCCCATTGGAGAAAAACAATAGGAAAGAGGACGATGTTATTGCAGCACCAAACAAAATCCCTAAAGCTTCGGAGAAGGATCTGGAAAGTCGTCACACAAAAGTTGGAGAACAAAAGTTTTCAAGTTGACCTTCACTTAAAGGTATTTTTGGAAAATTGCGCAAGGACCTAAATACCCCTGATCTGTTTAACAATTTCAAAAATACCCATGCTGAGGGGATGGGAATGATCTTTCAAACACAGTATCATTCATCACAAAAGAGGGGTCTGCAACGTGAGAATTTCTCACAATTCTCCGGTGATCAAACAAATCAAGATGATGATGTGAACTTTAATTCGAAGGAAAATGGTGCTCTTTGGGGAGATCAATGCTCAGATTCTGAACCTTCCTTCAGTGGAGATGATAAGGGGGATGATGTTGGTCAATCCGAGCTTTGATAGCAGTAGATCTTGTCGAGGAAACAATGGCTATTGCAAAGGACAGATCCAATTATGATTGCGATGAGGAAAAAGGTAATAAGATCATTGGAGAAAAGTTAATTGAAATTGCAGGAGTGCTTGGTATTTCCATGGAGGATCTTTTAGGAGTTCGTGAAACGTTGGAAGAGAAGTATTGGCGTGAAGGACCCCAGAAAAGCATGAAAAAATCCATAACGCAAAGGGAATTGAATAAATTGGCTTTCTTTGTTAATTATGAACGAGCAACTACTGAAAATCATATGGGTGTGAAATTGTTAGGAACATGACGATAGACTCCTGGAATATTCGAGGTATGAATTTTGTCAAAAAGAGCTGTGATTAAAGTAGTTAAATCATGTAAAGGAGAATGTTTATTCTTTCAAGAAACTAAAATGGAGGCTATAGATGCTAACATTATCAGATTTGTTTGTCCTTGGCCCCAGTGTCAATTTGTTATGTGCCCTTCGACGGGTGAATCTGGGGGAATTTTAATAACTTGGAATGAAATGTATTGGCAAAAGCAGGATGAATTTGTAGGGAGATACCCTGTTTCTGTCCTTTTGAAAGATGCTCGTCATAATACAGAATGGATGGTTTCATCTATTTATGGGCCTACGAATATTGGTGATACGGCAGACTTTTGGGCAGAACCATCTCATGTGGCAGGTATATGGAATCGTCCTTGGATTCAGGAAGGGGATTTTAATGTCATTAGGTTTCTAAATGAGAAGAAAGGAGGTTATGCTATTAGTCTTGCACTGAGGGATTTCGGTGATTGGATTAGATTTCATGATCTTGTTGATTTACCTTTGAGAGGAGCAGATTTTACATGGTCTGAGGTGCAAGCAGATCCAGTGATGTCTAGGCCTGATCAGTTTATGCTGTCTACAGATTGGTTGGATTTATTTCCTGATTGTTTGCAAAAAGCTTTGACCCGGCCAATATCAGATCACTGCCCTTTGTTACTTGAAACGATGATGGAAAATTGGGGTCCTCCTCCTTTCAGATTTGAGTTATTTTGGCTCTACGAGAAGGGATTCACAGATAACGTAAAAGATTGGTGGGCTGAAAAGAATGTAAAAGGATGGATGGGTTACCAATTAGCTCAGAAGCTGAAATATCTCAAAAAGAAAATGCAAGATTGGAAAGGGAAGTTGTTGGTGACTTAAGGGAGAGGAAGAATTAGCTGTTTGTTGATATTCAAAGAATTGATGCGAAAGCAGAAACTGAAAATCTAGATGAGGATTGAGATCGAAGAAAGTCTCTTAAAAAGCTTTTTCGCAATCTGATTTTACAAGAAGAAATTAAGTGGAAACAACGTTAAAGAAATAAATGGTTGCATGCAGGTGACCGGAATACAAAAATTTTCCATGCTATTGACAATGCTCGTTGTCGTGTGAATCGGATAAAATCTATTCTTGCTAGAGGAAGAGTGTGGGAGGATAAGAAAGATATATATAAAGAAGTAGTTCATTTTTTCAAGCAATTATACAAAGGAGTTAATCGGGTAAGACCCAAGATTGATGGATTTCTATCCGCAAACTTTTGACTTCATCGGTTTCTTTTCTTGAAGCTCAATTCTCTAAAGAAGAGATCAAGGAAATTTTTTTGGTTTGAGTGGCGATCGGGCTTCAGGTCCAAATGGGTTTCCAATAGCCTTTTTTCAAAACTTTTGGAATCTGCTAGAAGAGAATCTTCAAGTGTTCTTCAATGAATTTCATGTTAATGGAGTTATAATAGGTGAGTTGGGCACGGGCACAACCTTTATTGCTTTGGTCCCTAAAAAAGATGGTGCTATCTCAATTAAAGACTTTAGGCCCATCAGTTTGATCAGTAGCCTCTACAAAACTCTAGCAAAAGTTCTTGCAAATCGTTTAAGGAAAGTACTTCTTGATATTATTTCATAAATCCAAGGTGCTTTTGTTGATGGACGTCAAATTCTTGATAGTATCATAGTGGCTCACGAATGTGTTGATTCAAGGAATTGCCAACATCGTCCTGGGTTGATATGTAAGTTGGATTTTGAAAAGGCTTATGACATGGTGGATTGAGATTTCCTTCAATATATGATGAAAAATATGGGTTTTGGCAAAAAGTGGAGAGACTAGATTCACACGTGTGTTTCTTTTCAGCTCACCTTTTGGTCTTAATCAATGGTTCTCCTAATGGTTATTTCAAGAGCTCCAGAGGTCTTCGGCAAGGTGACCCTTTATCTCGTATGCTTTTTGTTACTGTTGCAGAAGCTTTACATGCTTTAATGGAGAGAGCTAAACAAGTTAGGTTGCTCACTGGCTCTGTAATTGAAAATGTTGATTATGAGGTCACTCACCTTCAATTTGCAGATGATACTATTGTTTTCTGTGATACTTCGGTAGGCCAAGTGGAGACTCTTAAACTCGTTTTGAAGTGGTTTGAATTATTATCAAGGTTGAAGATTGATTATGAAAAATGTGAGTTCTTTGGCATCAAGATGGTAGAAAGTCATGTTGCTTCGCTGGCTTCTGGTTTTGGTTGAAGAGTTGGTAAGTTTCCTTCTAAACATTTGGGGCTGCCTTTATGCTTGGGCTTACCAAAGAAACAATTATGGGATTCTGTTATTGAGCGAATTGATAAAAGATTAAATTCTTGGAAGGGAAAGTATTTGTCTATTGGGGTGGGGGGTTCGTTTGGGGTGGGGGGTTCGTTTGCAGATTGAAAAAATTCAATGAGATTTTCTTTGGAATGATTCCATTGAAAAAAGGAGGTATCATTTGGTTAGGTGGGAGATAGTATGTAAACCTACTGGTAAAGGTGGGTTGGGCATCCGTTCCATTGCTAAGGTTAACAAATCATTACTTGGAAAGTGGCTTTGGAGGATTAGGGAACCAACTCAAGGTTTGTGGCATCAGATTCTTATCCAAAAATATAAGGTGGGGGAACAATGGTTGGGATGTGCCAAGCAAGATATCTAATGCATCAGGCTTTTGGAAGTCTATTATATCTATAAGGAGGACTTCATTCGACAGATTCATTATAGGGTTCATGATGGGGTACAGAATCAGTTTCTGGCACGATGAATGGTGTGGGCAGAATGTGCTTTATATTCTTTTTCCTAACCATTATTTGTTGGATAGAAGACAAAAGGCTTTTGTTGCAGAAAATTTCCATTTGTTGGATGGTGCTGTAGTTTAGAACGTTAGCTTCCGTGGGAATTTAACAGAGAGAGAAATTTCAGATCTTACTTGTCTGCTTGGCATGTTATCTAAGGTCTACATCTCAGGGTTTTTTTTTTTTTTTAATGGTTACTTTTATTAAATGGAACAAACAGTACAAGAGAAAAGTATTGAAAGCAAAAGAACACAGCAGAGGACAAACTAAGGCCCTATCATAGGAAGGGCTACCTCTTTCCAATGATACACAATTTGATCTAAAGAGTATCCCTTAAAAGAGGGAGAATAGACACCCAAAACGCTACCAAAAACTTCGATTTCTCCACCAAAATGCTTTCACTAACATTAATTCCTTCAAAACATCTTGATTTTCTTTCCTTCCAAATCGTCCAGATCACTGCTAGATCTATATTTCAATTGGTTGACGTGATTCTAGAATTTGGAAACCTGATGTTAAAGGCAAATTCTCGGTGAAGTCTTTTTTTAATATTTTGTCTAACTCATCTTATAAAGTGGAAAGTTGGCAGAGTTTTTGGGATAAATCTATTCTGCCAAAAGTGTTGGCTTTTTGTTGGATAGCACAGTGGCATAAAATCCTCACCATTGATAATTTGAGAAGAAGGAAGCATGTTATAGTTAATGGGTGACCTTTATGTTTAGAAGGTGAGGAAACAGATAATCATTTGATGATTCACTGTTTTTTTGCTAGCAAAATATGGCATTATTTCTTAATATGTTTGAGGTGCAATGGGTCATGCCACAGTCTTTTGATGATCTCTTCTGTCAGTGGCATTTGGGTTGCAAGTTTATGCGTGGGAAAATTTTGTTGAAATCTGTTTTACATGCAACTCTTTGGAAACTGTGGATGGAGAGGAATAATACTCTTCAAAAATAGAAGTAAATCTGTGGAGGAAGTGGTAGAGTCTATTGTTTGGTCTGTTTCAGAATGAGTGAGTAGGAAAAAGGAATTTGATGGGGTGCCTCTAGAAGATATTAATAGATCTTGGCCAGCAGTTGTTAAAGGGGTTCGACAAGCTAAAAATAAGCGCCAAGCTACTTGGTTGTCTCCTCCTGTGGGGCTCCTTAAGCTTAATTTTGATGGAAGTTTTGTCCGACCAAATCAAGGAGGTATTGGAGGTGTTATAATGGATTGTAATGGTACTGTGTTGAGGAGTTCTTCAGTGCATGTGTTTTGTTAGATGCTAATGATGCAAAAGTTTATGCTCTTTTAGTAGGATGTCGTGCGTTACGAAGCTTGGGAGGATGTAAAGCAATTATTGAAGGGGATTCTTTCTCGGCTATTCAGTGGGGTTTTGGGAAGATTTCTCATCCTTGGAGATTGGCGGATTGGGTGGAGGGGATTCAAGATATTTCCAGACAGTTAGAGACTACTTTTCGTCATGTTTTAAGAGAGGAAAATATAGAGGCGGATGATCTAGCGAAGGAGGGAGTTTCTTGATATTCTATTAATTTTTATGTTTAATCTGTTTGTACTTTAGTAGGTGTTGCGTTTTTTTGTCTGTTTCTTTCGTGTTTGTAAGCTGGTTTTGGCTTTTGTTTTTGTTTCTCTTTTTGGTAGCAATAAAATTTACCATTATAAAAAAAATTCTTGGAGTTTCACGAAAAAGGAAAGTTAACAAAGGGCATAGGAGCTTCTTTCATAGCTCTTATTCCGAAAAAGGAAGGGGATACCGGTGTAAAGGACTTCAGGCCCATTAGTTTGATCGGTAGTGTCTACAAGATCCTAGCTAAGGTGTTGGCAGCGAGGCTTCTTGTCATGCATCATATCAGAAGAGCAAGGAGCTTTCATAAAAGGAAGACAAATTATGTATGGAGTCCTCACAGCAAGCAAGTTTGTCCATGCAAGAGACAAGGAAACAAAACTAGGTTTGATATGCAAGCTAGATTTAGAAAAAGCTTTTGACATAGTGGACCCGGGGTTTCTTGCAATACCTTTTGCATAGGATGGGATTTGGTCAAAAATGGAGGAATTGGATCAAGGAATGCATAGATTCAGCTTCGTTCTCTATCATGAAAAGGCTTCTTTCATGCTCAAAGAAGGTTAAGGCAAGGAGATCCACTATCACCGTTCCTAATTGTAACTATAGTCGAAGCATTAAACAAGATGGTGAAAGCAGCTGGAGCCCAAGGCCTCATAACGGGATTCAAAGTGGCTGCCACAGCCCCATCAGTACCCCTCCTACAATTTGCCGACGACTCCCTCATCTTTTGTGAAGCGTCTGAGGACCAAATTAGAAATGCAAAAGCTATCCTTTTCTACTTCGAATCGGTGTCAGGATTAAAAATAAACTTCTTCAAGAGCGAGTTGATTGGGATAAGAGTCGATGATTCGACATTATGCCAGCTTGCAGTTGTCCTTGGCCGCAAAGTGGGAACTTTCCTAGTCAACTACTTGGGCCTTCCCCTATGCTTGGGGGCGACAAAGAAAAATCCGGTGGTTGAGAGGATGGAAATGAAACTCTCTACTTGGAAAGCCACACTCCTTTCTATGGGAGGCAGAATAACCCTTATAAAAGCAGCAATGACCAATCTCCACTTTATTACTTTTCAATTCTGAAATGCCCAATATCAGTGATCAACGGGACGGAGAAGCTGCAAAGGGTCATTCTTTGGCAAGGGATGTGTGAAGAAAGAAAATTCCACCTAGTTCAGTATGCTCATCAAAGCTAGAAGGAGGATTGGGTATCAAATCCCTTAAGAGGAATGAATGAAGCATTGTTGGGGAAATGGCTTTGGAGATTGGGAGACAAATTAGAAGGCCTGTGGAGGAAGGTTTTGTTGGCCAAATACGGCAATCAAAGAGATGGATGAGAGATAAAAGACGGCAGGAAGAGATTCTCACCGATATGGAAAGGGATAACTTCAGTGGAGGAGAAATTTATACAAAACATAAAATATCAAGTTTGTTCGGGGGAAAAGATTCTCTTTTGGAAAGACACATGGATAGGGGAGATGTCGCTGGCCAAGCAATTCGCAAATCTGTTTAATTGCATTTTGACAAAGGAAGCAAATGTCAAAAGCTATTTTGGTAAAGGCAACAATAACGAGGTCATATGGAGCCCTAGATTCCGAAGAAATTTGAGGGACATTGAGGAAACGCAATTTGTACCCCAACTAAACCTTCTTTCAAACATGCTTATCCCGGAAGAAGGGGAGGATAACATGATCTAGATAGCATCAAAAGACAGCTCTTTCTTTGTATCATCATTCTACTCGGCCATTTCTAGAAGGACAGAGAGGAGATGACAGATAAAGAACATTTGGAAGCATAAGGCCCCACCAAGAATTTTGGTGTTTGGCTGGTTAGTTCTCCGAGGACGGATCCTCACAATGTACAACCTTAAACGAAGAGGGAAGATTGTGGTCAATGCATGCCCCATGTGTTTGGAGAATGAGGAAACAATTGACCCCCTACTACTGCAGTGAAATATTGCTATGAAGATTTGGAACACTGTAATTAGTTGGTTTGGCTGCAGCTGGGTCTTCCCAAAGCATGTTCAAGACTTGTACATGACCTAGAGATCTCCAATTGGGTCACAAAAGGGGAAGGAGATGTGGAAGCTCACCTTTCCTGCAGTAATTTGGCAAATATAGAAGGAAAGGAACGCAAGATGTTTTGAGGGAGCCGGCACTAATGGAGACTAGATTTGTGGAAAGATCAAATTTTCCATGGCTCAAGGGGTGTCAATAACCCCATTTTCAAAGCCTATACTTTAGACCAAATCACGTTCAACCGGAGCAAGGTGGCTGTCCTATAGTAATGTTTTGGGGTTTGTGACTGTCCTATATTAATAATTGGGGTCATTCTAGGTTGTTTTTGTAGAGTCCGGATTCCCTGTTTGGAGAATGAGGAAACAATTGACCCCTTACTACTGCAGTGAAACATTGCTATGAAGATTTGGAACACTGTAATTAGTTGGTTTGGCTGCAACTGGGTCTTCCCAAAGCATGTTCAAGACTTGTACATGACCTAGAGATCTCCAATTGGGTCACAAAAGGGGAAGGAGATGTGGAAGCTCACCTTTCCTGCAGTAATTTGACAAATATAGAAGGAAAGGAACGCAAGATGTTTTGAGGGAGCCGGCACTAATGGAGACTAGATTTGTGAAAAGATCAAATTTTCCATGGCTCAAGGGGTGTCAATAACCCCATTTTCAAAGCCTATACTTTAGACCAAATCACGTTCAACCGGAGCAAGGTGGCTGTCCTATAGTAATGTTTTGGGGTTTGTGACTGTCCTATATTAATAATTGGGGTCATTCTAGGTTGTTTTTGTAGAGTCCGGATTCCCTGTTTGGACCAAACAGGGAAGACCTGTTTGGACCAATGAGGGGGTGACACATGGGGAGGATGATGTCAAATCAGCCGACTCATCTCCTACAATGAAAAAAAAAAGCACCTCCTCCCATGTGTCACCCTTTCATTGGTCCAAACAAGGGGACCAAACAGGGGATCCGGATTCATTTTTGTAAGGTTTATCCCCCTTTGTTTCATGCTTTCAGGGGGGTCCATTGTACTGTTCTTTTCTCAATACAAATCTATTGTACTGTTTTGCACCTAAATGAATTTAACTATTAAAAAAAAATACCAATAGAACCCAGCATAATAGCTCTTCAACGGATGCATGCCAAAGACGCAATAATATCTAACCAAACTACGCAAATGATACACATTAAAAAAAAAAAAAAAAAAAAAACACCAAAAACAAAACACCAACCTGAGACAACCCCAATCTCAACATCATCAATTAATCAAGAAAGACGAAAGGACTGCCCACCAACATCCACCAAAACCCTATATTCCACTCCAACAACAAAACAGGAGAGAAAAATTAAAAACAGAATCAAAGATCACAGACTTAACAATACTACCAAGAAAAGATCTAACACAAATTTGCCTAATACTACATTAAGAGATTAAGAACAAACCCTAGAAAAAAGAAACTCAAATCTAATTTCAGCAAAAACCCATGACCATCATAAACCAAGAAACACAAATATGCCCAGCAACGTCCACCAAAAATCTAAGTTCCATTCAACTACCAAAAATCCATCAAGAAAACCTGGAAACAGACTTAAAAATTACAAACCCCACCTATTAAACACTCACCCAGGACTTCTTTCTGCAGACACACGTTAAGAGATTAGATACAAACCTTTAAAAGAAAAAAAACCCAGTCTAATTCCACAAACAAAAACTCACCATCGTCAACACAAAAACAGCCAACGTCAATCCACCGAAATCCTAAATTCATTCAATTATAATAACAGATCAACCAAACCAAGAACACCCCAGAAAAAGAAATCAAAGATTAGGTACAAACCCTCAAAAAAAAAAAAAAAAAAAACCAATCTTGTTTCAAATTTTAACAACACCACAAATCAAGAAACACAAGACCCCCAAAATCAATCAAACCAACACCAACCCAGAATAATAAACCAAATAATAAGGGATCCATTACCAGGATGGGAAGCACGGCCTGATCGACCTTGACGAACTCTGCATCCCAGGCCCTCCGTGGACCGATCATCTTCTTGCAGTCCTCGATGACCTTGGTGAGGATCTTTTCAGTGACGTTGGAGAGAGGGATTCCATTGTCGATGCGATCGTCTTCGGTCATGCGCTTAATGGTCTGCGACTGCAGAGCGACCGCCTCATCGACGTCGAATGTCTCACCGTCCGAGCTCTTCAGAGTAATCTTCTTCGTGGGAGGCATGGAAGGAGTGAAAAGGAGAGAGATCGGTCGAGCGTAGAATAGGAAGAAGAAGAAAGTCAGAAACCCTAATTGCAGAGAGATTAGGATTTCGGAGAAGAGAAGAATTTGCGTTTCTATGCGCATAAGAAAGTGTTAGCGTCCTAACGTATCTATTTTTAACGGTTGGGTCTAACTAGGGTAAGCTTAGTTGGGTCTATTACATAATTTTCCTTCCTTAACGTATCTATTTTTAACCGTTTGGCACTTGGCCCACCTTGTGGGGTGGGGTTCCACTCTTTAACCTAGGCTTTCTCATTGTTAAATCCTTATGTTTTCAATTTAAGTGGGCGGGCCCCACTTTAGAATTTCACCCACAAAAACCCACCACTGAGGATACCCATTATACCTTTAGGCTAGCCATTTATCCGCAGGCAGGGCCAGTTGTGGGAATCAATAGCCTACATAGTCAATAGGTATTTGATATGGAGTTAAGATGGTAGATGCGGAAAGCATATTTTGAGAAATAGATGTCCATAGCTTGTTCTGAAAGTTATTTTTGGCACATCTTGTTCTCTGACCCTTAACTTGATTGTAGCCTCGCGTTAGATCCATCTTAGAAAAGTGCATCGTGCCTTGTAATTTGTCGAACAATTCTTTTATTCTCAGCAGAGGGTGCTTGTTCTTGATCGTTATTTGATTCAACTGTCTATTATCTACTCATTTTCAACGAACGGTCCTTCTTGATGAAAAGAATCGGTGCTCCCCACAGAGAAATGATCAACAGCCCCAAGTGCAAGGCTGCGGCATGCGATGTAGTGATAACCCGTTGAGTCCGGGGTCAATCTATGGGGAGCGAAAAAGAAACAACTAACTCCAACATGTCCTATGAAAAATCAAAAACCAGCTGAAATAAAATCTATACAAACCCAATCCAATACACTTGGATTTAAATTAAATTACACCAGTTATAGCCTATTAAAAAGTCCTATTAAAAAAGCCTAAGCTAAAAATCCTATACTAATAAACTGCATCACTATAAGAAGAGTTAGAAAAACCGATTGCATAAAAAATATCAAAAAATCAATAATTAAATAAATAAACATCAGAATGTGAATCATGTAGTTCTAGACTCCGAATAAGTTGTTTTTTATATTAAAAATACGTACGGTGTCAATTCAAGTTCCTCCCGTTAGGATGAGCCAAGGCGTGTGTTTAAATTGTTAATTGATGAGACATTTCACATGACTCAAGGCTCCAATCAAGTATTTTCATTACTATCATTAGCCCCGAAGCATTTTCTATATACAGGAAAAATGGCGAATTGCATAAACAAATTATAATGATGAGATAACCCCTACATCTTCATCTTCTACTCTTAAAAAAATCAAATTTAAGCCCCACGAGAAGAAGAAGAGAGAGAGAAGAAGAGAGGGGGTGGAAAGAGATTGGGAAGAGAGGGAGAGTGAGTGTGGGATTTTTGGGACTAGATGGTATGGGGCGTGCAACCCCTTGGACTCCCTTTTATTATGTCTTAAATTTCTTGCTTCGCAAAAATTTGAATTTGGGAAGGTTCATTTCTTTTAATCTAAGTTCTAGTGTTTTTAGGAAAATTTTCTTTAAAATTTTGAATTTGCTTCTACCTTTGGTTCTTTGACTAGCTCCTTCTAATTTTAAGACTCTTCCTTGCTTGCAAATCTCCACACTTGGGCCTGCTTGATTTCTTGAAAAATTCCCAAAATCTGAAATTTCAAAACATTACAATGAAGCTGGGACCCACTTGGGCATGCAACACATGGGAGAACCCATGTTGGACGTCCATTCCATCTTGAAGTTATTTCTTGCTTGCTTTCTTTTCTTTCTCCTCTCTTTCCTTCTCTAACTTTCCTTGCTTCTCAAGTATTTTGGATTCCTTTCCTTCTTTATCTTTAATTTGAGTTTTGAGATTTCAAAAATCTTAAAATAAGTAAGGAATTTTGATTTTTTGAAAAAAAGGGACCCACCATGGCCCCCCCTGCCTTGGGATTCATGCTTAATGCGAGACCCTAATTTTAAAATGGGGTCATTAGTCATAATTGTCCTATTTAGCCTAATTAGTCTCGATTAGTCATTTGATTTGAGATTTTTTTATTCTGAATGACCCTTTTGTGATTTCTGATTTTTAGGTGACTTGCTAATATTTTGAATAATCCATAGGCGGCTTTGTGCAAATTTTGGATAAACTTCACCTTTTTAGTGATGTTCTAGCAGATTCTCCCTCTCTCTATCTCTCCCGTCTCTCTCTGGCTCTCTCTTAGACGATCGACCAAGCCAGCCTCTCCCTCTCCAGGTATCTTCCTCTCATCAGCTATCACCATCAATCCACCATCATCACCATCTTCTTCTTCATCTTCTTCCTTGTTCTTCTTTCTTGATGGAGCTTTTTGGAAGGGCTTTGTCAAGTGGTTTTGAGGGAATTCTTAGAGAACTCAGTAGTGACCAGCTTATCTCAGTTTTGAGGCAAGTTTTCTGATATGTTAAACAGGAATATATATTTTGAATTAAAAAATTTATACTGAATTTCAGATTATTTCAATTAATTTCCAGATTTCAACTCAGGTGATGATTTAGTAGATTTACTTAGAAATTATATGCTTTTCTTAGATTAAATGTTTTTCAGAGAAGGATGAACTGGAACAAACCTCAAACAGAGAAATCGTGAAACTTGGATTCTTGAAACCCCAGTGTACCCGGTCGACCGGCCACACATGATTCGCAAACCAGACACATTGCAGGTTGACTATGATGTCGACCGGATACACTGTATTTTCCCAATTTGGCACCATGTTTGAACTTTATCAAAATCAGTTTGCAAGATATTTCAGTTAAAACTAGAATTAGAACTTGAGTAATTTTATCAACAGCCAGTCATATTAGATATAGACTTTGGTGACATACTAAAAAGAATGATGGTATCTACACCAGCAACTCCCAATAATGAATCATCTCATCGTACCCCTAATGAAACAGGATCATTATTAATATGAGGTGAATTGTGACCACAAATCACCAACCACAAAGTGCAATCCAAAAAGTGATAGAACTTAGGTGCAGTCCACCTAAGAATGATATTAAATGTCATGCACCCACCCATGTTGGAAATGTGTGGGCCGGGCCATCCAAATGGAAAGAAATGGTAGGACCCACTAAAATAATCAAAATGACACTCAGAATTGTGGAGATATAGTTGGACTAACCCCGACAACATAAATATGGTGCACCCTGAGAGATAAAAATATCACAAGAATGTCAAAATGATGAAAGCATGGTGAGACTACTTCAAATGATAGGAAATCCTATATTTTTTTTGTTCTTGTTTGGTTAGGAGCAAATAAAAGGAAATAGAGAGAAATATAGAGAAACATAAAGAGAAGCCATGGCAATGAACCTGGTTATATTTCATAACCAGTTTTTTCTCATCCAGTTCTAATTGAATCGAATATGAAATTTGAGATTTTTTTTTCTTGGATATTTCTAAGGTCTTTGACCCAACAGGACTAATCTCCCAGGTGTCCCCCCGCTAAAACCCACGTAACCATTTCAACGAGCAAAATTTGTGGCTGTTTTGAATACAAGATGTGCGAAGCAAACCCACGCCTTATACCACGCCACTAACTCCCAAGTGAGTTTTTCCTGCATTAGATGTCATTCAGTGTTCTTTAATTGTAGTGGAGGCTGTGTGAAAGCATCTGATGTTGTAGTGAATTTTCTTTTTATCTTAGAATTTTTGCGGATGATTTAAAATTTTATGAACTTGCTTACAAGTCAAGAGATTTTTATCCTGTTTGATATTCAGAGGTTCACTATTGGTAACAATAAATATTATAACCAACGGTCCATAATTAGATTTGAAAAGCTTGACTGTAATATACTATAATGTGATCAATGTGGAAAATTAAGAAAATAAAAAGAGAACAATTTTTTTTTAAGTTTTTAAGTGAAATAAAACGAGATTAAAAAAAGTTTAAGTAATTCTTTACATTTAAAATAGGTACTTAAAGAAAAAAAGGAAAACAATGACAACTCCCAGTAATAATAGATGGGATGCTTGTTATTAGTGAAGTATGCCCAAAAGCATAAAGGCTAAAAGACAAGTTTAAAAAGAATTCTCCGGAGGAACTTGTTTTTATCTTGGGTTGGGCATACCATTTGATTGATTTATTGTAAACGCATCATTAAAAATAAATACAATAAAAAATGCAAAATAGATAATGTAAAAATAGAAGAGAAAAATCTAAGCCAACTTCACCAGGTAAAACAGGTTTTATAATAAAATCAAGTCATTGGTCTTGATCAAACTTTCCTGTAAGTATTCTCAATCATACCAGCCCCTAAGTACTATACTAGTAGGGTCTCATATATAGAAATCATACCAAATATATGGTGCATATTTTCTCTTGTAACAATTGTGACAACATGTCAAACTATAATGTTAATAGGCCGGCTTTAAGATATTAAACTACTTAAAAACAATGGTTTCCCTAATATCAGTATTGGACATAGCTTAATCTAATTGGGAGATTTGAGACCACCATAAGCTTAAAAAATTTGTGAAAATATTAACAATATGAATGCATTTCAAATGCAATCAATTTAAAACGTGGGCTTGATTTTCAGTATGAATTGAGATTCAATCCCTACTAATGTTTGGGCCAATAGTTTTTGTCCACGGCTTGAATCAAGGAGGGGACGCCACAAATTGGCTTTCGATGATCTCAAGTTTTGTCTTGTATGTTATAAGACAAGGACTAGACCAACTATTACCATCGAGTAGAATGTTAGTCAATTAGGAAAAAACACATAGCAAAAAATGAAATATAGTGAAAGGTCAATGTTGAGATAGCTGTGTGGTAAAATTAGTAAAGAGAAAATAATGAAGACATCAAGAGGCAGCATCAAATGGATGATAAATCCCGAAAAACTCATCGAAGAGTTTCTATATGTCTGACGCAAGCCAAGCCAATTAAAGTATGCATGAGCAAAAATCCCTCTATGCAAGTCGATGACCCTCAAGGAAAAAGAGTAGACTAAAGTAGACATGAAATTGAGTATTAAGGTTAGATCCAAAGAACTGAACATAACAATAATTTGGCCTTAAATAGGCTAGAGTTGCGAAACAAAATTCATGTGGCAAGACCCTACACAGTTGGGGACAATTACTTTGATGACGATGGTAAAAATATCATGTCAGCTATTAAGAATTTGAAGAGAGGAATTTCTTTAATCACTATATCTCTTCAAGCAATTACCATATAGAGAGAATTACTATATGTTACAAACAGAGATCTGCTCACCTATTAAGGAAATCGAAGAGAGACGGAGGAAACCGAAGAGATCCTGTTCAACTATATATAAAAAGAAATCTTCTACCAACTGATGGTGTGGCCAGTCATGTATCTTATTATAAGGAAAATCAAAATCTTATAAGGTATCTCAATTGGAATTGGAATACTCGAAACAATTGAAAAACAGTCAAAATCAATCATAATTAAAATAAGGGTGGTCCAAAGCCATTCGCTTACGTGTGTAATAATTCTTCAAATGACACGCATCAATCGGCATTTCACTATAACAATCCAACAAATAGCTAGCTTAAAGGTCATAATCTTCATAAGTGAATATTGTGCAAGACAACATTCAAGTGATCTTAGATCTCTATACTTAATTCTACACCTCGTTAACAAATTTAGGGCCAGAACAAGCATATCTTGGGTCCAACCCACTTTGCGCATAAACTAAGCGCAACCCTTTTTGAAGCCTTGATAGTTTATGGGATAAACCATTGACTCTTTTTTCGTGTCTGCAACCTATAATTAGAACTAATTAACAAAAAGAGAAAGTATATATAGGGAAGCAAAACTAAACCTATCTAGAGACTAGAAGCCATAATTTTTCTATGTATTCCCAGTTTTTTAGGGGGAAAAAAGATAAACTGATTTAAAGTTCAAAACTGAGGTAAAGATGATGGTTGATTAATATATTTTTAGCCCCCACAAAAAAAAAAAAAAAAAAAAAAAACATATGACCAAATCAATGAAATGCTAAATCAAAACATTCCCCATTTTCAAAATGCCATATTGCAACAAAATTTTAAAAGCCCGCAAGATTAACTAAGGAATGGGTATAAGGGTGCTATTTTTATCTTGCCGGTGGAAGAAGATGAGATTTTGCATCCCCCTCCCATGCAACAATAACAACTACGAGAATGCCCCACCCTAAATATGTCATACTTGAGATTGCTGCTTCCTTTTTCTTGGAAGCCTGAGAGAAGAAGAATCAGATAATAATTTCAACAATGCTTGAGCACACTCCTAACAGCCGATTTAAAATAACAGAAGTAAGCATCAAACCCAATGGTGATTAACATAAACCAATAGAAAGACTCCAACTGATGATTGCACAAAACAGAATAAAATAATCCTGAACAAAAGAATAACTAGCATCCTAAGGCCTTAAATATGTACAAGTGACAAATGACAGGGTTATCTCAACCACTGCCTAGTGGTGCACCATGGATAAATCGATAGAAAGTTCAAACCCTATGAAGGACAACCTAAAAATACAAGGTTCGGGAAAAAACACAACTACCATTCATGTTCAACATGATACAGGGCTAAGTACTCAATGACTATAATCTTCCAATATGGTTGATTTCTTTGGGGCAAATCTACATCCACAATGGGATTTTTTTATAACATAAATCCACAATGTGATCCACTAGATGAAATGTCTGGACACTTGGTTCATGGTCTAAAATGTGCCAATAAAATCCTAATGGTGCGTTGGATCCTCTGTTTGAGGGATGTTATAAACTCCACTGACATCACTGTCAGAGGACGAGACCTCAACGAGTCCTCAACGAGTCCTAATCTGTATAAATTATTTAATCAAGAAAAAAATCTATGGTAAGTAATTGAGTATATGTTCCATGACATTGCAAATCTTAGAACCAGAACTTGTTATTTTGTATGAATGTGAGACCACCTCTGGCCCTTATGTGGGCTGCGTTACTAGTTGAAGTATCCAAAGGCAACTAGCTTTTCTTTTTTTTGAACGATGGCAACTAGCTTATTTCTTTTCAAAATAGGCAAGGGGTTGTTTGTTTGCACCCATTACACATCAACACGTTTTTTTGCGCCGTTTATACATTAAAAGCATAAATGAGGTGTTAAAATGGTGTAAATGAGGTAATTACATATGAAAATTTTCACACCAGAAAAGTTGTGAAAGTGTGTTTCACTTCTCTTTGGCTAGAATGGCGCCATAATAAGTCTTGCCTGGATAGATAGTGGTGTCAAACCCTAGAGCCATTTTTAGAACTCCTGTGGCCCTAGATTTTTAACCCAAACCGTTTTGTTTTTTATTGACCCATTAAACCCAAAATGTTTAGTTTCCTGTCTTAAATATTCACAGATTTTGATACGAATGAAAAATTTTCGGTATGTAACCCAAACCACTCAACAATTACTCATGTGAACATTGTGCTTCCAAACAAATATAGTAATGGTTTCACATGAGTGAATTTTACAAATGTAAATTCATAGGCGCAAATCTTACATATGTAACCCATTTGCATATCCCATGTGTGAAAGGCAAACAACCCCCTAAAAGAAAAGGACCAGCAAAGAAATCAGACCTCACATTCAAAGCAGATGAACTTGCTACTGCTGCTACCTATTGAATGACTCCTTGCCTCTGAATCTCTGAATGCAAACTCAGAGCCTTGAAGAAAATGATGTCTATGACAGTAAGATCTCAAATACAGTAATCTACAGAGGTGAAATAAGATTTTAAGTAAAGTGATTTCCAAAAGTTCAGAGAATATTGTGGTTATTTTCTTTAAGTAACAGGACACAAGCCTACAACTTCATCATTGCCACAATGAAGAATGGTGTGGTTATTTAGCAATACCAAAACAACAATCTATTCTATAGATAAAATGCCCTACACAAATTAGATACAAATGGCGTAAAAAACATTTTCCTAATAGATAAAACAAAGTCATTAATTAGGGGTAACATCAATAGGAGATAAAATTAGGGAAACCCGTTTTGACATGGTTTGAGCATGTCCAATGCAGTCCGGCAACAACGACGGTAAGAAAAAGTTTGGCTTTTCAAGTTTATGGCCCTACCAAGGGAAAGGGTAGGCCGAAGAGGACTTGATGGATGAGCAGTACGGAAGGCCCAGGTTGCTCGATCGCGGATCTTGGCTGTGTCAATAGAGCTGTAAAAATAGATCTAAAGAAGTGCAACTTATATGAGAATTTGGCTAAGGATAGATCGAATGGAGAGAAATAGATTCATGTAGCCGACCCAAAATAGTTGGGACAAGGCTTTGATGATGATGATAAAACAAATAGTCTCACATCAAAGTAATCATGTTTTCAGTATCTCGTGCAGTAATATGGTCAAATGGAAAGAATCATAGATATATGGAGAGGAAACAAAATTACAGACATGCGGACCACCAAAATAAGGAAAAGATAAATGGGTTTTTGCTGTCACATGGATCATTAGAAGAAGAAAAACTTTCATACATTGGTACTTTAATGCGTACATCATACCTTATACAGATCTGTTTTGTTCTCTTTGCGAAACCATAGTATGATGTCTAACGTAAACTTTTAATTTTTACCCAAGAGATTAGTTACAACTTTTAATTTTGCCAAAACCATAGTATGATGCCATTAAAAAAAAAGAAGTAAATATTGTGAATACCCGGCATTTAGTTACAACGTTGTTTTCTCACCTCAGGATCATTTGTGTTTAACAATTTCCATGTGTTAACATTTGCACATGCGAACATGTGCTTTGATTTTTACATATGGAAGTTAATGGTATGCAAAAATGCAAAATGAGTTTTTTCGTTGAGATTTTATCACCCTTATACCCTTAAATGTACGCCTTTGTCATTTCATATCACCATGGGCCCCAAAGAACCCTTTTGAAAGCCTATGATACTAAGATACGGATACGAGTACAAACACGAATATGGAGATTAGAGTTAAGACTTTGCACTTTTTGAAAACTTAGGATAATGGCTATGAATACGTGTCCTAGTTTTTTCTTAGATTATCATGAATTAATGAGTTATCATTGTAGCATTCATTTCTAACGATTTTTTTTTTTATGTTGAAACGTATGAAATTAGACAAACTATATGAAATAATGGACTTGGTAAGTAGGATATTCTAAACTTTGGCACTTGCAGTATCGAGATATCGATACGAGTGTCATATCGTCCTGACTGAATAAGTTGGGCTTGTACAAGCTATGCTGCACAGATATGGCAATTGATACGACAGGGACAAGTCGTGAGACATGACAGGGACACGAATTTTACACATAAAAAGTGAAAATATTTATATACGATACGACACGATATGTTGCCATTTTGAAGTATCTGTGCATCATAGTATACAAGTCTCCGGGTATCACAATAAAAAAACTACATCAAACCCTCTAGCTAAAAAAAAAAAAAAAAAAAAAACCACAAGCACACTCACGTGTAATCTCTTCTTCCTACCAATAAAAATATGCTTATATCAAATGAACCATCTCTCTCTCTCTATCTCGCTCTCTCTCTCTCTCTCCATTTAATAACTACAAATATCTCCCTTCTTTTTTGGGCCTTTTGAAACCAGTAAATCCCTATTATACTGTACAGTTCTTTTTAAGAAAATGAATACAGTCACCATTTTATATAATAATAATATTAATAACTACAAATATTTTGCTGCCAATTTCAAGGTTTTGATGGGGCTCTTGATGGATTTGTGGAAGTTTGATGGGCTTTTCTTGGTGGGTGTTGATGAGGTTTTTACAGCTGTAGATGATCTCAGAATGTAAGACCCCATCCCTAGTGACTGCTATTAGTGTTAATTAATTCTGTTTTACTTTAAGTGAGATTAGTGAATTTGTATTAAGTTTGGGTTAAATAGCTTTTAAATAGGTTTAGGAATTTTGAGTGCCTTCTTGATTTAGTGGAACCCTTTGGGGGTTTCTTTTAGCGACTTTGTCTGTACTTGGGGAGATTATTCGAAATTCCATAAATTCGTGTTTTAACTCCGTTTGACTCATCTTGTGTACTTGGGAGATTATTCAAAATTCATAAATTCGTGTTTTTAACTCCGTTTGACTCATCTTGTAAATCTTTACAACTTTCATGTTAATCCCGTTCTCATTTGAAACCCCGAAACCCTACTTTTCTATGTTAGGGGCAAAACATTTTTACACAAAATCTAGACACTATTTTTAATTTCTCTGAAACCCGTAAAATATATACTTTTTAGAAACTAAATTTTTCGGTGAACAATTCTTCCTTCTTCGTCAAATTCATCCGAGGCCCGAAAATCCATGTTTTAAGCCCAACTAGCTTGTTAAGTGATAGGACCCAACTCCACTTCCTATAAATAGGAGAACCCTCTTGCCACTTACTCTTTCTAGCTACTTTTCATTGAAGGAAGGCTTGCTTGAAGGCTGCCTAGGGTTTTTCTTCTTCATCTTCTTCTTCTTGCTTTCTCCATCTCAATCCACTATTACTTCTTGCTAAATGGAGAAATGCATGTCATCATCTTCTTCCTCTCCTTGAAGGCTTCCCATTGATATCTTTTATAGAGGAATCCAACTACTTTAGGATCTCCTTTGAGCTAGCTCTTGCTATTAGAGGACTTTCCAAGTAAGCAATCTTTCCAATCCTCTAGATTTGTATTCTTGTAGCCTTAGAGAGCCTTCATCTCCATTATTAGAAGCTCTCTCTTTCTATTTCCTTGTTGTGACCATTTAGGGGTTCTAAATGGGTTGATTTGGGGTTTTTTGTGTAGCTTGGTGTTGTTGAAGTATTGAAGTGTGATTAGGAGCTTGACTTACTAGCTTGGACCCAAGGCAAGTGAATGAATGAGATATGAATGTGCTTTTATTATTTTTATGGATTTTCTCTTGATTCTTACTTTTTTAACTATCATGTTAACCTTGAAATTGTTTAAAGTAGTAAGTTTATTAAACATGCATTTTAATGCTCATATATTTTGATGCATTTCATTGGAATTCAATTTTTGAAATGGGTTCCTTTTGAGATGGTATTTTTTATGCTTGGACTATTGAATGTATGAAGTGATTGATGGAAATTTGGATGGTTCGATTTGAAAGGAATGGAAATGAAGTTTGAATGGTGTAATGGAGGAGTTTTGAGCTCATTTTTATTACAGGGAAGGAACTCCGGAGTAAGCGCATGCTTGGGGTGGGAGCATACTGGATAGGTGACCGCCTGGGAAGTCCTCGAGCGTGCACGGTTGGCCAAACCAGACAAGCAATACTACAGTTGGGCGGGGTGTGACACCTTGTCGGGCTAGGGGTCGGGCCTGGGCCTGGGCCTGTGCATGTGTTTCTAAGGTCGGGCCAGGCCAATATGCCTTAGCGCCGGGCCCGGCCCCTAACACCCTATTTAGAAGACATTATTTGAAAGGGTGGGAGAAGGTGACATGATTAAAATATATCTATTAATGCAAATTAGTTCTGAAAATCTACATGCAAAATATTTTGATTGTGCTCACGATCCTATTACACTATTGTATAGGATCCAACTCAAGAAGACATCCCAAAAAGGACCTCTTTAATAAGAAATGCCCACCCCTTCACCCTATACAACAAAAACCTTTCAAAGACATCAAATCTATATACATGATGAGACAAAACGATTGTGATTCATATTATCATATATATATATAGTACAATGTTCATATCAGACCAACTCTAAGTTCTAAATACTTCGATGGTTGAATGTATAGGCACATGATATTCAAGGTGTAAAGATTTTTTTTTTTTTCATTTTCATCGAAAAGGTAAACTACCAATGTGGTGCCTACACTTTTTTTATAAAGAAATAAAGAAAAAAAAATCATACATTTATGCATCTAGGGATAAGAAATGTTGTTGCATGCAAAAATGTTATGCAAATAGCATATCTAAATTAATGGTATAAAAGTTTTCAATATATGTAAAACTTTACCAATCTCGATGTACATAAGTAAATTATTTACATACCTCATGCATAAAAAGAAAATGATCCCTTTAGGAACATATTTTCATAACACACAACAACTGATTTTTAGTGACGTTTTCTATAAAACGTCGCAAAGTTAAATCTTTAGAATTAATTTATTTTCTAGGAAAAGTAAAAAATCAAAGATTATTACCAAACGAATTTTTAAAACGTCGTAAAAGTATTATATTATTTATTTATTTTTCTTTTCTTTTACCGACGAAAAAAAAAAACATCGGTAAATTTTTATTTCTTCTTTTGCCGACAATAAAAAAACTCGGTAAAAGTATTATATTTTATTTATTTTTCTTTTACCGAAGAAAAAAAAACGTCGGTAAAAGTTTTTTATGTTTTTTTAATTTTATTTCCTTCTTTGCTGACGAAAAAAAACTTGGTAAAAGTATTATATTTTTTTATATATTCTTATTTCACGGACAAAAAAAAAATCAGTAGAAGTATTATATAAATTATTATTTTTTCTTTTACCGACGAAAAACGTTGGTAAAAGTATTATATTTTATTTATTTTTCATTTTTGTTTTTACGATGATAAAAAGTCGGTAAAAGTATTTTTATGTTTTTTATTTTTATTCTTCTTGCTGATGAAAAAAAACATCAGTAAAAGTATTATGTTTTTTTATTTTTTATTCTTCTTTTGCCAACGAAAAAACGTGTAAAAGTATTCATGTTTTTTTATTTTTATTGTAATTTTTTGCCATTGAAAAAAAAACATTGGTAAAAGTATTTTTATTTTTTTTAAAATGTATATTTGTTTTCAATATAATTTACTGTAAACCTGTTCTATATACATGTAAAAAAAAATAACCTATTAGTGTACCTATTATTCAATATAAAAATGCATGCAAAACAAAGTATGCTAAAAAAATAAACAAACCACTCATCGCCATTTTTCATCAAATCATTCATTCTCATTAAAACAAATATTACATTCAATAATGATGTAGTCAGCATATAAATGTCCATATATACATATACGATAACTAAAAAAGAATTAAAACAACCCCCAGAAATCTGCAACCCGACCCCAAAGTGTCCATCAATCTGCAATGACAAAACAGCATTACAATCTTTGTTAGGGATTTTGTATTATGCAATTTGATGGATGGCATTATCATTCAATGCATCACATTGATTGCACACTTATGCATTGATTGAGAAATCTTATTCATGTTTTATACATGCATTGTTTTTAAGA
>QPKB01000012.1:20674163-20723187 GCA_003546025.1 Camphora micrantha | reverse complement strand
TTGGGTTGTCTTAGGTTGGGTTTTTTTTTTTTTCTTTTTGTTTTTTTTTTTTTTAATGTGTATCATTTGCGTAGTTTGGTTAGATATTATTGCGTCTTTGGCATGCATCCGTTGAAGAGCTATTATGCTGGGTTCTATTGGTAATTTTTTTAATAGTTAAATTCATTTAGGTGCAAAACAGTACAATAGATTTGTATTGAGAAAAGCACAGTACAGTGGAGCCCCCTGAAAGCATGAAACAAAGGGGATAAACCTTACAAAAATGAATCCGGATGCCCTGTTTGGTCCCCTTGTTTGGACCAATGAAGGGGTGACACATGGGAGGAGGTGCTTTTTTTTTTTTTCATTGTAGGAGATGAGTCGGCTGATTTGACATCATCCTCCCCATGTGTCACCCCCTCATTGGTCCAAACAGGGAATCCGGACTCTACAAAAAACAACCTAGAATGACCCCAATTATTAATATAGGACAGTCACAAACCCCAAAACATTACTACAGGACAGCCACCTTGCTCCGGTTGAACATGCTTTGGTCTAAAGTATAGGCTTTGAAAATGGAGTTATTGACACCCCTTGAGCCATGGAAAATTTAATCTTTTCACAATTCTAGTCTCCATTAGTGCTCGTAGGGCTCCGTCGAATATAACATCCTGCATTCCTTTCCTTCTATATTTGGCCAAATTACTGTTTTAAGAAAGGTGAGCTTCCACATTACCTTCCCCTTTGTGACCAATGGAGATCTCTAGGTCATGTACAAGTCTTGAACATGCTTTGGGAAGACCTCAGCTGCACGCCAAACCAACTAATACAGTGTTCCAAATCTTCATATTCATGTTTCACTGCCAGTAAGTAGGGTCAATTAGTTTCCTCATTCTCCAAACACATGGGGCATGCATTGACCACAGAATCTTCCCTCTTCGTTAAGGTTGTACATTGTGAGGATCCGTCCTCGAAGAACTAACCAAGCCAAAACACCAAATTCTGGTGGGGCCTTATGCTTCCAAATGTTCTTTATTCTGTCATCTCCTCTCTGTCCTTCTAGAAAACCGCCGAGTAGAATGATGATACAGAGAAAGAGCTGTCTTTTGATATGCTATCTAGATCATGTTATTCCTCACCTTCTTACGCGGGATAAGCATGTTTGAAAGGAGGTTTAGTAGGGGTAACAAATTGCGTTTCCTCATGTCCCTCAAATTTCTTCGGATCTGGGGCTCCATATAGACCTCGTTATTGTTGCCTTTACAAAATAGCTTTTGACATTTGCTTCCTTTGTCAAAATGCAATTAAACAAATTTGTTGAATTGCTGGCCTAGCGGCATCTCCCCTATCCATGGTGTACTTTCCAAAAGAGATCTTTTCTCCCCGATACAAACTGATATATTGAGTTTTGTATAAATTTCTCCTTCACTGAAGTTATCCCTTTCCATATCGGTGAATCTCTTATTCCTGCCCGTCATTTTATCTCCATCCATCTCCTTTGATTGCTGTAGTTTGGCCAACAAAACCTTCCTCCACAGGCCTTCTGATTTTGTCTCCCAATCTCCAAAGCCATTTCCCCACAATGCTTCATTCATTCCTCTTAAGGGATTTGAATACCCAATCCTCTTCTAGCTTTGTGAGCATACTGAACTAGGTGGAATTTCTTTCTTCACACATCCCTGCCAAAGAATGACCCTTTGCAGCTTCTCCGTCTCCGTGATCGCTGATATTGGGCATTTCAGATTGAAAGTATAAAGTGGAGATGGTCATGCTGCTTTTATAAGGGTTATTCTGCCTCCATAGAAAGGTGTGTGGCTTTCCAAGTAGATGAGAGTTCATTTCATCCTCTCAACCACCGGATTTTTCTTTGTCGGCCCCAAGCATAGGGGAAGGCCCAAGTAGTTGACTAGGAAAGTTCCCACTTTGCGGCCTAGGACAACTGCAAGCTGGCATTTAATGTCGAATCATCGACTCTTATCCCAATCAACTCGCTCTTGAAGAAGTTTATTTTTAATCTGACACCGATTCGAAGTAGAAAAGGATAGGCTTTTGCATTTCTAATTTGGTCCTCAGACGCTTCACAAAAAGATGAGGAGTCGTCCGTGCAAATTGTAGGAGGGCTACTGATGGGGCTGTGGCAGCCACTTTGAATCCCGTTATAGGCCTTGGGCTCCAGCTGCTTTTACCATCCTGTTTAATGCTTCGACTATAGTTACAAATAGGGAACGGTGGATAGTGGATCTCCTTGCCTTAACCTTCTTTGAGCATGAAAGAAGCCTTTTCATGATAGAGAACGAAGCTGAATCTATGCATTCCTTGATCCAATTCCTCCATTTTTGACCGAATCCCATCCTTTGCAAAAGGTATTGCAAGAAACCCCGGTCCACTATGTCAAAAAGCTTTTTTAAATCTAGCTTGCATATCAAACCTAGTTTTGTTTCCTTGTCTCTTGCATGGACAAACTTGCTTGCTGTGAGGACTCCATACATAATTTAGTCTTCCTATTTATGAAAGCTCTTGCTCTTCTGATATGATGCATGACAAGAAGCCTCGCCTTGCCAACACCTTAGCTAGGATCTTGTTAGACACTACGATCAAACCTAATGGGCCTGAAGTCCTTTACACGCGATATCCCCCTTCCTTTTTCAGAAATAAGAGCTATGAAAGAAAGCTCCTATGCCCTTTGTTAACTTTCCTTTTTCGTGAAACTCCTCCAAGAATTTTTTCTATAATGGTAGAATTTTATTGCTACCAAAACAGAGAAACAAAAAACCAAAAGCAAAAACCAGCTTACAAACACGAAAAGAAAAAATCACAAAAAACGCAACACCTACTAAACGTTACAAACAGATTAAACATTAAAAATAATAGGAATATCCAAGAAACTCCCTCCTTCGCTAGATCATCCGCCTCTATATTTTCCTCTCTTAAAACATGACGAAAAGTATAGTTCTACTGTCTGGAAATATCTTGAATCCCCTCCACCTAATCCGCCAATTCTCCAAGGATGAGAAATCTTCCCAAACCCCACTGATTATAGCTGAGAAAGAATCCCTTCAATATTGCTTTACATCCTCCCAAGCTTGTAACTCACGGAACATCCTGACTAAAGAGCATAAACTTTTGCATCATTAGCACTTAACAAAACACATGCACTGAAACCTCCCTCACCACAGTACATTTACAATCATTATAACTACCTCCAATACCTCGTTGATTTCGGTCGCCGACAAAAACTTCCATCAAAATTAAGCTTAAGGAGCCCCATAGGAGGAGACAACCAAGTAGCTTGCGCTTTTTCTTTTAGCAATGTCGAAACCCCTTTTAACAACTGAGCTGGCCAAGATCTATTAAATCTTCTAGAGCACCCCATCAAATTCCTTTGCCTACTCACTCATTCTAAACAGACCAAACAATAGACTCTACCACTTCCTCCACAGATTTACTCTATTTTGAAGAGTATATCCTCTCACATCCACAGTTTCAAAGAGTGCAATAAATAAACAGATTTCAACAAAATCTTTCCCACGCATAAACTTGCAAACCCAAATGCCACTGACAGAAGAGATCATCAAAAGACTGTATGCATGACCCATTTGCACCTTAAACATATTAAGAAATAATGCCATATTGTTGCTATGCAAATAAAACAACTGATGACATCGTATGTATTACTGTTCCCACCTCTCTAAAACACTAAAGGTCACCCATTAACTATAATAACATAGCTCTCTGCTCTGCTTCTCAATATTATCAATGGTGAGGATTATGCCACTGTGCTATTCCAACAAAAAGCCAACAACTTTTTGGCTGAATAGATTTATCCCAAAAACTCTGCCAACTTTCCACTTTATAAGATGAGTTAGACAAAATATTAAAAAAAGACTTCACCGAGAATTTGCCTTTAACATCAGGTTTCCAAATTCTAGAATCACGTCAACCAATTGAAATATAGATCTAGCGGTGATCTGGACGATTTGGAAGGAAAGAAAATCAAGATGTTTTGAAGGAATTGCAGTTGGTGAAAGCATTTTGGTGGAGAAAATCGAAGTTTTTGGTAGCTTTTTGGGTGTCTATTCTCCTTCTTTTAAAGGATACTCTTTAGATCAAATTGTGTATCATTGGAAAGAGGTAGCCCTTCCTTTGACAGGGCCTTAGTTTGTCCTGTGCTGTGTTCTTTTGCTTTCAATACTTTTCTCTTGTACTGTTTGTTCCTTTTAATGAAAGTAACCATTAAAAAAAAAAAAAAAAAAAACCTGAAATGTAGACCTTAGATAACATGCCAAGCAGACAAGTAAGATCTGAAATTTCTCTCTCTGTTAAATTCCCACGGAAGCTAACGTTCTAAACTACAGCACCATCCAACAAATGAAAATTTTTCTGCAACAAAAGCCTTTTGTCTTCTATCCAACAAATAATGGTTAGGAAAAGAATATAAAGCACATTCTGCCCACACCATTCATCGTGCCAGAAACTGATTCTGTACCCCATCATGAACCCTATAATGAATCTGTCGAATGAAGTCCTCCTTATAGATATAATAGACTTCCAAAAGCCTGATGCATTAGATATCTTGCTTGGCACATCCCAACCATTGTTCCCCCACCTTATATTTTTGGATAAGAATCTGATGCCACAAACCTTGAGTTGGTTCCCCAATCCTCCAAAGCCACTTTCCAAGTAATGATTTGTTAACCTTAGCAATGGAACGGATGCCCAACCCACCTTGACCAGTAGGTTTACATACTATCTCCCACCTAACCAAATGATACCTCCTTTTTTCAATGGAATCATTCCAAAGAAAATCTCATTGATTTTTCAATCTGTTATCTAAACAAGTGAATATATATAGGAATACTTGAGAGGCTGATTTTGAGTAAAGTTATGTGCCCCACTCCAAACGAACCCCACAACCCCAATAGACATAAAACTTCCCTTCCAAGAATTTAATTTTTTATCATTCGGCTCATAACAGAATCCATATTGTTTCTTTGGTAAGCCTACATAAAGGCACCCCAAATATTTAGAAGGAAACTTACCAACTCTTCAACCAAAACCAGAAGCCAGCGAAGCAACAACTTTCTACCATCTTGATGCCAAAGAATGCACTTTTTGATAATCAATCTTCAACCCTGATAATATTCAAACCATTCAAAACGAGTTTTAAGAGTCTCCACTTGGCCTACCGAAGTACACAGAAAACAATAGTATCATCTGCAAATTGAAGGTGAGTGACCTCATAAATCAACATTTTCAATTACAAACCAGTGAGCAACCTAACTTGTTTAGCTCTCTCCATTTAAAGCATGTAAAGCTTCTGCAACAATAACAAAAAGCTGAGGAGAGAAAAGGGTCACCTTGCCGAAGACCTCTGGAGCTCTTGAAATAACCATTAGGAGAACCATTGACGAGACCAAAAAGGAGCTGAAAGAGAAACACACGTGTGGAATCTAGTCTCTTCCACTTTTGCCAAAAACCCATATTTTTCATCATATATTGAAGGAAATCTCAAATCCACCATGTCATAAGCCTTTCAAAATCCAACTTACATATCAACCCAGGACGATGTGGCAAATTCTTGAATCAACACATTCGTGAAGCCACTATGATCTATCAAGAATTGACGTCCATACAACAAAAGCACCTTGGATTATGAAATAATATCAGAAGACTTTCCTTAAACGATTGCAAGAACTTTTGCTAGAGTTTTGTAGAGGCAACTGATCAACTGGATGGCCTAAAAGTCCTTTAAGGTTTGAGATAGCACCATCTTTTAGGGACAAAGAATAAGGTTGTGCCCGTGCCGCTCACTCACCTATTAGTACTCCATTAAACATGAAATTCATTGAAGAACACTTGAAGATTCTCTTCTAAGCAGATTCCAATAAGTTTTGAAAAAAGCTATTGGAAACCCATTTGGACCTTAACCGAATCCCCACTAAAACCAAGAAAAATTCTCCTTGATCTCTTCTTTATAAAAGGAATTGAGTGCAAGAAAAGAAACCGATGAAGTCAAAAGTTTTGCGGGAAAGAAATCCACAATCTTGGGTGCTTACCCGATTAACTCCTGTTGTAGTAGATTGCTTGAAAAAAATGAAGCTAACTTCTTTATGTCTCTTATCCTCCCACACTCTTCCCTGCAAGAAGTAATTTATCCGATTCACACGACAACGTGAGCATTGGCAATAGCATGGAAAATTTTGTATTCGGTCACCTGCATGCAACCATTTATTTCTTTAACGTTGTTTTCCACTTAATTTCTTCTTGTAAAATCAGATTCGACAAAAGCTTTTAAAGACTTTCTTCGATCTCAATCTCATCTAGATTTCAGTTTCTGCTTTCGCATCATTCTTTGAAATCAACAAACAACTAATTCTTCCTCTCTCTTAAGTCACCACGCAACTTCCCTTTCCAATCTTGCATTGTTTCCTTTTTGAGATATTGTTCAGCTTCTGAGCTAATTGGTAACCCATCCATCCTTTACATTCTTTTCAGCCCACATCTTTTACGTTATCTGTGAATCCGGCTTCTCGTAGAGGCCAAAATAACTCAAATCTGAAAGGAGGAGACCCCAATTTCCATCATCGTCAAGTAACAAAGGGCATGTGATCTGATATTGGCCGGGCAAAGCTTTTTGCAAACAATCAGGAAATAAATTCCAACCATTCTGTAGACAGCATAAACTGATCAAGCCTAGACATCACTGGATCTGCTTGCCACCTCAGACCATGTAAAATCTGCTCCTCGTCCAAGGTAAATCAACAAGACATGAAATCTAATCCAATCACCGAAATCCTCAGTGCAAGACTAATAGCATAACCTCCTTTCTCTCATTTAGAAACTAAGACATTAAAACCCCTTCCTGGAATCCAAGGACGATTCCATATACTGCCACAATGAGATGGTTCTGCCCAAAAGTCTGCCGTACACCAAATATTCGTAGGCCATAAATAGATGAAACCGTCCATTCTGTATTATGACGAGCATCTTCAAAAGGACAGAAACAGGGTATCCTCACAATTCATCCTCTTTTGCCAATACATTTCATTTCCAGTTTATTAAAATTCCCCAGATTCCACCGTTGAAGAGCAACATAACAAATTGACACTGGGCGCAAGGGAACAACAAATCTGAAATAATGTTAGCATCTATAGCCTCCATTTTAGTTTCTTGAAAGAATAGAACATTCTCATTTACAGTGATTTAACTACTTAATCCAAGCTCCTTTGACAAAATCATACCTCGAATATTCCAGGAGCTACGTCATGTTCCTACAATTTCCACAGCGCCATATGATTTTCAGTAGTTGCTCGTCTCATAATTAACAAAGAAAGCCAATTATTCAATTCCTTGCGTTATGGATTTTTTCAATGCTTTTCTGGGGTCGCTTCACGCCAATACTTCTCTTCCAACGTTCACGAACTCCTAAAAGATCCTCCATGGAAATACCAAGCACTCCTGCAATTTCAATTAACTTTTCTCCAATGATCTTATTACCTTTCCTCATCGTAACAATCATAATTGGATCTGTCCATTGCATGGCCATTGTTTTCCTCGACAAGATCTACCGCTATCAAAGCTCGGATTGACCAACATCACATCCCCTACAATCTCCACTGAAGGATAGGTTCAGAATCTGAGCATTGATCTCCCCAAGAGCACCATTTTCCCTTCGAATTAAAGTTCACATCATCATCTTGATTTGTTTGATCACCCGAGAATTGTGAGAAATTCTCACGTTGCAGACCTCTTTGTGATGAATGATACTGTGTTTGAAAGATCATTCCCATCTCCTCAGCATGGGTATTTTTGAAATGTTAAACAGATAGGGGTATTTAGGTCCTTGCGCAATTTTTCCAAAATACCTTTAAGTGAAGTCAACTTGAAAACTTTTGTTCTCCAATTGTTTGTGTGACGACTTTCCCAGATCCTTCTCCGACGCTTTAGGGATTTTGTTTGGTGCTGCAATAACATCGTCCTCTTTCCCTATTGTTTTTCTCCAATGGGCGTGTGATATCTGTTCATCGAAATCATCTCCCATATTTGGGTGTGAAATTTCAATCCAGAGTCGAAATCTCCTAAAAAAATTCGCCTTGAGATTCTTCGATCAGACTCTGCATCGATGGCCTCTTGAAAGTTTCGGCATACCAGTCTCCCGATGACAAGAGTCCAGCGATTGAATCTTCCCCATACTCCTATCCTCGCCTTCCTCTTGAACAGAGATGGAGAATCTAAACCCCTTCATCATCCAGAGACAAAAATGCTTGCATGCGTCATGTAGGATCACACAAGATGAGTAAACCAACCCTATCGATCCTCTGTTTTTGTATGCTTTTTCTTCTATCTCCATTAACTATCCCCCAAGCAATCATCACGGCATTGAAACACACAACACATCCCATGCATGGAGAGGGTGCGCCCACCAGTCGAACCCCAACAAGGCCGTAGCTCTGGTCCAATGACCTCTGTCCACCTATCTAGTCTTCTAAGAGGACCTTTTATTCTGAATATTGCCCAGTTGGACCGTCTATGAAAAGTCCTCCTGCTTAAAGGTTGAACCCAAAAATAAAGAGAATTTGAGTCTTTTTAACCTCTGCTTCAATACCTTTAGCTAAGAAGAGCCAGTTCACCGTCTGTGAAAAGTCCTCCTGCTTAAAGGGTCGAACCCAAAAACAAAGAGAATGAGTCTTTAAACCTCTGCTTCAATACCTTTAGCTGAGAAGAGCCTGTTATGAATATCTCCTTTTAGTCACATTCATTTTACGCATTGTTGCAAAAAAAAGACGAAGCCAATAAAATCTGCGATCTTAACAACCTTATGTCGCGTTCTTCTTGAATCCAAAAGCATGTCGTTTCTATGATTTGCCTTTCTCACCCGCATTGGAATAGGAACCCGATCCTCCCCTCATGGTGCAGAACCGGCTACCATAAATTCCACTTGTCCCAGTCCCACCCCAACATAGTTTTAGGACATCTATTTTTTTAGCAGCTTCCTAATTTTATTGTAATTAGGATTAGCATTCCTAATTTATTTGATTTCCTAGTTTGATTAGGATAGTTTCTATTATTTAGATTAGGTTTCTTAGGCCCTAAGTTACTTTGCCTATTTATATTACATTGTAGAGATGATCAATCTCAGATTTGGAGTTGAATAAAATTGGATTTTTCCCTGGAGAGGTTGTTCTCCTATTAGAAATCTCTGCGAAGATAATTTGAAGTGTCTTCTACACGTGTTCGCCATCTACGCAAAATTAATAATAAAGTTTACTTTTCTGTTACGGTTGGTGAAGAACTTCTGCCAAAAAATTCTTTCTGTTTCTATCAAGGAAATTCGCCTTCCGAAACCACTATCCATCTCTACCCAATCAACCTTCCGTTCAAATTATGAAAGCGAATCCCCACCCTTCCTGTGCCCTTCTCGACCAGAATGATATGGCCAAATCATCCTTCCACCTGACGAATTGTTTCTCAGCCTTTGTATTTGCAGATATGGTGATCTGGTGCTGCATCTGGAGTAGAACCTACCTCTCCTTGCTGTACCAAGAGATTGCATCCTAACGTTGACGTTCGTTTGCTTATATTCAACTATGATTGTCTATCAATCGGGTTAAATCCAATAGCCATGCCAGATATTTGTGTGAGCCACTTAAACTGCTGTTGTTATATTGGGTGATATTTCACAGATACAATGAGCAATTTATCAATTGGAAAGTTTCAACCCATCTTTTGTGGTGGCAAATGTAGAGAGGTCCACTTAAATCAATTGCATGTATCCCCACCAAAAAAAAAATAAAATCAATTACATGTACATCAGCGTCTACTCGTTTGGATAAAAAATCTGAGTTATTTGTAAGCAGGTAGCTGCTGTGCTCCTTGCCTTGACCAACTATACGTACATGTGTTGCAGGTGATTGGATTGCACTTCACTTAGTGGCGGCAACTGAGTTCTCGAAATATGTTTATTTAGATTTTATACGCGACAAATCCAACGATAGGCCTGACTTGCAATCGATAAAACCTGATACAAATTTAAACAAAGCAAGGAGTATCTAAGCTGTTTCAATTTCACAGAACTATTCCAAACTCATTTCTTCACATCACAATCAAGAGGGAGAATAGGTGAGCCCATAAAATCACAACATGAAGAATCAATATTACCTGATAAGGAGACGTTAGCAGCAGTGAAAATAGGCCTGCAGTTATGCTCTTAGTGAGCACAGGACGTGCTTTAAAATCTGATTAGCGCGAATAGTGCCCGTATAAGTTTTTCGATTTTAATAGATGGGTGGCTCCACGGAGCCACTAATTTCTCTAAGCCAAACAGCCAAAAAAGGTATTTTAACATACTTTTAAGTTAAAAAAAATATGTTTAACCCCTTAATTTCATCTTTTTTTAAATTTTAAGGCAAACTTACATGCCTGATGAAAATTGACGAATCGAACGAATTTGGACCAAATTGACCGAAATCATAAAATTCGGACCGAATCGTCGAATTGGAACAAATTCTGGGACAAATAATTATAGGGTCCTGTTCGTTTCGGTGGAGCGAACAGCCGAAATTATTCGGAAATTCGGCCGAAACAAACCGAATTTTGTAACAATGGCGCACACACGCATGCACACATTGATCGAATCAATAATGATACTATGGGGATTTGGGATTTTTTTTTTTTAAATTTTAAAGAGCTCAAAAAAAATTTTCTATTTGGTTTACTTTGTTCGGGTAACATTGATATCTTTAACATATTGGACTATTACTGAAATATTATAAATCCACATGTTGAAGAAGTGAACACCCACTCATTTGAAGTGGAGACAAAGAGATCCCTTTTACCTATTGGCTTGTTGTTGGCAAAATGGACTGCAAGTAAGGACCTAGTACTAGTTGTTAATGTCAAAATAAAGGTATTCTGCTGATGTTTTTGTGTGTTTAATGATCGCGTGGGTCTATGAATTGGTTATTGGTTATAGGGTCCTAAAGTAGAGGGCAATTTTAGTAATCAAGATAAGATACCTGACTAGGTATTTGTGTAAGAATTTTTGTTTAGGGTTTACATATACACATAATTAGTGTTATAATTGAAATTGAAAAAGCATTAGTTATGGAAAAGAATTGAGACTGATTATCCGTATATCAATTGATCTCCTCATGTCATTAAGGAAACCAAATTGGAGATCAAAATCCAAGAACCATTCATGAATTCACAGTCATTAATGCTTCCAATTTGCTCTGAATTTGGATCTGTGACTGGAAATCCATTTTTCTCTTTCAATAGAAAAATAGGGAAAAGCTTTTATTTAGGTGTTGTGTGTTTTGAAATTACAATCAATCTAAGAGAACAACAGGATCCACTCAAAAGAAATTCCTGCTTATCGTTGTTTGAATTGGAAAAAAAAAAAAAAAAAAAAAACACATTTTTTGTCATGCATCCTTATTTTACAATGATCCTGACATTGCGGATAATTTTATTTGTATTGAGCTAATTGTCATCATTATTCATGTTAAAAAATAATCATTTCAAGCCAAGGAAGTTCATATATTTAATCAAATTCTATTCTTTTGCAGTGTTTCTCGACGGGGGTTAAGAAATTCCAATTCAAGCAACAAGGTACGTTTGAGTTTAGATACAAAATGTGTGAAGTTTGGTAGGCATTCACCTGAGGATGTTAGTGCTGCTCTTTCTTCATCAGACGAGAAAAATTATGGCCAACAGGAAGGAGATCATGAAGCGATATCAGCTGTTTTTGGCAAATTTTGAGGTAGTCTTCCTCTCCCATTTGAAAGAATTGTTCTCTGTGATGTCATTGTTTCTACATAATTCATTTCCAGCTGAATAGCCTTAATATGTACATTCTTGGAACTTAAGTACCTTTATTTTCTAAAATATGAAAGGGCAAAATTAATGTTAACTGAAAACCATTAGTTCTGATCGACTCTGGTAAAGTTGCGATATTCTTGAATATATGAATCTTGAACATACGAACATTTTTCATGAACATGACTTTAAATCACAAGTCGCTACACGATGGACATTTTAAAATGAAATGATGTCATGTCATGAGTATTTGGTAGTTGGTACAGTTGAGACCATCCTTGCAGTTAGTACTAGTGTTGTGATTTTTCGGTGGTCGTTTTTCTTCTGCTCTTATGATTATGTGGTTTTTCGAGGATACCCCAAGCTACTAAACTTTGTTAGAATCCGCAGAACAGTCAATTGGAGTGCGAACTTGCAGCCCTTCTACGATTTCGACTTGATTAAATCCTATTGTTACCTTACAACAGAAAAAAGGTTCCTTAGTGCATGGCATTTGCAAAACTAAGAATGGTAGGGAGGATGTTTGATTACAATTGAAAATCAATTAGTGCCCTAGTGTGGTAGATTCTAATGTCGAGCATTTAGAGACAAGTGGACTAATTACAAAGGATATCATAAACAATGCTAGTGCGGGTGGGCATAGTGGAGAGAAGTTGGTATAATGTTGTGATAATTTATTACCATTGTGGTTAAAAGGGACATTTAATTAAGACAATAGATGGACCTACTGTTATATGGAGCTGAATGTTGGGCAATAGAGAAATGTTAAGATGACAGTATGTGCGTTGAAAATGCATATCCTAAGATGGAGGTGTTACAAAGGGTGGATATAAAATTAGGAAGGGTTAAATAGTATGTGCGTTGGAGCGCATAGATGCATATCCTAAGATGGAGGGGTAATAAAGGGTGAAAATAAAATTAGGAAGGGGTAAACAAGGCACTTTTGGGCAACTCCAATAGAATATAAAATCAACTATTTTTTATTATGTTGGTTGCTCGCCACCTGGAATCAAGATTTTATATCCCCATAGTTGGTGAATATTGCAACAGGCCATCTTGTGCAAAAATTGGGCTTGGCTGGTAAATGTATAGGTGGGGTTATTATGAAATGACAAGGTGGTTATGGTAACATCTTAGGAACGAAAGAACCAAATCAAGTAGAGGTGTGGGCAACTTATGAATTGCAAAGGCTTTATGTATTTTTTATGAAAGGTAAAATTCATTAAGAAAGGTTAGCAGAGGCTTGCCTTTATTATCGAAGGAGACGCGAAAGATGCAACATGATGGGATCAAATAAAGGTGGAGTCATGGGGATTGTTAAGTTGGCACAGGAGACTTTAGATGTGCATATGACGATGAGAACTTCTACTGTCACATTTCAAAAGCTAAAATGAAGTAGCAGAGGAGTAATAAAAAGATAGGTTTTTTGTTGTTTAGAACATTTTTCGGTTTTTCCTATTTAATTGTTGGCACATTCCCTTCTTTGTATCTTTTTTTAATAGATGGAATTGCTGTTATCGATTATAGTATAACCATATTGGGGTGGACTTAAATGAAATCTATTCCCGCTTCATGCAAAGTTGGGCCTGATATACAATTTGGAAATGAGATTCCAAAATGAAAATAGTAAACAGTAGAAAAAAAATAAAATATAACGAAATATGTTTTTAAAATCCGTACTCATATATTTATTTATTAAATAAAACTAAACTAAATATGTGTTCATTCACTTCTGAACTTCTTATATTTAATTTCTGATCTCATTAAACTCTATAGGTTAGGCTTGCATTGT
This sequence comes from Camphora micrantha, assembly GCA_003546025.1. Taxonomy (NCBI): domain Eukaryota; kingdom Viridiplantae; phylum Streptophyta; class Magnoliopsida; order Laurales; family Lauraceae; genus Camphora; species Camphora micrantha. The sequence continues at coordinate 20,709,599 of QPKB01000012.1, read as the reverse complement.
CCTGCATCAAATGTTGAATATATACTGCTTGTGGTTGTATGTTGGCCTAACTTTGAGTGTGTGAACAATACAAGTGTAATATGTTAATTCACAATGTGGAAGAGCAGAACATTCACTATTGAATTTGAACAATTTATCAAGTCGATTTTAGAATGTTGGGCTCCAAAGCTCATCTGGCTCCTCCAGTAAAATGAGTCCGCTTCGCATGAAATTAAGTGAAATCATATATAATAAAAATATATACCCGTGTTTTTGTTCTTTGCTAATATTTTGTTTTTCAAATTTTATTATAGCTTTTGGCATTTTAAGATACATGCTTCGACATAAACATATTGGTGCGTTCCACATGTTGGAAACTACTAATGAATCATTTTTTCATCATTACTTTATCTGCACATTTTTTATCTGTGCAATTTTTGTGACTTTATTTGAGCATTTTTCTTATCTGCTTATTTTTGTGACTTTATCTACACATTTTTTTATCAGGGCATTTTTGTGAATTTATTTCAGCACTCATTTTATATTTTTAGTTTACTTTTATTGACAAGTATTTGTAACTAAAATAGAGAAATCTTAGAGAATGATCAATGTTTCTTATAGTTAGAAAGAGTCTAGTCACTAAATAAAGAAAGCTTGCTGTGTAGGGCCGTAGGCAGATGCTATATATTACCCCAAATTAGATTTGAATCAAGGTTGTTAATGTCAAACTCTAATTGATGATAATGTTCCCGTTTTACTATTTCCGATCGGTTTCATTGCTTTCAAATAAAAAAAAAAAGGGTTTTGGATCGATTTGCTTTGAGTTATCTGGTACTTTTGGCTAAAATTTGGGTGTTTTATCTTTTTAATCATTTTCGAGTTTTTGAGATCTCAAGGTTATTATGTTTCTTTTGAAAGTGAGCGATTTCGATGTTGTCTTTGGGAAGTATTTAGGGCATGTTTGAATGCAGGACGATTATTCAAACTCTAAGTTTTAGATCTTGTTGATTGAGGCGTTTTGTGTTTTTTTTTTTTTTTTTTTTGTTTGTTGGGGATTAATGCAAGTTGATTACTCTACTTGGGCATAATGTATAAAATCTGGGTGTTTGTGGATGAGAAGATAAGGTGGAGAAAAATTGCCCACACTTGATTTTTGTACTATCGACAATTTTCTTTGTGTGTTCTCTACCTCGTTTCCTTCACAAGTAAATGGTCTGTTGGGTCTAGTTTAAAGATAAATCATTTATGTTATATTGGTCGGTTGCATTTCAGGGCAGAAATTTGTGTACAAGGAAAAAAAGATAGCTGGAATCAGGTGAACTTTGCGGATCCATTAACGGCCCTTTGCCTGCCTCTGGAGGCGACTGCGTGAAGATTTTGATGTTTCAGAGGACACACGGGCAGTGATTCGTGTATGCTAAGCTACTCTCCTTCACCTGGATTCCATGTGAATTCGGTGAAATGGAATCACACAAGTAAGTGGCTGTGGTTTTTAATGATATTGTGGTTTTTAACTAGTTTTGAATTTATGAATTCGTTATTGTTTATTTCTTTATATGACCTGATAAGACTGATAAACTCGAACATATACTTACTAAACATGAAATTTTGGGGCCGATGGGTTCGCATTGGTTTCCCTTTGTTCTTGTGAATTCTTCTTCCCATGAGTTCTCTTGATTCCAATAATACAAACTTACACATTATGTGCTGATTGTGTGAAATATGATGTTGAAATGTGGATGTTTTTTCTATTGGATTTCATTTTCAACTTGATTAAGAGTGGATGCCTTCCATTATTGTCTCTTAAGTTTTTTTTTGGATACTTTTTATTTATTTATTTATTTATTTTCTTTTAAAGGTAAGTTGATGCAGGACAGTGCAAGGCTAAGCTAGATGATGCAATGAGATCAGGATAACACTTAACATCCACAAATAAAATCATCAAATCTGAAATTCAGATTGCACCTTTTATGTAGAATTTCAATTTGGGAGTTAGAGGTGACTCTAAGCCTTGCTACAATCCCACAATGAGGACCTCCCAAATCTGAATTGGGAGTTGTAATGGAAGAAAAGTCTTCCACTAGCTTAGGGATCAATTAATTTCAAATAGATTCACTTGTCCCTTAGAGAATTTGACAAACGGGGTCCAAAAAAAAACAACCTAAAAAAAATGAATCAGATTCAGCTGGGCTCAGAATGGGCTGGGCCTGCCCGGACTGGGCTGGGTTTGGGTGGGCCTGTCTGGACTGGGCTGGGTTTGGTCGGGCCTGTCTGGACTGGGCTGTGTTCGGTTGGGCTGGATATTGCCTGGCAGTGTTCTAGTGGTTGGAGGGGCTTGTAATAACTGTGTATTGGTTTGGGAACAAGGGAACAAGGTCTGACAGTTCCGTCTCCTATTAGGTTTGATGTAAGAGTTATTGGGTATTGGGTTTAGAGGAGTTAAGACATGTGGAATGGGATGGAATGGGAGTGACAGGTGTTAGGGCTATGCTGAAATGGGTATAGGACAGTTGGGCTTTGTCATATATGGTGCTCGGCTGTTGTGGATGATGGCTGGTTGCAATAGGTAAAAGGAGATTAGCCTTAGGACTTGGGTTTTGAGCAACAGGGCATTGTACGGACATGGAGAAGATGAATCTAGGGGCTGTTTTGATGGGAGGAGATAAAGTGGAAGTGAGACCAACAAACCTTAATCAAAAGAAAGAGGGAAGGAGAAGAAGATACCTGATTCGCGATCTCACACTGCAAGGCCTCACACCCCGATGGTCTCACACCAGATCCTTATGCAGGAGAAGTAGCCAAAAGCAACAATCCTTCATTAACCAACAAAAGGTCTTTACAATGCTTTTATAGAGAAAACCTAGCCCTAAAATAAATCTCAACTTCATCATTAAAATAAAAATAAAAATAAATCTCAACCATCTAAACTCATCCTACGGTCAAGATCATAAAATCTATCTAAATTAATAAAATATTAAATCAATCAATTAAATATAGAAACAAACTAATCTAATAAATAACTTGGGTCGGCTGCACACAATCACTTGGATGGGCCCGATCTTGAATTCTCTTCTTTGCTGGTCCCTCCCATTTGGTGCATCCCAATGTGGATCTTCCTGGTTTTCCACATGGGGTCTTCATCATCTCAATCAAATGTTAGATCGGATTGGATCTGACCATTGATCTTTTTATAGTTTGGATCCAATGGTGGATCTGTGCCAGAATCAAGATCCAACGGTGGATCTTCTCTAGAATTGTGATTTGATGGTGGATCTTGGCCAAAATCATAATATAACACATAATCTAACACTTGGCAAGGATCATTCAAACATGAGGAGGCATGTGTGCGTGTCTTTTGGGCCCTCTTCTTCCTCTTACAGAATCTTCGTGGAGGGAGTATGATGCCCGCATCATATAGTACTCACACACTCACCCAGATCCTCACCGGCTGCTACAGCCAGGGATTGAATCCTGGTTGTTTATGTGAAAGGGATGAGGTGCCTCACCAATTGAGCTATTGGTGGATTGCCTTGTTTGGATACTTGGCTTGAGAAATGTGTGAATGGTATTCCAATTTTTCAGTATAAAATGAAAAGATGGGTCTCTTTTGTAACTTGTGTTTTACTGAACATTTGAACAATTGGACATTGGATGACTTTATTGTTTATAGGTCCTAAGTTTGTTTGGAACTTAGATTGAATAATTACGAGAAGCCAGTGTTGAACATTGGGTGCTATTATAAATAGGTCCTAATTTTGTTTGGAAACTCAGATTGAGTAATTACTAGAAACTAGTGTTGAATGCTATAAAAATGAAAATATGATTTTCTTTGCAATTTGATTTTGGTTGAACTTGATTTTCTTTGCAACTAGTGTAGGAATGCGTTCCCATCTCTTGTTTTGTCTTTTTCTTTTTCTTTTTTTAATGAGAGTAACCATTCAAAAAAAAAAAAAACCTAGTGTAGGAATGCCTACTTAATTACCAAATTCAAAGAACTTTGATACTTAGATTGGAAAGGGTGATGTACATTAGGAGCACAATTGTATTTGTTTTCCTCTTCCCCTGTTAGTGTGTTAAGTGATGGCACTTAATGTAATACATATGGACTATTTATAGTAGCACTTCAACAACAAGTGTCTTTTATTTTCTTCTTTTTCTTTTTTTTTTATTTGCTCTAAAATTCTCTCTGATAGGAATAGGACTAATGAAGAACTTGCATTTCACAACTTTGGGGTTAGGAACTGAACTTGGGATCATCATGTCGTGCATAGGTGGAAAACGTCCATGGTTGGGATCATCATATCTTCATTTTAATTGGTAGCTTAACTAGAACCCATGGCCTAGTGGTTGGGCATTTTCCAACAGTGCTGCAAGGTCCTTTTGTTTTTGGCTTGTCTTTGCTTACTGCTGTTTATGTGTTTTTGCATTTTAGGAGACACTAGATCCTAGTAGTATAAACGTAAGATTTGTTTATGCTGCCAGACTATTCTATAGAGTAACTGCTACATTAGTTCTCCTTACCGGTATTTTGGTGTATAACAGTTTTTATTTTCTTAATTTCTTTTGTTGTTACTTTTCACATCTTTATGTTCATTCACATCTTTAAATTTTTCTAATATGATTCTTTTAAAAAGCGTTTGTTATTTTGGTTTAGATGCTTTATGTATTATTGCTAAAGTTCATCTTATATTGGTGGAACATTTTATTTTGGGCATCTTTTTAAAATTAAAAAGTCTTTAGTGTGTATTTTTTCTTGTCTTTATCTCAGGCTTTTATCATACTTTCATTCCCATTTCTATCCCTGTTTCAAGTTTTATTGATTTGTGAACACAGTTTCTTTTGTTTCTTTTCTTATTTCAGATACCTAATAGAGCGAAAGATACTTAATGGAATATCTTATGTTATATCAGCGGGAAGTAGTGTTGCTATTGTTGGTACAAGTGGTAGCGGTAAGGCTTCAATGATTTCAATGTTTATTCTAATTAAATATCATATAAAAAAACTACCTTGAAATGTGTGATCCTTTCTTTCTTTTTTTCTTTTGTTTCTTTGTAACATACTTGACGGATGAGTGAATGACAAACTAGATGTTGGAGGGAACTCTACAATAGGTGTCTCCTCATGCCATTTGTCTATAGAGGATATTCATTTTCATTTGTTAGCTTTAAAACATTATAAAATAAAAGACATATAGATCGCATTGATTTTATATGATTGACACATAGTAGAACAAGTTGGTGAAATAATGTCTTTATTTGGACAACTTTTGTGATCCTACCAAGTGTGTGTTTGTGTTTTTTTTTTTTTTTTTTTACTTCAAAATTTGTGATCCAAGCACTTTTTTACTGCCATGTCTCATTTAACGACTGCCTATGCATGCTCCCAAATTTCTGCCCGGCGCCTAGTGGTTTATTGTTTGATTGGGCTTCATTTTGATGTTCTCCCCTCAAGGTACTGACATTCTAGTATCGAATGTGCTCCTATTGTACTTCATGTCTTTGAATATCCGAGATCCCTTTGATTTATGGACTACTCTTTGTTCTCTGACTGTTTCACTTGTAGCATGCCTTTTCTTTTATGGTCTATTAAGTTAATATCTTCAATGGCAGTTCTATAAAGTTATTGGGAATTACGCTTGCTATAGGGTCCTGTGTGAATGTTATTTTGTGACGGATCATTGTTTCTCATCATGGAGAGTTGTTTTCATTTTTCTAGTTATTATTTATGTTTTATTTGCTTTTATTATGCAAAAACTAGAACCTGACTAAAGACATGAGGTACCTTAACATATGTAATGAGGTTGAATGACCAACCAACCCCTTCATTTCCCGGTTACTTAGAGGACTTATCCTGGAAACTCTAAAGTATGAATCTTCTTTTTAGACCAGATCGATAGTACTTTTGTAATTTTGTCCTTTTGATGTTGAGCTTTTACGCCCTTTGATGTACATCATCTCTCTACTTAATGCAAATATCACCATTTGAAAAAAGAAATTCGCAATTCAAGTTGAATTATTTAATTTAATCGGGTAATTGCACGGTTTGGACAGCTATGGGCATCGCAAATAACGAGCAAAGCTTTATAACAATGGGCATACAACTAAAATTTTTGCAGGATCCGGGTTGATTCCAAGTTGTGTTGCCAGTAGGGTAACTTCTTTTTCTTTTTGTTTGTTTTTGTGGGTTTTGTCTAACTGTTGACAATACTCCATGAAATGGATTTCTAAATTAGATTGATTGGTATGTTCGGTGTACTTATTTGAATTAATTTAGTGTATGGTTGTATGGTATATTTGGTATTACCAGGGATATTGGAATGGAGCTGGTGCTCAATTCTGCCATGGAGCTGGTGCTCAATTCTGCCATGGAGCTGGTGCTCAATTCTGCCAAGGCTAGGCTATTGGATGTGTAGTTGTCAATGTTGGTGCAAAACACTTAATTGAAGGGTGAGTAAGTCATTTGATGTGTTTCCATATTTATTTTTTGATATTACTCAAGATCTTTCCATAACATGTAAAAAATATGCCCACTTTAGTCTTTTTCAGCTACCAAGTTCACTACATAACAGGTTGGTGTCTTCTATTTCACCAACTGATCTTTGACATAAATGGATATGCTCTTAGAACAAATGTTTTCTACATGCTTATTGTAAAGTTGGAATACAAGCATATGTTAGCATCTTATAATATGTTATCATAGCTGAAGTACCTTATTTTATTTTATTTTATTTTATCATAGCAGTATAAAAAGTTGATTTTATTCATCAATGAACTCAAGCAGATATTATAAACATACATCTCACTAGTCTACTTAAAAAGATTTGGTGAATGTAGAATATGGAGAAAAATCTTCTGTCATGAAAAATCTTCTTGTAAACAAGCTAAACAAATCCTTGTTGAGAACCCTTAGCTCACCAAAGCCCTCTTCCAGGTCTCTCTCTCTCTCTCTCTCTCTCTCTCTCTCTCTCTCCAACATACATGCTTGTAGAAGAGAAATTCTCCTAGATGGCCTGGCCGTACTTATACACAAATGATTGTGGTATTTATGACCTAGGGGTTCACATACTCCACCTAGCCCACCTCGGATAAATCCTACCCACCCACCCAATGAATTTAGTAGTTACTTCAATTTGACTTTTAATCTTGCTCTAAGAGGAGGTGTTCCATAAACTATAAATAAGAGGGGATGGTTAGAGATCTCTACACAACAATAGTCTTTTAAGTTTCTCTCTCTTCCTCCTCTATCTCCTCTGGTTTCCTACGAAAGTGCTAGGATTTTCTTCTACTTGGAGATCCCACCATTCTCCTTGAGAAGTTCTCTTAGAAGGTAATAACGTGGATGAACACAAAGGAAAAAAGAAATCAGTATGTGACCTAGGGGTTCACATACTCCACCTAGCCCACCTCGGATAAATCCTACCCACCCACCCAATGAATTTAGTAGTTACTTCATTTGAACCTTTAATCTTGCTCTAAGAGGAGGTGTTCTATAAATAAGAGGGAGGAGGTGTTCCATAAACTATAAATAAGAGGTGATGGTTAGAGATCTCTACACAACAATAGTCTTTTAAGTTTCTCTCTCTTCCTCCTCTATCTCCTCTGGTTTCCTACGAAAGTGCTAGGATTTTCTTCTACTTGGAGATCCCACCATTCTCCTTGAGAAGTTCTCTTAGAAGGTAATAACGTGGATGAACACAAAGGAAAAAAGAAATCAATATTTGCGAAAAGAGTTTTCGTAGAGATCGAGTTTTTAACTTCTCAATTTGAGTGCAACCAAGCTCCAAAGGTATAGATCTATTATCTATTTGTTTTAGTAGATCTAGTTGTGCTTGTTTGTTTCTTGATCTATCTTCTTGATGGATTATTTGATCTTAATGCATGAGATTACGGTTTTAGATCTTGGGGTTGGGTTTTTGGCCTTATAAGTATTTGATCCTTGCATCAAGTGGATCAAAAGTTTATGAATACCTATCTACGAGGCCTACCTACTTCCAACAGTTGGTATTAGAGCGATCCCTATATTCTCATCGCGTTAGATTGGTCTTTTAAATCTAGTATTTACATGAGATGTGAAGTGGATAGATTTAGGGTTGTGTAAGGATCAGTTTTTGATGTTTTTATGCATGTATTGTGTTTTCTGTATGCATGAGAAAGAATTGGTTGGGCAAAAATCATTGTTTTTTTGCAAACAGCGTGTCAGGGCGCTTGAGCGGATTCATCCCTGCTCGAGCAGACTTGGTCTCTGTGAAGTGCCCGCTCGAGCGGGTTTATCTCCGCTTGAGCGCGCATGGCGATGTCTTTTTTGATAGTCTGAATTTTTCATCATGAGATGATGAATGACACCTTCTTAGCCCTAGTTCATATTGTGTATATGATACTAACCTTGCAGGTGGTTGTCCTCTCCATGTGGCTCTAGAAGTTTTTATTTTTATCATTATTATTGGTTATTTTGGGCAACTTGTAAAGGGCATCATGGTTTCCTTGGTTTTCCCGCGAAAGGGCAAGGCATGATGGTTTCTCTAAGCCCCTTTTATTTTCATTAATAGATTGCCATGTAAATCTCAATTTTTGTGATATAGGAATTTTATGCATTTTCAAATTTTTATTATTTGTGAATTTCTGTGGCTTTCAAGATAAGATAGATGGTGACGATGGACTCTTGATCAAAGAGTTTGGGATGGCCAAGGAGTTTGGAGTTACTCAAAGAGTTTGAGGAATCCCAAAGAGTTTGGAAGATCAAGAAGTCCAAGCCGCATTGGGCCACGTGGAGGAAAGGACTTACGAAAATTAGAATTTCTAAACGAAATATAGGCTATTGACTAGAAAAAATACGATGTTTCTCGGTTAGGAACGCCGTTGAATCGCATTAGATTAATTCTTATTCCCTAATTGGCCAGAAACCCGTTTTAAAGTAAAAGGACAAAAAGGAATTTTCTAAAGTGCGTCTTTAATCGTGAACTGCGTAAAATGCGGTTTACACACAATATTTTCTCAGACACGCCTAGAATCCCCTAGGAACTGCCCGAAACACAGCTTTCGGTCTTATATGACCCTTAATCCCTTACAATACGTTTGTAGCCCTAGATTCGCGTGAAACACATTTTAAAGCAAACGTATCTCATGATATTTTAAAACTCGTACTTCAGCATATAATCGTCTGAAATGCATTTCAGAGTAAGAGATTAGACCATTAAACCCTTAAATGCCCTGAATCATCCAGCACGTTTTTTCATCCAAATATTGGCTATTGATTGCCTGAAATACGATTTTCACTTGCAAATGGCTTCGAACCCCCACGAGATTAGTTATTAAGCCCGTATTTACCCGAAACACATTATACGGTAAAAAGATACTCAAGAGTTGTCTAGAGCGCATCTTTCAACCGTGAATTGCATGAAATGCAGTTTAGAGACAACACTTTCCTAAAGCCGAATAAAATGCGATTTTATGTTAAAATAGCTCTCGAACTGCCCGAAGCACTCGTTTTGATCTTAAACAACCCTAAATCTCATTTAGAGCGTTCAAAACCCTACAATCACCTCAAAACCATTTTTAAATTAGAAAAGTATCTCAAGATATCTAAAATGTATGTCTCGGCATAGAATCGCAAGAAAAGCATTTCAAAGCAAAAGACCAGACTGGAATACCCTTAAATATCCTAGAATAATCCAGCACGCGGTTTTATCTAGTTACAGGCAATTGATCGCACAAAATATGTTGTTTGTCCGTTTGGAACAGGCTCGAGTCCCACGAAATTAGTTATTAAGTCATAATTTTCCTTAGACATGCTTCTTTCAACCGTAAATTGCGTGAAAGTTGGTTTACCCCCAACATTTTCGCAGAGACGATTAGGAAATCCCTTCAAACTGCTCAAAGCTTTGGTTTCAGTGCTAAACAATCCGATCCCCTGCAACACGTTCCTAACCCTAGAATCACGCGAAACCCATATTAAAGAAAAACATATCGTACAATATCCTAAAATGAAAATTTTAGCCAAGAATCATAAAAAAATGCAATTTCCAGCATGCCTTAGGTTCACCCAGCATGCGTTTTCATCGAAATATACGCTATTGAGTTCACCGAATACGAATACTTAGTCCCCAGTTTCCATGAAACCCGTTTTAAAGGAGAAGGTTATCCCGAAATTATCTAGAACGCGTCTTTCAACCGCGAATTGTGTGAAATGCAGTTTGGAGTCAACATTTTCCCAAAGCCACAAGAAACGCGATTTCATATTAAAATAGTCCTTGAGCTTCTCGAAACACATGTCTCGGACTTAAACAACCGTAAACCCCTTTTAAAGCGTTCCAAATCCTAAAATCGCCTGAATCGAATTTTAAAAAATAAAAATATCTCTGAATATAGTAAAACGTGTGTTTCAGTTAGAAACGGCTAAGAATCTTACACGATTCGTTCTTTTGTCCAGAATTTTCTAGAGCCAACATTCTTCCAGAGCTGTCTAGAATCCCCTATTGTTGACCAGAGGCACGAGTTTCAGTCTTAAACAACCCATCATCCCATTCAATGCGTTCCAGACCCTAGTATCACCTGTGAAACCCATTTTAAATAGGAAAGTATGTCAGGAGATTCTGAATTGCGTATTTCAGCATAGTATCGCACGAATGAATTTGAATGCAAAAGGCTAGTCCAGAATGCCCTAAAATGCCCAAGCATCATTTAGTACGCCTTTTTTTTTTTCTTTCAAAATATAGGCTATGACTAGAAACGCCCTTGAATCCCAATAGATTAGTTCTTATTCCCTAATTGGCCAGAAACTCGTTTAAAGTAAAAGGAAAACAAAGAATTTTCTAGAGCGCGTTTTTCAACCATGAACTGCGTGAAATGCAGTTTACAGACAACATTTTCGCAGACTTGCCTAGAATCCCCCAGGAACTGCTCGAAACACAGCTTTCGGTGTTATACAACCCTTAATCCCCCAGAATGCATTCCTAGCCTTATAATCGCGTGAAACACTTTTTAAAGCAAAAGGTATCTCTGGATATCCTAAAACTCATACTTCAACATATAATTGTTTGAAACGCATTTCAAAGTAACAGGTTAGACCATTGAACCCTTAAATGCCCTGAATCATCCAACATGCTTTTTCATCCAAATATTGGCTATTGATGGCACGAAATTTGATTTTCATTTAACAAAGTATCTCAAGATTTCTAAAATGCACGTTTCAGCATAGAATCGCGTGAAACGCATTTCAAAGAAAAAGACTAGATCGGAATACCCTTAAATATCCTAGAATAATATAGCACGTGGCTTGATCTAGTTACAGAGGAAAACCCCTTCATACTGCTCGAAGCACGGGTTTCAATGTTAAACAACCCCGATCCCCTGCAACACGCTCCTAACCCTAGAATCGCACAAAACCCGTTTGAAAGAAAAATTTAGCGTAGAATATCCTAAAATGCATATTTCAACCAAGAATTGCAAAAAATGCAATTGAAAGTAAAAGACTAAACCATAATTCCCCGACATGCCTTACGATCACCAAGCATGCGTTTTCATCGAAATATACGCGATTGACTGCACCGAATACTGTTTGTAGTTAGAAACCGCTTAGAATCCCACGAGCATACTTCTTAATCCCCAATTTCCGTGAAACTCGTTTTAAAGGAAAAAGATATCTCAGAATATTAGAGCGTGTCTTTCAACCTCGAAATGCGTGAAATGCGGTTTGAAGCAACATCTTCTAAGAAACGCATAAACCGCGTTTTCATATTAATTTAGCCCTCGAATTGCCCGAAGCACTCGTTTCGGTCTTAAACAACCCTAAACCCCTTTTAAAGCATTTCAAACCCTTAAATCACTTGAAACTAATATTAAAACATAGAAGTGTCTCTGAATATAGTAAAATGTGTCTTTCTGTTAGAAACGGCTAAGAATCCCATGCGATTAGTTCTTACGCCCAGAATTTACCTAAATCTCGATTTAAATTGCGTATTTCAGTGTAGAATCGTACGAATGCATTTGAATGCAAAAGTCTAGTCCCGAATACCCTAAAATGCCCCAGCATCTTTCGGGACGCCCTTTTTTTTTTCGAACAATAGGCTATTGACTGGACAAAATACTATGTTTGTCGGTTAGAAACGCCCTTGAATCTCATTATAGTAGTTCTTATTCCTTAATTGGCCAGAAACCCATTTTAAAGTAAAAGGATAACAAAGAGTTTTCTAGAGCGCGTCTTTCAACCGTAAACCGCAGTTCACGCCCAACATTTTCCTAGACCCGTCTAGAATACCTTAGGAAGTGCCCGAGGCACGACTTTCGGTCTTATACAACCCTTAGTTCCCTACAATGCGTTCGTATCCCTAGATTTGCGTGAAACACATTTTAAAGCAAAACGTATCTCATGATAACCTAAAACTCGTACTTCAGCATATAATCGTCTGAAATGCATTTTAGAGTAAGAGATTAGACCATTAAACCCATAAATGCCTTGAATCCTCCAGCACGCTTTTTCATCCAAATATTGGCTATTGCTAGCAAGAAATACGATTTTCACTTAAAAATTACTCCGAAACCTTATTAAGCTCGGATTTGTCCGAAAGACATTTTAAGGTTAAAAGATATTCAAGAATTTTCTAGAGTGTCTCTTTCAACCATGAATTGCGTGAAATGAAGTTTGGAGGCAACATTTTCCTAGTGCCGAATAAAATGCAATTTTATATGAAAATAGCCCTCGAACTGCCCAAAGCACCTGTTTCACTCTTAAACAACCCTAAATCTCATTTAAAGCGCTCAAAACCCTACAATCGCCTCAAAACCAATTCTAAAATAGAAAAGTATCTCAAGATTTCTAAAATGCATGTTTCAGCATAGAATCGCATGAAACGCATTTCAAAGCAAAAGATTAGATCAGAATACCGTTAAATATCCTAGAATCATATAGCACGCGGTTTTATCTAGTTACAGGCTATTGATCGCACGAAATAGGTTGTTTGTCCGTTACAAACAGGCTTGGAACCAGTTTACAACCATCATTTTCGCATACACGATTAGGAAATCCCCTTCGTACTACACGAAGCACGGGTTTCAGTGTTAAAAAACCCCGATCCCCTGCAACACGTTCCTAACCCTAGAATCGTACAAAAGCCATTTGAAAGAAAAATTTAGCGTAGAATATCCTAAAATACATATTTCAACCAAGAATTGCAAAAAATGCAATTCAAAGTAAAAGACTAAACCATAATTCCCCGACATGCCTTACGATCACCAAGCATGCGTTTTCATCGAAATATACGCGATTGACTGCACCGAATACGGTTTGTAGTTAGAAACCGCTTAGAATCCCACGAGCATACTTCTTAATCCCCAATTTTCGTGAAACTCGTTTTAAAGGAAAAAGATATCTCAAAATATTATAGAGCGTCTCTATCAACCCCGAAATGCGTGAAACACAGTTTGGAGCCAACATCTTCCTAGAAACACAAACCGCGATTTCATATTATATAGCCCTCGAATTGCCCAAAGCACGTGTTTCGGTCTTAAACAACCCTAAACCCCTTTTAAAGCATTCCAAACCCTTAAATCGCCTGAAACCAATTTTAAAACATAAAAGTATCTCTGAATATAGTAAAATGTGTCTTTCAGTTAGAAACGGCTAAGAATCCCACGTGATTAGTTCTTACGCCCAAAATTTACCTAAATCTCGATTTATAAGGAAAAAGAAATCCCAGAATTTTCTTGAGCGCTTCTGTCAACCGTGAATTGCGTGAAATGCTATTTAGTGCCAACATTTTTCCAGAGATGTCTAGAACCTCCTACTGCGGCTAGAAGCATGGGTTTCAGTTTTAAACAATCCATTATCCCATGCAATGCGTTCTTAACCCTAGTATTGCTTGTGACACCCATTTTAAATCAGAAAGTATATCAGAATATATTAAATTGTGTATTTCAGTATAGAATCGTACTAATGCATATGAATGCAAAAGTCTAGTCCTTAATACCCTAAAATGACCCAGCATCTTTCGGGACTCGTTTTTTTCTTCGAACAATAGGGTTTTGACGGGACAAAATACGATGTTTGTCGGTTAGAAACGCCCTTGAATCTCATTATATTAGTTCTTATTCCCTAATTGGCCATAAACCCGTTTTAAAGTAAAAAAATAACAAAGAGTTATCTAGAGCGCGTCTTTCAATCGTAAACCGCAGTTCACGCCAAACAGTTTCCTAGACCCGCCTAGAATCCCATATTTTCTAAAGCAAGTCTTTCAATCGCGAATTGCGTGAAACGCGGTTTGGAGTCAACATTTTCCAATAGCCGTATAAAACGCAATTTCATATTAAAATAGCCATCGACCTTCCCAAAGCACGCGTTTCAGTCTTAAACAATCGTAAACCCCTTTTAAAACATTCCAAACCCTAAAATCGCCTGAAACCAATTTTAAAACATAAAGTATCTCTAAATATAGTAAAATGTGTCTTTCAATTAGAAACGGCTAAGAATCCCCTCGATTAGTTCTTACGCCCAGAATTTACCTAAATCTCGATTTAGAAGGGAAAAGAAATCCCATAATTTTCTACAGCGCGTCTGTAAACCGTGAACTGCGTGAAATGCCGTCTAGCATCAGCATTTTCACAGAGATGGCTAGAATCCCCTATTGCCGGCCAGAAGCACGGGTTTCAGTCTTAAACAACCCATTATCCCATGCAATGCGTTCCTAACCCTAGTGTCGCCTGTGAAACCCATTTTAAATAGGAAAGTATCTCAGAATATCCTAAATTGCATATTTCAGCATAGAATCGTACGAATGCATTATGCAAAAAGACTAGTCCAGAATAACCTAAAATGCCCCGTTATCATTCGTCACGCGTTTTTTTTTTTTTTTTCGAATATAGGCTATTGATTGGACAAAATACGATGTTTGTCGGTTAGAAACACCCTTGAATCTCGTTATATTAGTTCTTATTCCCTAATTGGCCAAAAACCGATTTTAAAGTAAAAGGATAACGAAGAATTTTCTAGAGCGCTTTCAACCGTGAACTGCGTGAAACGCGGTTGACACCCAACATTTTTCCAGGCTCGCCTAGAATCCCCTAGGAACTGCCCAAAGCACGACTTTCGGACTTATACAACTCTTAATCCCCTATAATGTGTTCCTAGCCCTAGATTTACATGAAACACATTTTAAAGCAAATTATATCTCGGGATGTCCTAAAACTCGTACTTTAGCATATAATCGTCTGAAACGCATTTCACAGTAAGAGATTAGAGCATTAAACACTTAAAATGCCCTAAATCATCGAGCACACTTTTTCATTCAAATATTGACTATTGATTGCACGAAATACGATTTTCACTTCGAAATAACTCCAAACCCCACGAGATTAGTTATTGAGCCCGGATTTGCCCGAAAAACATTTTAAGGTAAAAAGATATTGAAGAATTTCTTGGGTTGCGTCTTTCAACGTGAATCGCGTGAAATGAAGTTTTGAGGCAACATTTTCCTAGAGCCCAATAGAATGCGATTTTATATTAAAATAGCCCTCGAACTGCCCGAAGCACGTGTTTCGGTCTTAAACTGCCCAAAGCGTTCCAAACCCTTCAATCACCTCAAAACTAATTTTAAAATAGAAAAGTATCTCAAGATATCTAAAATGCATGTTTCAGCATAGAATCGCATTAAACGCATTTCAAAGCAAAAGTCTAGACCGGAATACCCTTAAATATCCTATAATCATCCAGCACGCAGTTTTATCTAGTTACAGGCTATTGATCGCACGAAATATGTTGTTTGTCCGTTACGAACGGGCTTGAATCCCACGAGATTAGTTATTAAGTCTATGGTCAGTTAAACATGTTTAAGCTATCAACATAACTAGGATTAATAAACCAAATGCAATGCTTTTGCTCTTGTTAAACTGGAAAATCCAAATTATCAATGTTACTTGGTTAGGATGTGTCATTGGAAGTAAAAAAAGAAAGTTGATTTATTAAAACCCAAAAATAAAAACCTAGAATGAAAGGAAAAATTCATGCCTACAGTCGAATGCTCCAGTTATGTGGCTATTCTTCTTTTCCTTTTAAAACCTCCCTAAAATCCCACAAAATCTTGTCTTACGAGGTTTCTTAACGTACTAAATAACCTCTTAAATATAATACCTAGAAGGTAAAATAAGAGATTAGAAAACCATTTGGTCGTTTCTGTGATTCACATCTGAATTCTAATATATACCTATAAATAGGGTGCGTTGAGTAGATATGAATCTTTTTTCCCTAGTACAACTTATAGGATTCGTACCTCAAATCTTTTGATTTTGACAATGATACTTTTGAATTCCCAAAATAGTTCTCGACTCCTAAGACAACATGCGAAGGGAATCCACCTCTCTACTTAGCTTCTCCGAGCATACGACCTTTATGTTAGCCAAGAGCTTTCCTGTCATTCATTATAAATGACAATTTTTCATGATAATGGGATCGCTGAATCACTTTGTACAAATAAAGGGCCAACAAATGCATTTTGAACATGGCCATAAATTTAGTTCCTAGTAGGGTCCCCTATCCCCTCCAGAACCCCAAAAATGATAAGAACAGGCTCTCCTTTATCACTGTTCCCTTAACTTGGCTTTGGTCATTTTCCCTTTTCATAGTTGAGTATTGGACACCACATGTCTCCTCACCATTGCAAGATGTTCTTGTTCCAAGTCTATGTAAGCAGTGCCTTAAAATTTATTTGCCTTTAATACTGAATGAAAGAACCATGGTCTAATTTTTTTTACTTCTGTTCTTATCAAAGAGCACCTCTCACCGAATGTATGATACCGCATGAGTGCTATAAAAAAAGAAATGATTAAAAGGCACAAGTATGCAAATTAATCAGAAGAAGACTTGTTCATCGCTAAGTGATCTATTGTCTGTAATTTGCATTCCTTTCACTAATGAAGTAACAACTAACTTCTACATGTTTGATAGGCCACATGATCATTGCAAAAATGAAGTATACATGATGCAGCTATGTTATCACAAGGCAGGGTTGTTGTCCATTGGAAGATGGACCCTCTCCCTAATGAAGACAATCAACTTCTGTATGTTTACTACGTTCGTAGTATTCATGATTGGAAGTATATGTGAATCGCAGCCACATTATCGCACTCAGTGTCATTGGAAGATGGACAGTAGCATCCAATTCTTAATAGTTTTTTCGAGCCACAACATTTTAAAAGTACTGTGTTCCATAACATGATGTTTTTAGCCTTGTCAAATGGGCAAAAAGCCAGCTGTTTGTGTGGATGTTGAATTTGGGACTGATTGTCCTTGGAACTGGTTGGATTCAAACTTAAGGATTAAAACTCTTAAAACTTGGATAGGTTGTGCTTATGCTTTGGGCTGTTGGGTGTGCCTTCATTTGGCCCAATTTAGCACTATAAAATGATGTTGCCTGTCAATGTGGTTGGATTAAGGGCTAGTTGGATGGGAGTTAAAAAGGCATAGGTTAGGAAAGATATCTAAAACGGAGTGGGCACATTTTCTATGACTGAATTAGAGCAGAATTTGGGAAGGCTTCGGATTGCAGGATTCCAGGTAAGCAGGGTTGAATTGGCTGAGATATTCTTGTTGAGCTCTGAATTATAGCTGATGATCATGGAGTTTTTGCTGAATAAACAGTTTATAGGTAAGGAATTTTGAATGGGATTTCATGGCTGGATCTCTGCAGAAATTTCAGTAGTATTTTGGCCATGGTTGAGGGCTTTTGAATTTGTAAAATGAAGGAAAAATTGAAGGGAGAGGAAGAAAGAGAAGGTGCTGATTTGAACTGTAAGAACAAGTTGATATCATAAGAGCAATCCTCAACAAAGTTACCTGCTCTGTTACCATACTGATGTAGGATGAGGCCTCAGAGTTACACTTTGTCTTCAAACTGCTGCGGGTATGCTTTGAAGTCTTCACCTAGGGGAGGCCATTAGAATCGTCTCCACTGTGTGTCATGTAATCTGTCCCAAAACCAAAGATATAGGTATCATTTTCGGAAAAAAAAAAAAAGTTCTATTATTCTTGCATGGGCAGCATGAATTTGTTTTTGTCCTTACTGGCATAAAGAGGACCACCGGGATTTAAAACCTTGGTTTCATCTCCACTCTGATTGTGAAGTCAAACAGTCAGTACAGAACTCTGCTTCGTCTGAGGCAAATATCAATATATTAGACAGGCAGGGCAAGGTTGATATTTGTTCTCTACCTTAGGGGAGCGTTGGAAGAATGTGTTGAGTTCTAGTAGCCTGTTTGTGTAGACCATGTTGTGTACGCATTGGTCATTTTTATTTGTTCTTGGGATACTTACGTAATTTTGTTCATTCAAGCAATAATTTATAAGGCTAGTTATAATTTCTCTCAATAATGTCTAACTTGGCTATTATTTTTTTTGAATAACAATGATCATAATTTTTTATTGCCATCATTATTAGTATGATTTTCATCCTTTTCATTTACTTTAAACATATTTTACCTTTTTTTATTCAATATATTTTTGTTTCCAGCTTGTACAATTCTCTCAAGATTTTTGTAATAGGAATAACAGTAACCATTTTGTAGATGCTATTTCAAAGTTGGAGGAAGCATTGACAATTAACCCCAAAAAGCATGACACGCTTTGGTGCCTGGGAAATGCACTCACTTCGCAGGCATTTACTATTCCTGATTTTGATCTAGCAAAAGTTCTTTTTAAGAAGGCATCTCAGTATTTCCAGCAAGCGTTAGATGAGGTAATCTCATTTTAGACTTGATGCTTTTGTGTCTTCATTATTAATTTGTTGTTTTCTTGCATTATGTCATCATGCACCCTTGCAATGTTTATATATGTAAATGAAATTAGACTGCCTTTTCTTTTACAGGATCCAAGCAATGAGCTTTATCTCAAATCTTCAGAATTGTCAGCCAAGGTATTTTATTATAACTCTTTCTTAAGTTTATTATGCTTTCATCATCTGATTCTTTATTGCACATATGTTAGTAAACTACCATTTCTTTTTCCTTTTTGCCGTTTCCAAAATAGAGGCCTTTTTTTTCTGTTATCTTATTTGAAAATTGCAATAGTATTGCTCATGCTCGTGCATATGGTACTCATCCACGGTTTTGTTGCTCGTGTGTTTATGTTTATATGAGTGTTCAAAAACAGGTGCATTGATGAATACTGTGGATCTTCTCATGCATTTGGGATGATTTGAATCATTCACCCCCACACCCCCACCCACCCCCACCCCAAAATGGAAATTGGAACGTAAATGGATAAAGTTTAGCAGCTTATCTGATATGAGGTTGGTGAAGTAAATGGAGTACTTTTCTAGTTGGATAGAAAGCTGATACATCTGGTCCAAGGTGGGGGTGGGTGGCATTCATCCCCACTCCCCCAATATTCCCACTCGAGTTCACACCCACTCCCCCCATATTCCCATTCGAGTTCAAAAGAAAGAAGACAATAGCTGGAAAAATAGAAAATAATGCCATAACTGGAATTCTCTGGATCTTATGATTTCAATATATATTTAGGTATTCAATTATGGTTTTGTTGTGGACGTGTATATAAGATTCTATAATTCCATTTCTCCTTCATCTTGGTGTTCTAGTCAATAATTAGGGTTGAAGTAGAGATAGATAAGCAATCAATCAGTCAAAATTTATGATTTAACCCACTAAAAATACGAAGTAGGATAGAAAGTGGAAGCATAAACATTTACACAACTTAATTCCTTTTAGATAATCAAATATTTAATTGAATCTATCCCTCACCATTCAATAATCAAATAATCAATCAGGTAGTCAATGGATCAAAAGATAAACTATTACAATTCTATTGAAACAAAGATACTACTTGAGTCAGATGTCCAATCTTGAAAGCTGGCTTGGCTGAATATTGTCATGGTCATCATCTTTCATACCATACTGAAATGCAAAGTGAAGGGACCTCCTCCCACTTTTCTTGCTGCAGTGTTATAAATTTATAATTCAATGGATAAGCATAGGGTACCTTTCAAAAAATAAAATAAAATTGATAAGCATAGAGTGGTTGTTGTTATTGTCCTCCATGGTCAGGATTGAGTTTGCAGTCTTCAACTATGATGGCTTCTTTCTTACGAAAAAGGCTCTCATCTAAATCTCTAACCGGGAGTCCTATTTGCGATTCGTTAGTTCCTATAAGTCACTCTACCCTCGAGCGAGGTGCTCGTTCCGGTTTCCAATTTTTCCAGGGGCCGTTTCCCGTTCGGGATCCCCGGCGGGCCATTTTCGAGCCTAAGTGTTGGAAAATCCTATGTTTTCGCTTCTAAATCTCTAACCGAGAGTCCTATTTGCGAATCATCATTTCCCACAAGTTACTCTACCCTCAAGCGAAGTGCTCATGTCGCTTTCCAATTTTTTTGGGAGCCGTTTCCTGTTTCTGACCCCTGGCGCGCCGTTTTTGAGCCTTAGTGTTGGGAAATCCGATGTTTTTGCCTATAATTCTCAAACCGGGATTACTATTTGCGAACTGTCAGTTCCCACAAGTTACTGTACCCTCGAGCGAAGTGCTCGTGCCAGTTTCCGATTTTTCCGGGGGCCGTTTCCCCTTCTTGGCCCTCGGTGGGCCGTTTTCGTGCCTTAGTGTTGGAAAATCCGATGTTTTCGCTTCTAATTCTCTAATCGGGAGTCCTATTTTGGAACCGTTAGTTCCTATAAGTCACTCTACCCTCGAGCGAGGTGCTCGTGCCTGTTACCGTTCAGGACCACTGACGGGCTGTTTTCGAGCCTATGTGTTGGAAAATCCGATGTTTTCGCTTCTAATTCTCTAACCGGGAGTCTTATTTGCGAACCGTCAGTTCCTACAAGTCACCCTACCCTCGAGAGAGGTGCCCGTGCCGGTTTCCGATTTTTACGGCGGCCGTTTCCCGTTCCGGACCCCGGCGGGTCGTTTTTGAGCCTAAGTGTTGAAAAATTCGATGTTTTCGCTTCTAATTCTCTAACCGGGAGTCCTATTTTGGAACCGTCAGTTCCTACAAGTCACTCTTCCCTCGAGCGAGGTGCTCGTGCCAGTTTTCAATTTTTCTGAGGGCCGGTTACCGTTCCGGACCACTGGTGAGCCGTTTTCGAGCCTAAGTGTTGGAAAATGCGATGTTTTCGCTTCTAATTCTCTAACCGGGAGTCCTATTTGCGAACCGTCAGTTCCTTCAAGTCACTCTACCCTCGAGCGAGGTGCTCGTGCCAGTTTCCGAATTTTTCAGGCGTTGGTTCCCGTTCCGGACCCCTAGCGGGTCGTTTTCGAGCCTAAGTGTTGGAAAATGCATTGTTTTCGCTTCTAAATCTTTAACCGGGAGTCCTATTTGCGAACCGTCAGTTCCTATAAGTCACTCTACCCTTGAGCAAGGTGCTCGTTCCAGTTTCCAATTTTTCCAGGGGCCGTTTCCCATTCCGGACCCCCGGCGGGCCATTTTCGAGCCTTAAGTGTTGGAAAATCCTATGTTTTCGCTTCTAAATCTCTAACCGGGAGTCCTGTTTGCGAATCATCGTTTCCCACAGGTTACTCTACCCTTGAGCGAAGTGCTCATGCCCGGTTTCCAATTTTTTCGGGGGCCGTTTCCTGTTCTTGACCCCCGGTGCGCCGTTTTCGAGTCTAAGTGTTTGGAAATTCGATGTTTTTGCTTATAATTCTCAAACCGGGAGTACTATTTGCGAATTGTCCGTTCCCGCAAGTTACTCTACCCTCGAGCGAAGTGCTTGTGCCAGTTTTCGATTTTTCCGATGGCCGTTTCCCTTTCATGACCCTCGGTGGGCCGTTTTCGTGCCTAAGTGTTGGAAAATCCGATGTTTTCGCTTCTAATTCTCTAACCGGGAGTCCTATTTTGGAACCGTCAGTTCCTATAAGTCACTCTACCCTTGAACGAGGTGCTCGTGCTGGTTTTCAATTTTTCCATGGGCCGGTTACCGTTCAGGACCACCGGCGGGCCGTTTTCGAGCCTAAGTGTTGGAAAATGCGATGTTTTCGCTTCTAATTCTCTAACCGGGAGTCCTATTTGCGAACCGTCAGTTCTTACAAGTCACTCTACCCTCGAGAGAGGTGCCCGTGCCGGTTTCCAATTTTTATGGGAGTCGGTTACCGTTTCGGACCACCGGCAGGCCGTTTTTGAGCCTAAGTGTTGGAAAGTGCGTTGTTTTCGCTTCTAATTCTCTAACCGGGAGTCCTATTTGTAAGCCATCAGTTCCGACAAGTCACTCTACCCTTGAGAGAGGTGCCCATGCCGGTTTCCAATTTTTTCGGGGGCCATTTCCCGTTCTCGATCCCTGGTGGGCCGTTTTCGAGTCTAAATCCGATGTTTTCACTTCTAATTGTCTAACCGGGAGTCCTATTTGCGAACCGTCAGTTCTTACAAGTCACTGTACCCTCGAGCGAGGTGCTCGTGCCAGTTTCCAAATTTTTCGGGCGTTGGTTCCCATTCCGGACCCTCGGCGGGCCGTTTTCGAGCCTAAGTGTTGGAAAATGCATTGTTTTCGCTTCTAAATCTCTAACCGGGAGTCTTATTTGCGAACTGTCAGTTCCTATAAGTCACTCTACCCTCGAGCGAGGTGCTCGTGCCGGTTTCCAATTTTTCCAGGGGCCGTTCCCCATTCCGGAGCCCCGACGGGCCATTTTCAAGCCTAAGTGTTGGAAAATCCTATGTTTTCGCCTCTAAATCTCTAACCAGGCGTCTTATTTGCGAACCGTCAGTTCCCACAAGTTACTCTACCCTCGAGCAAAGTTCTCGTGCTGGTTTCCAATTCAAATATTCAAGAAGCTTGATTCTAGAGTACATATTAATCATTGAGAAATGTAAACATTGTTGTTACATTGAAACTTCTCATACCACTGACTCTGGCTGCTCACCAACATGACCTCTATAAGCTACCATGTCAAGAATCTCACTGTTGGAGGGTCCTGATGACAGTGATGCCCTTCGTTCACCATGATGAGAGTGAGTAACTGTGTCAGAGAACTTTAACTTTCTCGCAACTGCCCCTTCACTGCCCTTTCCTAGAAGATCAGGCCACAATGTAAAATTACAAGCCCCCTGACCCTGGAAGAGAATTCACAGCATCAGTTTTCTTCTCAATGTATAAATAGAAATAATCAGCAATGGAGGAAAAGATAAGAGTTCAAAAAAATAGCACAGGAAATGGAAATGTGACATCAGTAACGTAAGTGTTGAAGTAGCACAACAAAATGATCATATGCTGCCAAAAGCAGGTGAGCTTTCATGTTCAGATGCATATCTTACAATTCAATATTTGTTTTATTGAATCTTACGATTTAAGCGACTCAACTAAGCGGGAATAGCCGCACCCGAGAGGTTAACACTAGTAATCTTTAACTTTTTTCTTACTCTCTTTGTTTTTTTCTAGCATTTCTAGTTTTAAAAAGGTATTCAATGGTTAACAAAATCTCTCAAGAATTTTTACAATTTTGGGGAGTATCTAAATATAAATAAAGAACAAGCATGTGACTAAAGTGTTTGACCATATGTATGGGGTTTTGTCGTGCATTACTTTCTCTAATTTTTTTCTGTCTTTTTTTCATGAATATCTTATTAATTTCAGGAGACATTATAGCCATGTAAGATTCATGACTTGGATCTTATTTTTATTTTTTGATGTGAAAATGGGGGAAAAACCATGGAACCGTGTTCACTTATCCTAGCAGTGTTGACACATAAAAACATATTTAATTATTCATACACATCATTTATAATACATTAAAAATGTCATTGGTATTCTCCATATGATTGTATTATAATCTTACTTGTCAAAGTAATTATGCTGCTACATACATGATTACATGAAAAATGGATGGATTATGAATAACCACTTTTTCCCTTACTTCTCTTAATCTTTAATTTTTTTAATTTTTTTTTTTATAAGAAGAATGAAAAATCCTAAAATTCACGATACGATTTGATTCATCCTCTTGAACGATTTGCAATACACTTTTAATTTCCAGAACAATGGATATGAGAGCTACACTCCAGACATCTAAAGACCCATAACCTCTAAATGGTCCCAACTCCATATGTATATCTACAATTTCCACTATAAAGCAAGTTGCTCTAGATCGCTGAAACTCCACCATCATTTAAGAATGAGAACCTTTATTTTTCAACCAGACTCTTATCACCATTCCCCCTTTTTCTTAGGAAAAAAATTTGCCACCTCTTTTGACTCTATCAAATGCACATATTTCAGAGATGTCAAGTTTCTTTAAAACTCTTCCAACTGTTTTGTAACCGAGACCTGAATAAAGTGTCATCCAACCTCTAGAAGACATGTCCTTTCCCAGTGGAGAGTTTCTTCCCAAATTAGTGACAACTGGGTTCCAGATTGCCTCTGAGCAATGATTAGACCCCAATGGTAGTGAATATAATCATAGATCCACCACCTCTATATATTCAATGTATCCAAAGAAATGTGGGATGACATGGAAAGACTTATGAAATACTTACATCATTGCCTTATTTTGATCGTAAGTGGGCCACAAAAGTAACTAAGCTCTAAAACTAAATTGCCTTAATTTTGCCTCTTATTGCTTAGGACAAAAAGGCTATAATTAAAAAACTAAATAAGCTCTAAAACATGAAATAAGAACAAATTTTTAAAGTTTCTCTTGCAAATGGTTGGTGGTGGAGACGGCAATCACAGGTTACAGCCTAAGAAAGAGAAGAAATGGATTAAGAAGAGATGTTATAAGACCTAGTAGGAAGATTTAGTTGTCAAAAGTCCAAACAGTGCTACTATCTTGTGAGGCTATTGCCTCTTTTATGTATGGATGAACGGAAACGGAATAATATAATCATGGAATAATTCTCTCCAAATCTACCTGAACAAGCAAGAGGACGCCCTTGCTGTCTTACCTGTGAGGAAGATAGGATCCTGGTCCTACCAAAACACTTATTGTCAAAGATGATACAAATCTTTTGTATTCCATGACAACCAAAAACTCAAGTAATTTGGTAAGCAAGCCCAACTGATCATGCGGGTCTGAATAATGGCTTAGTGATCCAAGCCTTTGTTGCAGAAATTTCCACCAAAGGTTCTCTTCCTGCATGGAGTCCTGCTTTGAAACCTTGTATGGTGATACTTACCTGTTGACATTAGAGAATTCTAGCTTCAAAAGAATCAAAACATGCAGTAAGATCACATTCCACTTGCGTTACGCTCTGTGCAACTAAGATCCAGACCATCAACCAGTTGTCCACCAATGTGGATAGAACAACTTGGTTAAAATCAGGCCAATGGGACAAATCTAATTCTAGCCTTTCTATTGAAGGCCAAAGAAACTCTGGAGAAAGCAATACAGCAATGATCCCTTCCTTCTTCTTCTTCTTTTCCTTTGTAAGCTAAAGGAAATGAACCGGGAAGAATATTAACAAATGTTAGTAGAAAATCAAAAGGTGATGATGACATTTGGTAATTTTTATCACGTTGACATCTAAGACAAAATGTTATGAATGACATCAGAGCTTAATATTTAATATAGACGAGTGCAATGCTTGTCACCTAAGCAAAGTGTTGTGAATGACATCAGACTCCATTTTTTAACAAAGATGAGAGCAATACCTAACATCTAAGCAAGATGTTATGAATTACATCAGGCCTTATTATCTAACATAGATAGCTGCAATTGAGTAAACACAGAAATAGATACAACACAATCGCATAACCTAAAAAAACATCAAACCTTAACAACAAAAACAGGGGAGAGGAATCGGAAACCGGCACGAGCACTTCGGTTGAGGCTAGAGTAACTTGTAGGAACTGACGGTTCGCAAATAGGACTCCCGGTTAGAGATTTAGAAGCGAAAACATCGGATTTTCCAACACTTGGGCTCAAAAAACGGCCCGCCGGGTGTCCAGAATGGGAAACGGCCCCCGGAAAATTCGGAAAACGGCACGACACTTCGTTCGAGGCTAGAGTAACTTGTAGGAACTGACGGTTCGCAAATAAGACCCACCAAGGGTCCGCAACGGGAAACGGCCCCCAGAAAAATCGGAATCCGACACTGGTACCTTGTTCAAGGCCAAAGTAACTTGTAGAAATTGACGTTTAGTGAATCGGACTTCAGGTTAACGAATTAAACGCAAAAACCGCATGATTCTCAACACGTAGGCTGGAAAACAGGCCGCCAAAAAACTTAAGAAAAGATTTATATATGTGCATGTTTATCTTTCATCTATAATTTAATTCATTGAAAAGATTGAAAGTCTGGGATCCTAACCGTAGAGGGGGGGTGAATAGGGTGATCTACACTTAATGACTAATTATGGCCAATTTTAACTTCTTAACAATTAATTAGTCACATGTGATAATTAACAAACAATATGCGGAAGCTTAAACAAAACAATCACCACAAAGCAATCACCATAACACAATGATTTATAGTGGTTCGGCCTCAATGCCCACATCCACTACCGGCTTGTGATCCAACACCCCACCGAATTTTCACTATTTATGCTTTTGAAAAAGACTAAGCAAAAACCCTTTACAATATGCTTTTCAAGGCTAAGCAATAACCGTTACAATGATGTTTTTCAAGGCTTAACATCAACTTATGCATTATGCTTTTATAGGCTAAGCAATAACCTCTTCAACCACAAGGTTGGTTATCTCTTTAAGTAGTGTCTAAATTACACTTGATGGAGATTCGATTAAGTTCATTACATTTGCCTCTAAAATAGGCGGATGTAAAAGTGAAAATCTAATTCACACACACACACACACTATGAATGCAAAAATGAATGCACAATGTATATGTATGTGATGTCCTCAATCAATTTAAAAATTAAAGCTCATAAATGTAAGCCTAAGGCTTTTGAAAGTTTTAGCTCTTAAAAACATTTATGATTGAGGTAAGAATGCTAATCACATGTTTAAAAACAACTTGTAAAAGATTTACCAATCTAGTTCAAGCAAGTTGTGAAAGTTTAAGAACAAAACATGTGATGCAAAAGGATTTCAATCAATTTAACAATGTAGCTTAATATATGTATGCTTTAAAGCATTTGAAAGTGTAAAGCACAAAAATAGATTTGATTGAAATCAAGGGACAAATTACATGTACTTAAAATACAACTTGAAAATGATATACCTATCAAAGCTAACAAGTTGTGAAACTTTAAAACAAAAGTACATGTGAAGTTATTGAATCCAAAACATATGATATATTTGAAAGTGATTTTCTTATGATGAAAAACAACAACCAAAGATTCAACCAAGTATATGAATCATGTTACATGTAATTTCAAATATTCTTTCATTAACATGATCTACTTAGATTTACCAAATAAAGTATTACTTGGATTGAATCAAATGGTGATGCATCCAATACAATAGATCAATTCAAAACATAAAACATGTTAAGGACACAACAAATCATAGTTTATCATGCTAGAGAAGATTTACCAATAATTAAAGCAAAACATGAAAACATATGATTTGTGAAGTTGTTGAATCCAAAACATAAGATAGATTTGAAAGTGATTTTCTTATGATGAAAAATAACAAGCAAAGATTCAACCAAGTATATGAATCATGTTACATATAATTTCAAAGATTCTTTCATTAATATGATCTACTTAAATTTACCAATTCAAGTACTACTTGGATTGAATCTCAAATTGTTGCATCCAAAACAATAAATCAATTCAAAACATATATATGTTAAGGATACAACAAATCATAGTTTATCATGCTAGACAAGATTTACCAACAAATAAAACAAAGCATGAAAATATATGATTAAGAAAAGTAAAGCCTACTTAGAGATTTAACTTCATTAATCCAAGCTTTAGCTTTCCAAATGTCCCTGAACCTTCCTTAGCTCATTCCCCTTTATTTGGCCTCAAAACATCTCAAGGTGGGCCTCTTTTTTCCTCAAAATTTCTTTGGGAATGAGCTTCTTTTTATACCAAAAATTGCCCAACGGCTAGTCCCCGGTCGACCTGGTACACTGCCCGATCGACCTGGCCTTCAACGGTCAAAAAACTGACCGTTTGAAAGAGAGCCTAACGGCTCTTTCCCGGTCGACCGCGCAGTGTGGCCGGTCGACTGGGTCCATAGGCACGGTCGACCGGCCACACTGTGCGGTCGACCCGGGCCTGGGACCAAATTCCCCACAAATTGCATATTTTTTGCATATTTCAAAGTTTTTCTTGAGGGAATTTTTTGGGCCATTAAAGCAAGCTTGGAAACATGTTTTAAATCAAACTAAGTGGTTTAAAAACATGAAACACAAAAAACCTAAAATGATTCAAAACTTTAAAACCAAAGGCTTGCTTGATTTCTAAAAACTCTTTTAAAAAACAAATGCATCCAAGATTAAAACCAAAACATGCATAAATCAATACTTTTACAACTCTTAAAAACAATACATGTATAAAACATGATTTCAAGATTTCTCAAATCAATGCATATGTGTGCAAATCAAATGATGCTTGAATGATAATGCATCCATCAAATTGCAAATACAAAATCCCTAACAATCTCCCCCTTTGCAATTTGATGGCAACTTACTCATCACTTGAAATTACACATCAAGTCTTCGGCTCCCCCTAAACTGGACAAGTCTTGAAATCTTCTTGGATGCTCCTCCTCTTAGCTTGGGCTCTTGGGCTCTTTTCTTCAATCTTCTTGATGCTTGGAGCTTGATCATTCTTCAAGCTTTCTCTTCTTCTTTCTCTCTTTGACCAAGCATCTTCTTTAGCTCCCAAGCTTTCACTTCTTTCACTTTCCCCCTTTGACCATGCACTCTCTCCTTTTGGCAAGATATGCATTCTCTCCACCTGTAGAAGATCATACAATATCTCCCCTTAGGATGTATGGACATACTCTCCCTTTTGAGACAACTTGATTGCTCTCTCCCTCTTTGACATTAAATTGCAAAGGTACCTACGCACATGAAATAAGGAAAATACCTTTTAGTAGCACCTGTTAACAAAAGAAATTTAAAATGAAATATATAACAGGCCATCATGTATGGTTAGAAGAAGTCTCTAAGGGTTCAAAGCCAATACAAAGGTCAATTTGATCAAAACTAATACTTCCTATGAAGGTGTACACTCCCCCTCAATCCATTCTCTTCTTTTGTCAAACTTTTGACAAATATTTAACTATTTAGAGCAAGAAGAAGATGGTTTTACCAATTGAGGAAAAGCTTCAAGGAAAGAATTAGACACATATAACTATATAGCTCAATATGATCAAATTGTCAATATAAAGAGCAAGGCCATGGAGAAAAGCGATCATGGATATCAATTGGAATATATAAAACAAATATACCAATTGAGATTGAAGGATATGACTATTAAAAACAATCACTCTAAAATGGAGTTAAGGAATTTACCTATTAGGAAAAATCCAAATTAGAGCTATCCATGATGTTATGGGGTTTACTAATCATAGCATCAATCAATATAACTTATGAAAATCATATGCTATGAAAATTTTGAATTCATTTCATTCAATCATAAAATATGACTATAAAGAGCAAGATGAGTAAAATGAAATTCAAACATGAAGCCAACCTCAACTATTAACCAACCAATATTATGATTACATAAACATGGTGGTCATTAGATTTACCTATATGAGCAAGAGAGGTGGCAAACATGAAAATTATGATGCTAATGGAATGTGACATGGAATAAAAATATATAACTATAAAATTCAATCCAATGTACATGGTCTATCACATTATCAAGATATGACATCAATTGGATATTACAACAATTGAAAATTATACCAATTGAAACCAATTGAATTTGAAAACATGATTAAGAGCAAGGATGTGACAAACACAAAATTCTATCAAGCATCATAAATGGATATTCATCACTTTTAATGATATAATTAATGAGTATATGTGATGAACAAGAGAAATTGCATAAAAAGATATGACTTAAAAGAATATGCAATTTACAAAGTGTCAAAATCATATGAATTCAACATCTAAGATATCCATCAAACAATAGATATAACTATGAAATACAAGAAATGAATTTCAAAGAGGTTCATATGATTAAGCACACTATTATGAAGTTGAGACATGTAATGATACCAATAAGAAAACTATACATGAATCAACAACATAACCATCCATTTCAAAAATAATTACTTAGAAAGCATAAAGGATGGATTTGAGAGTTCTAGTATGGTATCTTCAAATATAACTAAGATTACAACCATACATGAAACTCATTGACATTTGCATAGAGGATCAATTACAATCAAGATCTAACTCATACCATATCATCAACAATACAACCATGTGTGCACAAGAAGGTATGAAGTTAGAGGGATATCATAGATCACATATAGATGAAAGTAGATTTTATATATGGATTTACCTGTGAAGAACAATGGATTAAATCCAATTCATCTAAGATGATCCATTAATCTATCATGCAAAATTTCTACCCTTAGCAAATGTACTAAGCTTACAATGCAATGGAAAGGGATATGAATATCATATCAAATGAGTGTAGCATATAAAATCTCATATGTACTTTTGAATCTCAAATGATAATGAAACAAAAGATTTTACTATAAAGAGCATAAACAACATCAATTTGCATTAATGAAAAGATATCCAAGTTTAAGAAAAATATGCAAATCAATGAGACCATACCCAACCATGCAATGTAAAACATCAAAATCAATTTGCTTTTGAAAGAATGTGACTTTGTTGAGTAAAGAAGCAAATTGTTTGTAAAAATTATTTCCTTTCAAAAGATAAAATCATAATTAAGCACAAGGAAATAAATTCAAGGAAAATGTTTCTATAAATACAACCAATAAAGCTTAGAACATTTTCCAAAGTTTTTCAAATCACTTTAATATATGAAAATCCAACGAAGAGTCATTTATAGAATTATGAGCAAGTGATTTTGTAAAACAAGAAGTGTACTATTGTAAATTTTCAATTTGTAAAACAATAGACACTCACAAATTTTCCATACCAAGAGATATAATTTGAAAATCAATGGAAAACTTAAATTGCTTCAAATCATTTGATTTACAAAAAGGATCTAACTATGACATTCATCAAATGATTTTCCAACATCAATTGATCATGAAAAATCTAACTATGAAAGCTTTTGTAATCACAATCAATTGATCATGAATAGATATGCATTACAAGAGATATAACTATATGAACAAAATGCAAATCCATCATGAAAATATTGTAATCAAAGGATTTTGAAAACCAAGAGATATAACTTTAAAAGTTCATGAAAACAAAATCAAATGATCACAAAGAAACATTGCATTTTAAAAGATGTAACTATAAATAAACAAAATGCAAATGTAACATGACCAACAATTAGATATAACTAGAAAGAATAGGTTGGTCTAGGGAGGATCAAGGCCTAAAGGTTAGTCTAAATGTGTACCAATGAAGATTCACCTAAGGTCTTGAAACGGATGTCCTTGAGAGATCACTAGAGGACTCACCAACTCTTGAAGATATAACTTGAAAAAAGTCTAAGAGTGGTGCAAAGATACTATGGGGAAATTACATTATCAAACATAGTGGAAATCGTCAAAAAGATATGCAATAAATCACAACACTAGGGTTCTAATCTAGCAAGGATCAACTCCGGGTTGTTAAGCCCTAAAATAGAGTAACCCGCTCTGATACCAATTGAAAGTCTGGGATCCTAACCCTAGAGGGGGGGTGAATAGGGTGATCTACACTTCATGACTAATTATGGCCAATTTTAACTTCTTAACAATTAATTAGTCACATGTGATAATTAAAAAATAATATGCGGAAGCTTAAACAAAACAATCACCACAAAGCAATCACCATAACACAATGATTTATAGTGGTTCGGCCTCAATGCCTACATCCACTACGGGCTTGTGATCCAACACCCCACCGAATTTTCACTATTTATGCTTTTGAAAAAGGCTAAGCAATAACCTCTACAATATGCTTTTCAAGGCTAAGCAATAACCTTTACAATGATGTTTTTCAAGGCTTAACATTAACCTATGCATTATGCTTTTATAGGCTAAGCAATAACCTCTTCAACCACAAGGTTGGTTATCTCTCTAAGTAGTGTCTAAATTACACTTGATGGAGATTCAATTAAGCTCATTACATTTGCCTCTAAAATAGGCGGATGTAAAAGTGAAAATCTAATTCACACACACACACACACTATGAATGCAAAAATGAATGCACAATGTATATGTATGTGATGTCCTCAATCAATTTAAAAATTAAAGCTCATAAATGTAAGCCTAAGGCTTTTGAAAGTTTTAGCTCATAAAAACATTTATGATTGAGGTAAGAATGCTAATCACATGTTTAAAAACAACTTGTAAAAGATTTACCAATCTAGTTCAAGCAAGTTGTGAAAGTTTAAGAACAAAACATGTGATGCATAAGGATTTCAATCAATTTAACAATGTAGCTTAATATATGTATGCTTTAAAGCATTTGAAAGTGTAAAGCACAAAAATAGATTTGATTGAAATCAAGGGACAAATTCCACGTACTTAAAATACAATTTGAAAATGATATACCTATCAAAGCTAAGCAAGTTGTGAAACTTTAAAACAAAAGTATATGTGAAGTTGAATCCAAAACATAAGATATATTTGAAAGTGATTTTCTTATGATGAAAAACAACAACCAAAGATTCAACCAAGTATATGAATCATGTTACATGTAATTTCAAAGATTCTTTCATTAACATGATCTACTTAGATTTACCAAATAAAGTATTACTTGGATTGAATCAAATGGTGATGCATCCAAAACAATAGATCAATTCAAAACATAAAACATGTTAAGGACACAACAAATCATAGTTTATCATGCTAGAGAAGATTTACCAATAATTAAAGCAAAACATGAAAACATATGATTTGTGAAGTTGTTGAATCCAAAACATAAGATAGATTTGAAAGTGATTTTCTTATGATGAAAAACAACAACCAAATATTCAACCAAGTATATGAATCATGTTACATATAATTTCAAAGATTCTTTCATTAACATGATCTACTTAGATTTACCAATTCAAGTACTACTTGGATTGAATCTCAAAGTGTTGCATCCAAAACAATAAATCAATTCAAAAACATATATATGTTAAGGATACAACAAATCATAGTTTATCATGCTAGACAAGATTTACCAATAAATAAAACAAAGCATGAAAACATATGATTAAGAAAAGTAAAGCTTACTTAGAGATTTAACTTCATTAATCCAAACTTTAGCTTTCCAAATGTCCCTTAACCTTCCTTAGCTCATTCCCCTTTGTTTGGCCTCAAAACATCTCAAGGAGGGCCTCTTTTTTCCTCAAAATTTCTTTGGGAATGAGCTTCTTTTTATACCAAAAATTGCCCAACGACTAGTCCCCGGTCGACCTGGTACACTGCCCGGTCGACCTGGCCTTCAACGGTAAAAAAACTGACCGTTTGAAAGAGAGCCTAACGGCTCTTTCCCTGACCCGGTCGACCGGCCACACTGCGCGGTCGACCCGGGCTTGGGACCAAATTCCCCACAAATTGCATATTTTTTGCATATTTCAAAGTTTTTCTTGAGGGAACTTTTTGGGCCATTAAATCAAGTTTGGAAACATGTTTTAAATCAAATTAAGTGGTTTAAAAACATGAAACAGAAAAACCTAAAATGATTCAAAACTTTAAAATCAAAGGCTTGCTTGATTTCTAAAAACTCTTTTAAAAAACAAATGCATCCAATATTAAAACAAAACATGCATAAATCAATACTTTTACAACTCTTAAAAACAATGCATGTATAAAACATGATTTCAAGATTTCTCAAATCAATGCATATGTGTGCAAATCAAATGATGCTTGAATGATAATGCATCCATTAAATTGCAAATACAAAATCCCTAACAAAGATTTTAATGCTGTTTTTGTCATTGCAGATTGATGGACACTTTGGGGTCGGTTGCAGATTTCTGGGGGTGTTTTATTCTTTTTAGTTTATTCGTATATGTATATTGGACATTTATATGTGACTACATCATTATTGATTGTAATATTTGTTTAATGAGATGAATGATTTGATGAAAATGGCGATGGTGGTTTGTTTATTTAGCAACTTTTGTTTGCATGCATTCTTTATATTGAATATAGGTACACTAATAGGTTTATTTTTTGATACATGTATATAAATAGGTTTACAGGAAAATTATATTGAAAAAACAAATATACCATTTTTAAAAAAATAAAAAATACTTTTACCAACGTTCTTTTTCATTGGCAAAAAAATAAATAAAAATAAAAAAACATGAAATACTTTTACCGACGTTTTTTTTCGTCGGCAAAAGAAGAAATAAAAATAAAAAAACATAAAATACTTTACTGATGTTTTTTTCATCAGCAAAAGAAGAATAAAAATAAAAAACATAAAAATACTTTTACCGACTTTTTTATTCATCGGTAAAACAAAAAATGAAAAATAAATAAAAAATATAATACTTTTACCAACGTTTTTTTTCGTCGGTAAAAGAAAAATAAATAAAAAATATAATACTTCTACTGATTTTTTTTTTTTTTGTCCGTGAAATAAGAATATATAAAAAATATAATACTTTTACCAAAGTTTTTTTTCATCGTCAGCAAAAGAAGAAATAAAAATAAAAAAAACATAAAAATACTTTTACCGACGTTTTTTTTCTTCGGTAAAAGAAAAATAAATAAAAAATATAATACTTTTACCGACGTTTTAAAATTCGTTGGTAATAATCTTTGATTTTTTTACTTTTCCTAGAAAATAAATTAATTCTAAGATTTAACTTTGCCGACGTTTTATAGAAAAACGTCACTAAAAATCAGTTGTTGTAGTGTTATGAAATATGTTCCTAAAGGGATCATTTTCTTTTTATGCATGAGGTATGTAAAATAATTTACTTATGTACATCGAGATTGGTAAAGTTTTACATATATTGAAAACTTTATACCATTAATTTAGATATGCTATTTGCATAACATTTTTGCGTGCAACAACATTTCTTATCCCTAGATGCATAAATGTATGATTTTTTTTCTTTATTTCTTTATAAAAAAAAGTGTAGGCACCACATTGGTAGTTTACCTTTTCAATGAAAATGAAAAAAAAAAAAAAAATCTTTACACCTTGAATATCATGTGCCTATACATTCAACCATCGAAGTATTTAGAACTTAGAGTTGGTCTGATATGAACATTGTACTATATATATATATACATATGATAATATGAATCACAATCGTTTATCTCATCATGTATATAGCTTTGATGTCTTTGAAAAGGTTTTTGTTGTATAGGGTGAAGGGTGGGCATTTCTTATTAAAGAGGTCCTTTTTGGATGTCTTCTTGAGTTGGATCCTATACAATAGTGTATAGGATCGTGAGCACAATCAAAATATTTTGCATGTAGATTTTCAGAACTAATTTGCATTAATAGATATATTTTAATCA
>QPKB01000012.1:20646303-20674063 GCA_003546025.1 Camphora micrantha | reverse complement strand
GAAATTTGAGATATACTCTCCTAAAGAGGAGATTCTTGAGAAATTCTCTCCAAAAAGAAAGGGGATTTGAGAAACTTTGAGAAAAATCTCTCCCAAAATCAAGGAAACTTGAGAGATTCTCTCCAAGTAAGGATATTTTTAGATATTCTCTACACAAAAGGGATATTTTTAGATATTCTTTACAAAATGACACCACATGAGATCTAAGCCATTTTTAAAAGCTTAAGGTCCCATGGGTTAGCCCATATGAGCCAGATTTGACCACCTAGGCACTAAAAGTGGCTTTTAGTCAAAATTTCTCTTACCAAGAGCATACAAAAATGGTTCCATGCCTCTCTTGAGTTGATTGGACCATACAAAAAATTCCAAGCTTCATGAGCTTCCAAAAGAAACTCAAACCATCCAACCCCATGCACCAAATCAAGCCATAATCTTGAAATTGACATTCCACGAAAAACCAAACCACTCCAATGGACCCAAAATTGTCCCAAAGAGTGACCAAAAACCAAACCATGGTCCCCTAACTTGCCACATACAGCTTGTTAGGTCACAAGACCGAAACCAAAAACCAAAATCCCGACCCCCTAACTCGCCACATACAGCCTGTTAGGTCACAAGGTCAAAAATCAAAAAACCTTCTTAATCGCCTAATGTGCCACATAAAGCCTTTAGGTTCACAAGGTTAAAAGGGAAAACCCAAAACCAAAAACCCATATCCAAATGTCATTTCAAAATTCTTGCCTTGAGACGGTACATGACCCCTCTCATTACCACGAAATCCCTTGGAAGCAAAAAAAAAAAAAAAAAAGCAACTCCATCAAAGGAAAAAATGCTCAAGACTCTTGATCAAGCAAGAAGATCTCCTTTAATTCTCTTCGAGGCACACCGATTGCCAGAGCTGCACACCTCGTCGCTGTACCTTGAAGGGGCATTTGTTGACACAAAAAATGTCACTATGTCCCTTCAACACCAAAAGCTACATGGAGCCACATCCTGCCATAAATAGGAAGGCGCCACTTCAAGCACCAGATCTTGTCAGAATCAAACAAAAACTGCAAGATCCTTCAAAGCAGCCAAAAGAGGGGTACACATGAAGTTTCGGGCCATTTCGACGTCATTTGGCCTAACTTCACTCCTCCGACAGCCAGACAGGAGCTCCCGACAGCGACAGTGTCGAAGACTTCAAAACTTCAATCAGAGCCTACGGATGGTCTCAGAATACCTCCAAAAGGCCCCATGCAAATTTCAAGTAAAACGGACAACGTTTGACCCTTCATCAATGCTCCGAAGCAAAATCAGGCCTGCCGGCGGCGGAGCACCCCGGAATCATGGCATCCAAATTGGAGCTAATGGATCATCTCAAAATGACTCCAATAGGTCCCCTGTCAAGTTTTAGGTCAAACGGACATCGTTTGGCCTAGTTTCAAAGCTCGGCATTTTCCTCGAGGTGAAATCAAGGCGAGCATTTGCGGGACCCCAAAAGGCTTCAAAACTCAAACCAAAGCCTATGGTTGATCTTACTTACTACTCAAGAGGCTCCCTGTCAAATTTCAGGTCAATCGGACATCGGTTGACCAAAAGTCAAAGCTCGGCATTTCTCTCATGGCGAAATCAAGGCGAGCATTTGCGGAACCCCGAACGGCTTCAAAACTCAAACCAAAGCCTATGGTTGGTCCTATCTACTGTTCAAGAAGCTCCACGTCAAATTTCAGGTCATTCCGACATCGTTTGGCCTAGTTTCAATGCTTGACAAAAAATCGACAATACCGCACAACAAAGTCTTCGGCTTTCCAGAAAAATAGGAAACTTTGTGCTCCGATTTGCGTGGCTTCTCGTCGGGTTTTCTTCAAGAGAATCAGGCCAATAAATGAGGGGAAATGTCAGGAAAAATACAGAAGAAAAAAGAATGGAAAAAAATCGAAAAACGGCGAAGAAAAGGCGACCGAACGGCGGCCGAAAAATGGGCCCAAGGCCCATGGTCGCCGGTGACCTTGGCCCATGGTCGCCGGCGACCATGGAGTTTCGGCGACCCAAAAGTCGCCGGAAGACCCCTTTTTCAGGTCCTTTTCGCGTTTCGAGTTGATTGGTCCCTGTGATTTTTCCAAAATCTGATTTTTCGTGCATGAAATCCGTCGATCTTCGTCAACATCACGGATTCGCCGCAAAAATCATTGGATGATCATTAGATGCCTCGAAATCGCCAACCGGCCGACAAAGAAAGCACACTTTCCGCCCGCCCGATCGTGAAATCGACAGGACAGATGTTGCCGGCACATTGACATTAATCAATGTCTGAAATTGCATCGCCATCCGACATCAAACAAGATGTGGATCCACCGGCGGTCATCGCAAGAAGAATTCCAAAAGACGCGGCGCGGCCCGCGACTCTTCAAGCAACTTGGCGACCAATTAATGAGGTTAAATGACCCATTTTATGACGAGTTAATGCGGTCATTAACTCATTATTTTGGACGACCCAATCAAAAGCAAGCAAATGGGAGTTACAAGTCAAAGGATTTATGGCATTAAAGCCATGAAACTCCTCCCATGATGGGGATTAAAGACAATTAAAAGCTCATTATTCTCCATCGGCCAATCAGATTCAAGGAAAAAGGAGTTACAAAATAAATAATTTAAAACTTGTAACTCCTCCCATTATGAGCATTAATGCATTCAATGCTCATAAACCCTCCTAAATGGCTACTAAAGGCCTATAAATAGGAGGGCATTCCAAAGAAGAAAAAGAAGAAAAAGACGAGAAAAGAAATCCAGAGAAATCGCCGGAAAAATTCACTCGAAGTCCAGAGAATTCCCCGGAAAATCCAGAACTCCTGCAACTCTGCTGCAGGACCACCAAAAGGTGATTGAAGCACCCTTGGGGGGCCACCCCCCCAAGGACCTCCCTTCTTCTACCAACATGGCTAAAACGTGGCTTTTCAGCCCGTTTACTTAGCTTTTTATCGGATATAAGACCTTCTCTTGGTCTTTGTCCTTTAAAAATCTGAGGTTAAAAAGCCAAGCCAAGAATCCAAGAATCACGTTCTCATCTGCATGGACGACGGAGGAGCCCATACATGACTTGCGACCGTCGATCTGAACTTGTCCCCACAATCGAATGAAAAGTCAGATTCCTTTTCTTGATTTCTATTGTACTTTATTTTTCTTTTAGAGACAAAAATCACAACTCTTGTCTTTCATAATGGATAAGACTTGTAAATCGCCTTTCACGGCAACAAATGAAATCGCCTTTCATGGCATATAAAAAAACCCTTTTGTCTCTTTTCTTAAAATATGTGTGCAATGGGAAACTAGAAAAAGTTTCATTTCCCCTTTCTACTTGTGAAGGTGGATCTTCGAATCACCGTTTCTAAATTCCAAGTGGAAAAGTGAAATTGGCATACCCGTACAAAAAGAAAGAAAGATGTTGATACCCTTTACTTTTTTTCTCCTCCCCTCCGCCGTACCCCGAAAGACCCGAGACGGAGGCAGCGGGAGAGAGGGAAGAATTGGGTCCATCAGATCAGATACACAAGAGAATCAGAGAGCTAATTGGGAGTTGGGATTTCTCTCGACTCAGAAATCTAACGTACCCGGTTGACCGCCTTGGCTAGAATGTCGACCAGACACATTGCGGAAATTTAGAAAAAGGAAGTCTGCCTGCTAGGTTTTTGTACAAAAAACTTTATGTACCCGATCGATACCCAGGCCATGATGTCGACCGGATATACTGAAGTGGATGTCGACATAGGAGTCAGAATCCTGACTATCCTAGTGTACCCAGTCGACCACCCTTGGAGGGTGTCGACCGGATGCACTACAGACATTGGAATTCTACTTTTGCAGTTTTGATCTCTTGGTTTGTTATGGGGCCCATTGACCGCCCAATTGGACTTCCATCATTCTGCCAAGCAAGAGTTAAGGGTTGAGTTTGACCTTGGCTCATGGGGCTACTAAAGTAGGGTCTAAGGTGCTTATTTGGATTTCGATTTGATCCTTAAATGTTGTCAAAAATGCCCATAACTTCGACAACACAAAAATATACTTCCTTGATTTTTGAAATTTCATTAGTAATTAAATTGACTTACTTGGACCTGGACATGAAAATGGGGCCATTACCTAGGTTTTACCTTTGCTATTTCCCATCAATTGACTTGGTTATGGAGATTTATTATACTTGATTCATTACTATTCACTCTTGTTGTTACTCATTGCTTATGCATGTTAATTAAATTGAAATTGGAAGACATGAACTTAGGATTTCCTAGTGGTGACCTAGAGTTATGAAATGGTAATCATTGACCCGTGTCTATGGCTAGGCGGCCCATCATATGGCCTAAGGATGGATAGAGGGATGTGATACCTTAGAATGAAGAGGACTGTTATTATGGTCTTGTGACCCATTTATGAATGAGAAATGGAATGAATACTAATGGACTAAATATTGATGATGTATTTGGACTATGACCATGACAAGGTGGGTCATGGCAATGGAATTGATAGCGGACATGGACTTGGATTGTATTTATGGATCGGACATATACTTTAGTCCTTGTATGAACATGATAGGACCTTGATCGCGCAAAGCAAGACTAAATAGACACAGACCGTTACTCGTTTCCTTGAGTTGGCACAAATATTCACTCGGTTGTCATAAGCTTAGCTATTAGACCGATCATCCTTGGTAAGAGCTATATTTGTTGTAGTTAGAACTATCGTGACGAGCTATGGTTAGATGGCCGGTGGGATTCCAATTTCGGTCTATTGAGTGTGAGAGTGATGATGTTATTATTATTATTAACAGGTCTCGTCATCCCTTGTATGTTACTTTATTTCCACGCCGCGTCTGGCTAACAGTACGGGAGGGACGCGGCATAATATCCTGCAGGGTCCAGGTCCTGTGAATTTGCTACATTGATGGTTGGTTAAATTAGATGCTTTACTTTTATGTTAGTTACATTTCTCATATCATGCTCAATTACCTAGCATTTGTGCCTTTGCTATTCTTATGTCATTATCATCGGCTCTATGTCCTTTAATTTGATGCATACATCCTATGTTACTTATATGACGTGCCTTGATAGATCCATAGATCTGAACTATCATTTGGTGCTTAGGTATTATCCTCGACCCCGAGGGCGATGCATTCGTTGAGGCGCCCATAGTGGAAGAGTACAGATGGGGACTGGCCGATCATGAGGTCGAACGTAGGCTGGAGAGCTGGTGCCAAGGTCATGAGCATGGTGGATTTTTCGGTTGACATGTACTTAACTTTTCACTTTCATATTTAGATCAGACAAATGCCTTATTATATTTGACACATGTTGGTTTAATACCGTATTGCTTCCGCACTAAACCATTGATTGTTATAGTGTTGAAAAGTTTTAAAGTGGACCACACCAGGGACTACGATCTTGGAAGTTCTCAGATTTTTGGGGAAGTAGCCCGCCAAATTCGGGTACCTTGGCAGTAAACTTGGTATTCGAAATTGGGGTGTCACATTTTTATGGTATTAGAGCGGGCAAGTCTCTAGAAAATAAAACAAACTAGAAAGTTTAGGATGTAGTGAGGATTTTAATGTTGGGCTACAAGTAAGGACGTTGAATTAGATAGAACCAGTGTAGTCCTAGGTGTTGGACTCGAGCTGGCACAAGTTACTTTCTCTTGACAGATGTCCGGAGGAAAGGCACCACCTAGCGCCCTAGTAGTCGGTGAGTAGCCCGACTTAGAGCAGAGATTACAGCAATTTTTCCATGCTTTCCTTATGTCACAGGAGGCTTAGGCATCAGCTCACCAGCAGGAGACTGAGAGTTTCGTGCAGTTCTAAACTCAGGTTTTGGATGTTATTTAGAGGGTAGCACAGCCGGCACAGGCCATTGTTCCCATTCAGGAAAGGGACCCGAATGATATCTATGAGATGTTCATCAAGAGGGGACCACCAGAGTTCTTCGGCACAGAGGACCCTTTTGTTGCAGATGACTGGACAGTACGGATGGAGAAGATCTTTAGGGTCTTCGAGTGCTCAGGACGATAGAGGGTGCAACTGGCAACCTACATGTTCCGCAGTATCACTGAGGACTGGTGGAGGACCGTGCAACGTCCCTATGACATGCATGTAGATGACATCGCATGGACTGCTTTTAGAATCGACTTCCTGAAGAAGTTCATACCAGTGTACATTAGAGACCAGAGGTTTAGAAGTTCTAGACTCTTGTGTAGGGCGACTTGACCATTCACCAGTATGAACGCCACTTCACCACTTTGATTATCGAACTACCGTACCATTTTATCGACTGAAGTGTCAGAACTTGGCTGCCTTGGTTATTGGGCTTTGAGAGGAGCATCAATTGGAGTTTGGATTTGGATCCGGTACGATCGATCGTTATTGAATGAAAGTCCATCTCCTTTCCTCTGACGAACTTGTTCACGCATGATGGGCCAAGTACTTCACTATTTCTGTTTCTTTATCTTTGACTTGGGCCCCGCGAAGCTATTATAGGCCAACACAGAGGTGTAGCACCTCTGTGGAGAACAGGGTCGGTTGACTATTGAATGATTGTAGATCATATTGAGCTTTGAAGCGGATGTACACCGTTATTTAGATTGGGATTTATACCCTTCGGTATTGACTTGGACAGGGTTGAAGACCTGATGCTGAACCATTACCCGGTGCATTGTTTTGGACAAGGTTGAATACCCGATGCCAGGCTAATCACCCGTTGTTGGTTGGACATTGTTACTACTTGAAGTACTTTGACTTCTTATGTCTGGCAGTTTCTTATGTGAACCACCACTATTGATAGAGTCCGTGTTAAGACTTCGTATTCTATCGATCGTCCTTTACTATTCGTAACATGCTCACGTTGTTATATACCGCTTTATACTTGCATATCTATTTATATATGTTTCCGTATATCCACGTGCCGGCTACTTGTAGCTTGATGATGTTATGCTTGGTGCATAGGTACCTAGCCCGTCTATCCCAAGAAAGTGGAAGGAAGTGGCGCTTCGGGCATATCAGCCTGATGGCCACGAGTGGTGTGCAGATGACGTTTACTGAGTTATCATGAACCACACTATAGTGCCTTCATATTTTGGATATTAGAACTTTCTTTTGTGACCTTAGTTTAAGTGGCCTTTATGTAATGCAATACTTTCTTTGTTATTAACTTTAAACTTTAATTCATATTATTCTTGCTTACTCTGAAATGCTTATTATACATCTGTTATTAAGAGGCTTCCGCGGTGTACATCGGGTATTCAATTAGACGTGTTTTCTCACTACGAACTTTGATCCTGTGGGACCATGATTAAGGGCTAACGAGTGTTATGTCAAGAAAATTTCTAATTAGCTCCTCATCTCACGTTTAACCCCGTTGTTTATCGGCGGGGGGCGTGATAGTTATAATTTGGTTGGTCTTATATATATATATATACATATAGAGCAAGGCTCTCCTAAGCTCAAGCTTAGGATAAAATCTTGTAAGGTAATGCTTGTGGGGCCCACCTTTGGACCATCCAAATGGACCAAACACATGACCCCTCTAAATTGCACATGTCCACCAACTTTCGGTCAAATCCGAACTTACTGGACCGTTGGATTGACTATGCATCGATTCGAATGGACTATTGACCATTAAACTTTTGGGTCCATATGGAGATGATAGAAATCACGGTTATGGCTGATTTTTTGCAGAGAGGAAGATCCTAGGGAGTCCTTGAAATCCCCCCCACCCCCATCCCTATGTGGGTCCCCAGGTAGGCCCCACTACACACTTGAGCTTACCTTATCCTAAGCTTGAGCTTAGGAGAGCTAGCCCCATACATATATAT
The DNA here is from genome assembly GCA_003546025.1 of Camphora micrantha. NCBI lineage: Eukaryota > Viridiplantae > Streptophyta > Magnoliopsida > Laurales > Lauraceae > Camphora > Camphora micrantha. Next base: position 20,666,233 of record QPKB01000012.1, on the reverse strand, counting down.
ATATATATATATATATATTTATATATATTTATCATTATGTAAATCTGAAGGACTAAGGTGTTCGCCTTTGTTGTTATGAACTTTGCTGTAGAGACCTGGGATTTACTCTTCAAAATGAAGTAAGTATTTTGATACCCCTGTGCGGTCTCCTGCCAGCTTTCGGTGAGTGGGATGTATGGAACTCACCGTGGTGTCCACCGAATAATGATCTGAGCTGCTAGAATTGGGTTAATTTCCCTCCATTAGCATATCGTTGCTTTTTACTTTTATAGGATTTGGTCCAACTGTAAGATTGAACACATGATTGATGATATAATTAGTATAAACTTACAAATAATTAATCATATGCACTAATTATATCATCAATCATGTGTTCAATCTTACGTTGGGACCTACTCCTGTCATAGGAAAATCACTGGATATGCAACTAGAGGAGACTGTGCGCATTCAATTTTAGTGGTTCAAATCATCAGTATCAAGTGAGCTGCACGGTGAGTCAGTCCAACTAGTGTTTGTCTGGACCAAGATCTTTATGTGTGAGCCGTAAACCCCACCATGCCATTTTGGTGAGAAAAACTACAGAATCATTGCGAAAGACAAACGCCCCATCGCAATCAAAATGAAAAATGCAGACAAGCAGCCTAATCTCTATCACGATTCAATAATGGTGGGCAGCATAGTCAATAATGGTGGGTAGGAGGGATTCGAATCATGCTATCTTGATTATTTACCTCTTTTAATTTTTTATTTGACAGGGACATATTTACTATACATGTAAGATGGTAAAAAGCTGAGAACTAGTCTGATATACTGACCAGAGGAAACTGATATCCCTAGGAATGCATTTTCAATGCAGAAATGATTCCAAAAGAAATTTCTTCAGTGCTTGGTTTCTAAAACGCATTGGAAAGAAAGGAAACCAAATGGATCTAAAATGTTATTCCTTGAAAAACTCATCTAAAGTGCATGAAAAAACATGGGCTAGCTTTTTCATTTCAAGTTAAATGAATCACGTGGAAAATTAAATTAAAAAACATTAAGAAGCGCCCAAAATGAATTTAGAAAAAGGTTGAACACGGGTGAGATTGTGGCTAAGATTTCCTAATGGTCTACATTTCTTAGTGCTTTTCCTCAGTAGCTTCTCAAATGTTTCCCTTGCATTTCATAGTTTTTTTTTTTTTTTTAAGTTGTTTCCATAATGCATGTTTATTACTATTTTTGTATTTTATTTTGTTGTGATCTAGGGCCTACGAGAAGAGATCAATCACGCAGAAAAGAATACGGAGATTTACGTGGTTTGGCTTGTTCGGCTTTTGGCCTACATCCACGAGAAAGACTGGAGAATTCACTATGTAATCAGAAGAAGTGTTACATCATAGAGACTCTTAGCCTCTATTTATAATATCAGCCCCAAAACCCTGTTACACCCAATCAATAATTCTTAATCACAATTTACCTACTATAATAGACCTACTTGTAATCACAGTACAACATGGACAATCCAAGGGCCGGGTTAACCAATATTAATTAACTTCTATTAAGCCATATGAATTAACATATTTACTTGCTAAACTCAACTAATTAGTAGAGATAAGGCTTTGATGATGACCGCGTGGGGAGTTGAACTTGCACATTCAAAGGAAGAAAACCTGTACATGCGCGGGGATTTTTTTTTTTTTTTTTTGGGGTGGGGGGGTGTGGTTTCAATCCATTGGTCATGTAGGGGAGAGGCAGTATTGCCAACCAAACAACCTGATCGATCTCTCCATCTCTGAACTGTTACATTGTTAAAGCGTAAGATGGGCTTAACCTGGATCCGCCTTAACCATGTAATCCACAAAATCCCTCGACATGTGCACTTGTCTCACTCAATCCACAGGAACCGCATGACAGCTACATGAGAGGATCTTTATAATATAGATCTCCTTTGTCACAACTCACAAAATCCATATCTTCAGCCTCCCAAATTAAATGAGCGCATACTTATCTAAGCAGAGAAAGATGGGAAGATGGAAAAGACAAATGGATGGAGAGAGAGAGAGACGGAAAGAACTCGTTCAGGGAAACTTTTCAAAAAAGTAATAAGACTTTTGGCTTCTCTTCCAAACAGTACATGAACATTTAATAAAAAGGTATAGAATTCTGTTATTTAGAATTCTTTCAAGCAAGCCCTTTTCATAAATTTTTCTTAGAAATAAAAAAGTACCCTTTCCTTTATGACATGTTTTTGTCTTTTTTAACCTCTTTCCTCCCTTAAAATTGGATATTATGACTTTGCTTATTACATCAATTTAATGAAACTAGTTTTTTTAGCCATTTAGAATCACCTTATTTAATGAAAAATGGAGAAAGAGAGTGTTCTTATTTATTTATTTATTTATTTCTGTTATCGGAGGGTTCCCAACCCTTTGGGCTGGACTAATCCCTCCGGGCCGAGAGGGAAGCCGGATAAACTCCCCTGTAGCCCGGTGTGGTAGTACAGTTTCGAACCTACAATCTCCGGGTACAAACTGTCGTCCTAAAAGAGAGTGTGGGTTAGGATATGGAAATAAAGGGAAATAAATAGATATTAAGATCGGACGGAGAGATGCTCTTGGAGGTGAGAATATCCCAAAAACATTGAATATATAAGAGAGAGAATTAATGCGGAGAAAAAGATAGGGAAACGTTGAGACTATATATTCAAAAATGGATGATAGAGAAATAAAAGGTAACGTTGCATTGTTAAATCGTAATCATTCTCACCAATTTTTTTTTTTTTTTTTTGGTAATCATTCTCACCAATTGAAGTCCTCGATTGTGCCGTGCGCATAACAAGTCTCATTGCACAAGCCTCATCCGTGGCCCACAGCAGCTTTGGATGGTGGGTTCGCTCTTCACACATGAGCAAAACTCATATATAGTAATACATGTATTTGATCACCGTGAGGATACCGGCAAAGGAAATGAGGAGAATACAGAAAAAGTGAAGGAGAGTTGTATTTCAACAAAGGGTAATTTCGGTATTTTGAAAACATTGAGCGAATAAATTGCCAAAAAATAGGTCTAAATGGCTGGATGTCTTAATTGAGAACTTCCTAAAAACTTAGGGACTAATTTGAAAAAATTTAGTACTTGTTCTCTTTCTTGAAGTAAGAACAAAAACTTAAGGCTTATTTGAGATTTTGTTCAAATCAAAATCCATGTTGGTTGAACATTGAGCCTTGGCCTCTTCTTTTTCTTAACGTCATTCATTAAAAAAAAAAAAAAAAAAACTGCATGTGTACATTGTCTTGCATCAAAACATCATTCGCATTGCAACCTTCCTAAAAGAAAAGGAATTTGAGAGATTTCTTCCCAAAGAAAAGGAACTTGAGAGATTCTCTCCCAAAGAAAGATATTTTGAGATATTCTCTATCCAAAGGAGATATTTTAAGATATTCTTTCCAAAGTGACCTCAAATAAGATATAAGCCATCATTAAAGGTTGAAGATCCCATGAGTTAACCTACATGAGCCAAGTTTGACCACCTAGGCACTAACAGGGGCTTCTTACCAATTGAGCATCACCCAAAGTTTTGAAAATCCTTTTCCAACAAAAACTCTCTTACCAAGAGCATACAAAATTGTCCCATGCATTTTTTGAGTCGAATGGACAAAAAAGGAAAAAAAAAAAAAAAAAAAAAAACCTTCAATCCTTATGAACTTACAAAATTCAAATCATTCCCACCTCATGTGTCAAATCAAGCCAAAACCTTGAAATGAACATTCTGCAAAAATCCAAACCACTCGAATGGACCCAAAGAATGGCCAAAATCCAAATCCTGACGCCCTAGCTTGCTACATACTGCTTGTTAGGTCACAATGTAAAAAAAAAAAAAAAGAAATCTTTTTTCCTGACCCCTTAATGGTGGGCAGCATAGTCAATAATGGTGGGCAGCATAGTCAATAATGGTGGGTAGGAGGGATTCGAATCATGCTATCTTCATTATTTACCTCTTTTTATTTTTTATTTGACAGGGACATATTTACTAAACATGTAAGATGGTAAAAAGCTGAGAACAAGTCTGATATACTAACCAGAGGAAACTGATATCCCTGGGAATGCATTTTCAATGCAGAAATGATTCCAAAAGAAATTTCTTCAGTGCTTGGTTTCTAAAACGCATTGGAAAGAAAGGAAACCAAATGGATCTAAAATGTTATTCCTTGAAAAACTCATCTAAAGTGCATGAAAAAACATGGGCTTTTTCATTTCAAGTTAAATGAATTACGTGGAAAATTAAATTAAAAAACATTAAGAAGCACCCAAAATGAATTTAGAAAAAGGATGAACACGGGTGAGATTGTGGGTGAGATTTCCTAATGGTCTACATTTCTTAGTGCTTTTCCTCAGTAGCTTCTCAAATGTTTCCCTTGCATATCATAGTTATTTTTTTAAGTTGTTTCCATAATGCATGTTTATTACTATTTTTGTATTTTATTTTGTTGTAATTTAGGGCCTACGAGAAGAGATCAATCACGCAAAAGAAAATACGGAGATTTACGTGGTTTGGCTTGTTCGGCTTTTGGCCTACATCTACGGAGAAGAAAACCTGTACATGCGCGGGGATGGGGAGGGGGAGTGTTTCAATCCATTGGTCATGTAGGGGAGAGGCAGTATTGCCAACCAAACAACCTGATCTCTCCATCTCTCTAAACTGTTACATTGTTAAAGCATAAGATGGGCTTAACCCGGATCTGCCTTAACCATGTAATCCACAAAATCCCTCTAAATGTGCACTTGTCTCACTCAATCCACAGGAACCGCAAGACAGCTACATGAGAGGATCTTTATAATATAGATCTCCTTTGTCACAACTCACAAAATCCATATCTTCAACCTCCCAAATTAAATGAGCAGAGAAAGTTGGAAAGATGGAAAAGACAAATGGATGGAGAGAGAGAGAGACGGAAAGAACTCGTTCAGGGAAACTTTTCAAAAAAGTATAAGACTTTTGGCTTCGCTTCCAAACAGTACATGAACATTTAATAAAAAGGTATAGAATTCTGTTCTTTACAATTCTTTCAATCAAACCCTTTTCATAATTTTTTCTTAAAAATAAAAAAATACCCTTTCCTTATGACATGTTTTTGTCTTTTTTAACCTCTTTCCTCCCTTAAAATTGGATATTATGACTTTGCTTATTACATCAATTTAATGAAACTAGTTTTTTTAGACATTTAGAATCACCTTATTTAATGAAAAACGGAGAAAGAGAGTGTTCTTATTTATTTATTTATTTATTTCTGTTATCGAAGGGTTCCCAACCCTTTGGGCTGGACTAATCCCTCCGGGCCGAGAGGGAAGCCGGATAAACTCCCCTGTAGCCCGGTGTGGTAGTACAGTTTCGAACCTACAATCTCCGGGTACAAACTGTCGTCCTAAAAGAGAGTGTGGGTTAGGAGATGGAAATAAAGGGAAATAAATAGATATTAAGATCGGACGGAGAGATGCTCTTCGAGGTGAGAATATCCCAAAAACATTGAATATATAAGAGAGAGAATTAATGCGGAGAGAAAGATAGGGAAACGTTGAGACTATATATTCAAAAATGGATGATAGAGAAATGAAAGGTAACGTTGCATTGTTAAATCGTAATCATTCTCACCAATTTTTTTTTTTTTTTGGTAATCATTCTCACCAATTGAAGTCCTCGATTGTGCGGTGTGCATAACAAGTCTCATTGCACAAGCCTCATCCGTGGCCCACAGCAGCTTTGGATGGTGGGTTCGCTCTTCACACATGAGCAAAACTCATATATAGTAAGCCAATTTAATGAAAAATTAAAATTAACGGAAAATTCTAAATAAGGCTTTAAAGTTTTTGCCTTCACAAGAATACACAAGTTTCAAAACTCTTTAAATTAGTTCCTAAATTTTCAAATAAGTTTTTCAATTAAAGACATCTGGTCATTTAAATGTATTTTTATCCTACTCTTTCCCTCAATTTCTTAAAATACCCAAACTACCCTTTATTTAAAGTCGTGACATGGTTCCAACAGCCACGACATGTAACTGATCGCCATGGAGGCATTGGTTGTATTTGATCACCGTGAGGATACCGGTAAAGGAAATGAGGAGAATACAGAAAAAGTGAAGGAGAGTTGTATTTCAGCCAAGGGTAATGTTGGTATTTTGAAAACATTGAGCGAATAAATTGCCAAAAAATAGGTCTAAATGGCCAGATGTCCTTAATTGAGAACTTCCTAAAATCTTAGGGACTAATTTGAAAATTTTTAGTACTTGTTCTCTTTCTTGAAGTAAGAACAAAAACTTAAGGCTTATTTGAGATTTTCCTCAAATCAAAATCGACGTTGGTTGAACATTGAGCCTTGGCCTCTTCTTTTTCTTAATGTCATTCATTAAAAAAAAATAAAAATAAATGCATGTGTACATTGTCTTGCATCAAAACATCATTCGCATTGTGAGAAAAGGAAAGCCAAAAGAAAGAAAAAACAAGAAGAAGAAAAATGGTCGACTAGCCAAAAAAAATTAAGAAGAAAAAGAAAAATAAAAAAAAGAGAAAAGAAAAGAAAAAAAAAAGTAAAATTTTATTGATTCCTACTTTTACTTGGACTTTTTGGAGAAGAAGACTTACTTAAAGCCATTGACAAAGAAGAAGATGAACTTGAAGATCCTTGTAGAAGAAAAGCTCTTGGTCTTGAAGCCCTCTTGACATCTTTACAAAAGAAAGCAATAAAAGCAAGGGAGTCAATCTCTCTATGCTTTTATAGAAGAGAACAAACCAAAGAAGGAAACAAGGAGAAAATAGGGATGGCTTGTTGGTAAGGCACCCTGCTCCCATCCCTTCCACCAGGGATCGATCACTGGTGGGAGGTTTGAATCTCCTTCCTCCTAGCCAGTGAGCCACATCAGAAAAAAAAAAAGAAAAAAAAAATAGGAAACAAGAAGAAATGCAAAGAGGTAAATGCTAAAAATTAGCAACCTTCCTAAAAGAAAAGGAATTTGAGAGATTTCTTCCCAATGAAAGGGAACTTGAGAGATTCTCTCCCAAAGAAAGATATTTTGAGATATTCTCTATCCGAAGGAGATATTTTGAGATATTCTATACAAAGTGACCTCAAATAAGATATAAGCCATCATTAAAGGTTGAAGATCCCATGAGTTAGCCCACATGAGCCAAGTTTGACCACCAAGGCACTAAAAGGGGCTTCTAACCAATTGAGCATCACCCAAAGTTTTGAAAATCCTTTTCCAACAAAAAATCTCTTACCAAGAGCATACAAAATTGTCCCATGCATTTTTTGAGTCGATTGGACAAAAAAAAAAAAAAAAAAAAACCAAACTTCAAGCCTTATGAGCTTACAAAATTCAAATCATTCCCACCTCATGTGTCAAATCAAGCCAAAACCTTGAAATGGACATTCCACAAAAATCCAAACCACTCGAATGGACCCAAAGAATGGCCAAAATCCAAATCCTGACGCCCTAGCTTGCTACATACTGCTTGTTAGGTCACAATGTAAAAAAAAAAAAAAAAAAAAAAAAAAAAAAAAAAAAAAAAAAAAAAAAAAAAAAAAAAACTTTTTTCCTGACCCCTTAACATGCCATGTACAGCTTGTTTGGTCACAAGGTCAAAAACAAAAGCTCCAGAAGCAAAATCTCCACTTGACCGCCTAATGTACCAAATGAAGCCTTTAGGTTCACAAGGTCAAAAGAAACAACCAAAAATCCAAAATCCAAAAACCCACTAGAAGGTTGTACATCAAATTCCACATCATTCCGACACCGTTTTGTCCAAAATACAAAAAGCCACATTCTCAATGGGACAAAGTCAGCCCTTCCAGCAACAATAGTATCAGAGATATTAAATCTTCAATTAGAGCCAATGGATAATCTTGAAGTACTTCTAAGAGGCTCTATGCCAAATTTCAAGTAAAACCGATAACGTTTGACCCAACATCAAACCTCAAGTAGCAAAACCAGGCCACCGGCGGCAGAGACCGTTGAGGCCATCACTCATTAAAGAAAGCACATGGATAGTCTCAAAATGCTTCTAAGGGACTTATACATGTCAAGTTTTAGGTTTTTTCGACAACATTTTACCCTACTTTGACCCCCCAAAACCTACATCAGGTCTCCCAGCGATGGAGCCCCTCGGGACCATGATTTACAAATCAGAGCTAAATTATCATCTTAAAATGATTTCAAGAGCTCTATGTCAAATTTTAGGTCAATCGGAAATCGTTTGGCCGTACATCAAAGCGCAGCGGCTTCCTCGCAACAAAATCAAGTATACTGGCCGCAGGACCCCACACGGCTTCAAAACTCCAACAAAAGCATGTAGCCGGTCTTATTTCTTCCAAATGAAGCTACACCTCAAATTTCTAGTCATTTCAACATCGTTTCATCCAGTTTTGGCTTCTGATGGCAAATCGGCACTCATACGCGACAAAGTATTCGGCTTTCTCAGAAAATCGGAAACTTTGCCCTCCGTTTTGCACGGCTTCTCTTCAAGTTTTATGTAGGATAATCATGCCATGAATTGTACAAAAATACCAAGAAAAATATCACAAAGAAGAAAAATCAGAAAAGGGTCTAAAAACGCAAGCAAAAGGGGCAAACCTACCACATGGTCACTGGCGACCCTGAAAATCTGGGTTCCGGATTTCACCGAAAACCCATTTTTTGGGTCTTTTTTGAATTTTGAGCCACTTTTGTGATTTTCTGAAAATTTGATTTTCGGGGCACGAAATCCATTGACGTTTGATAACATCACGTATTTGCCATTGAAATCATCAGTTTGTCATCAGACACCTCGAGATCATCAACCGGCCAACCAATATAGCATACTTTCTGCCCACCCGATCAAGAAATCGATATGAGAGATGGTATCGACCTACTGGTAGCAATCAATGTCAAAAATTGCATGATCATTCGACGACTATCGGTTTGAGAAATCCGTCGACGAACAAGGCTCCCTACATCGCGGGTAAAATTCCAAAGGACACGGCGTGGCCCACGAACCTTCAAGCATTTCGGTGACCACTTAATGTAGTTAGTGACCCATTTTTATGACAAATGACTGTGGTGAATTACCTATTATCAAGGATGGCCCAGTCGGAATCCAATAGGGAGGAGTTACAAATCAAAATAATTATGGTATTAAACCATGTAACTCCTCCTATCATGAAGGTAAAATGCAAACAAAGACTCATTATTCTCTAACGGCCAATAAAAAATTAAGAAAAAGGACTTACAAAAGGAGTTACAAAAACATAAATTAAAAATATAAAACTCCGCCCATCATGGGGCAATAATGCATTTAAAGCACATAAACCTCGCACATGCCCACCAAGAGCCTATAAAAGGAGGTCATTTCTACCATTCCAAGGTATGTGCAAATCACACAAAAATTCTATGTCGTTGCTACGATGCTCCATGGACGGTCTCTCCTCCATTGAAGAAATTCTATATCAACCACCACTATAAGGTGATTGATGACCCTTGGGGGCCACCCCCAAGGCCTCTCCTTCTTTCTACATGGCTTAGATGCGAATTTTTTAGCCTGTCAACTTAGATTTCTATTGGATATAAGATCTCTTCTTGATCCTTATTATCTAAAAATCCGAGGTTCAACCCAAACCAAGAGAATCAAAAGCATCATCTGTTATCATATGAAGGATGACAGCGAAGCCCAAACATGACTTGCGATCGTTAATCTGAATGAGCCCCCGCAATCTCCTGTGAAGTCATATTCCGGTTTCTTTCTTCTCACTGTATTTGTATTTTAAAAAAAAAGACAAAAAGAAAAAAAACACAAGTCTTATCTTTTACTTTGATGAGAATTGTAAATCGTCTTTCACGGCAAAAACATTTCCTTTCACGGCAAACAAATGAAATTCGCATTTCATGGCATCCAAAATTTTAAATTACGTCTCTTTTCTTAACACATGTGCAATGAAAGTTAGAAAAAAATTATTTTCTTTTTTACTTGAAAAATTGTTATTTTCTTTTTTACTTGAAAAGGGGGATCTACAAACCGCCACTTGTTATTTCGAAGTAGAATGGAAAATCTGGTATGCATGTACACAAAAGAAATCGATGTGCTTCGCTCGTCTCCGATCACGAAAGGGTTGGACCCCTCGGATTCTCACATCCACTGACACCGGTAGCCCCGAGGTGATCCATGAACAAGCGCCATCATCCAATTTCTCATAGATCGGTTGTTGATATGTGCAAAGCCAACCTTAGGCCCGAGATCAGACAAATGGTGATAAGTGTTAAAACCAAATCGTTGTCTAAGTTAATGGTATTGGTCATTGATGCAGAGAAATTTCAAAAGGAGATTGAGCACAAAATCGGGACAAAGAAAATCCAGGCATCTACATCTATTGCTTCCAAAGGGAAAAAGAAAGAGGAAGTCCTCAATAATCAAACTTCGAAGACTTCTCGGAAAGGCTAGACTACAAAAGATGATGCAATTAGAAAAGAAAAGTATGAGAAAAGAAAGAAAGAAAAATATTTTTTCGATGAGGATATCGAAGATATCTTCAAAACTCTACTTGAGCATGGCAAGCTAGAGTTACTAGTTTCTAAAAGACCAAATCAAGAACGAAGGACAGACTCAAATCATTGTCCTTATCACCAAATGATCTCACATCCCTTGAAGGAATGCTTCATCCTTAAGGAAAAAATTAATGACATGTTGACTCGAGGAGTCATATAGCTGGTAAGAAATACGATTCATCTCAAGTGAATATGGTTGCCTTTGGATTGTTCACACCAGCCAACATCGACCCTTTCGCTCTGAAGACGGTGGAATTTTGGCTAATCAATAAGGTTGAAGATAAAGATGGTTTAGTTCCGATTAAGATGGTGTCTGGGGAAGATGTCTGGGTTCATCCAGATTTAATCGATGATAAAGAGTCGGAGGTAGCACAGTTTAAATCCAAGTCTCAATAAAGAAGAAACGCCAAACGACAGCTCAGTAACTCACTACGAGTAATAAATGAACGACCTATAAAAGAGTATCTGGTAATAGAAGAAACCGAGAAGCTTGCCGCACCTAAAGATTCCTCTGAAACAATGAGAAATCCAATCACTTTGGCAGACTTTCACTTGCCAGTTGAAGAAGATGAAGGAAAGCCGCAGGTCTTTAGTGGCAATCGAATTTCTAGAATTGGATACAATTCCGATTTAGAAGATTCTAAGACGGGCGACGAACCACCTCCGGGCGATCAACTCGTAGTGCCTCCCACTGATGAGGATTACTGTGATGATTTTGAAGACGATGAAGATACGTATCTCTCATATGAGGTACTAAATAAAAATGACTCCATCACAGATCCCTACTTTTATCAAGAGAATATCCTCGAAATAGAAGTCAAGATCTACAACCCAAGGGATTCAGAACTAGGCGATTAGCCCATAGAGTTTCCTTCGTTCCCTTTTTCCCTTGAAATCCATCCTGATCAGCTACCTATAATGGATGATGCACCGAACAATGTTCTGGTTGTTTCCGTGCAAACACAAAGATACAACCAAATCAACCTTTCTAGCCCAGCAACTGATACACCGGTGGATAGTCAACCTAGCAGTTCTTCTCTGGATGCACCAGTCATTATGATCAAAGATGCGCCTTCAGGGTCTTTAGTTGATTATTTGACGGAATTGGAAAGGCCAACTGAGGATTCGGGTACTTTAAAGTCACTTGAAATTATCACAATCAAGAATGAACCCGCAGACCCTGAAAGTGAACCTGAGGTGGCACCATGTCTAGTAGCTACAAGTCCAAATAAAAGAATTTCTACATCTTCTAGGGACCTTGCGCCGACAGATGTGGAAGAAGACTTCACTGAAAGGATGGAGCGTCTCTTCCTACAAAAGGAAGAAGTCCTGGCAATAAGAAAAGACAAGGCCACTAGATAAGGCACTAGGTCTGGCAAGACCTACAAAGTCAACTATGACAAGCCTCCCACTTCTTCTTCTCGTTATGTAGTCCCTACAGGACAAAATACAAATCCTTACAATGTAAATGCAAATGTCAATGAAAGGCCATCAAAGCAATTTAAGAATGACTTGGTTGAAGACCTTAAGCACATGCATGCACGTTTGCATGTTCTTGATTTACTACAGATGTCCAAAGAAAGTCGTGACAGTTTTATACGAGAGCTTCAATCACTGGACCTGAATAATCAAGTGAATGTAGCAGAAGTACACCAAATAGAGAAGAAACACCAAATTGCAAAATCCAAAAGGCCTCAAAAGCAATTTGAGGAATGTTTCTCCATTCAAAAAGTTTCTAAGGCCACAATTTCTTTCTCCAAAGAAGATCTGCTGCTAGGTGATGCTAAACACACCGGGCCCTTATACCTCACTACATACATCAAAGATATTCCAATTCCTCAATTGCAAGTTGATCCAAGATCAGTCTTGAATCTCATCACCATCACGGCACTGCAAAAGTTAGGTATCCAACCAAGCAAACTTATCAGCACCAATACCTCTATACAAGGGAATGATGGTGAAGTGTAGAATCCCGTTGGCAGAGTCAGGATTAAATTCTTCCAACTGGGAAGTTTAACTTGGGAGGCTACTTTGCACGTAGTCAAAACCCAAGCGTGTTACAACACACTGTAAGGGAGAAGATGGCTCCATGATTATTCCATTGTACCTTCCACCCTACATGAATACTTCAAATATATTGATGAAGATGGACAAGTGCATTGTGTATTTGCCGATGGAAAGCGATTCAAAAGCAAAGAAGTTTATTTCATTGATGCTGCGATGTATGAGGAGTGAGGTGAACGACAAAAAGCTAGAAAGGATAAAGGAAGAGATTTGCAGAAATCAGTATAGACGGACACACCTCCGTGAAGAAAGAAGATATCTATCGGGGAAAGAAAAAACTAGTGGTTCGGTTTGCCAATCCACGAGAAGCTTTGGTGATTAAGGTGAAGTCCGATGATAAAAAGGAAAAACCCTTGACCATCACCACTAGATCTTCTCAGTCAAAGAGTACTAGCACAAGGTCTTCCCAGATGTTGTCCTTGATGGTTACTCCCGTGGTCCAAGAAGATTTTTTTGAAAATCAAACAATGATTTCAAAATATTATGTACAAGCAACTCCTCGAGTGGATCGATGAAATAACAATTCGTGGAAGAAATGATCTGGAAGCTCTTGTCTTTCACAGAGAAGGCCATACCGCAAGGTCAGGATTTGACCTGTATAGTCCAATTTCTTGGAGAATATTTTGGCAAATGGGCTTTAATTAAGAAGTTTATGAGGATGGAGATAAAAGGATTTATCCTATTTTGATGGCCTCACCTTATCAACGAATGAATCAGCATGAAGAGTAACTCAGACGATTAGAAAGAGAATCTCATGAAAGAGAGCAATGCGACTTGGCACGTCGTACTGGATTATGCCCCGTGAGAGATATAATACGCGATCCCTTCGAAGTCTGTCACTTAGAAGACAACGGAATAATCATTCTAAGGCAATTGATCCTTGCACACGAAAGGCCTATAGAACTTGCTAGAAATTATATCAACTGGTGGTTGGATATGGCTCATAGGTGTGAAGGTCCTCCTCCCTGAAACCTGTGGATTGCATTATGCTTACATAGCATGCATCGAAATCTCTGAATTTTTTCCATTGGAGAAGATTTTGAAAATTTTGATGAAATTGCCTAGATTCATGTCAAATGTTGAAGACAACATTTTGCATCCTTCAAGAGGCTTAATAAGGTGACCTCATTCCATAAATGTAGTCTATTTTATCCAAGCTTCTGATTGGGAATCAGATTCTTAAGATGCTGTTATGTTACTGAACAATTCCATAGTAATGGCTGGATATGAATCTCCGTTGCATCCTTATTCATCGCCACAACCGGTATACATAATTGAAGGAACAAATTATGCAGTACCGCCATGCGAGTACAGAAAGCATCCTATGATCTTTCATAGAGCAGAAGATGCTTCTACTTCATCATCCACTAGAGCTTTTGTCAGTGAAGGAAACCCTGATTTCAAGCCTTACAGCCACCAGTCTCATGACATAATGAGAAGTATTATGGGCTACAATCTCAAGAGCCCCACCGGTCTAGGGCTCAGCGAAGGAATACCGGTACCTTACACCAGTAACAAAAAGAAGACTTTGATTGGGGTCACCAGATACAGGAGATCTGACATGGTCTTGGATTCATCCCGTGTAGCAATATACTTAAAGTCATAAAAAAAAAAAAAAAGAAAAAAAAAACTTTAGGGAAATAATGGTGCCTTTCACAAAGGAATATGATTCAGATGATTCCTTAGAAGAAGATGTTCAAGATCTAAATGACTGGGCCATTTTTCACTGAAGGTAGCCCCTTTTTATCTTTTGGCAAATTGATTACAATGTCTTGTATTTTCCAATCATCGGAATTATTTATCTATCAATCTTTCACTTTCATGGTAGGACATGATGGTTGAAAGGTATGGAGACTCATGATTCTTATGGGGCACTTGTGTGGTAATTAATCAAACTTGTTTGGTAAAATACATACGAAAATATTATATATAGAAAAAAACTTACCTTACGAAAATGATTGTGATATTGTCCATTTCTAGCTTAGTTGCGATCTTCATTTATTTATTATTCTTGTTAAAGTATTTATATATATTTATGTGTGTGTACATGCTCCATGCATTAAGGTGCTGTGAGTTTCCATACACTGTAATGGCAGTGACAGATGGAAGAAGTTTCTATACACTCATCATTCTTAATAAAGTTTAAAATCAATAAATGGGTAAATATTTGAAAACATAGCCATTACCCTGCTGAATCAAATCTTAGGAAACTCAAGTCCCATGTAAATCTTTAGTTTATATCCTTCACCATTATGTCTTTAATAATTATTCGTAAGAACTGATTTTATCATGATTCTTAGGAATTTAATAAATGCATACAAAAGACCCCCAAAGGGTAAATGTATTGTACAAAGGAAGTAGGGCGGCAAACATGTACGGCCATCTCAAGCGCAAGTGAAGATGAGGATACTTCACTGAAGGGATAGCCCTTTGTGTTTTCTCTCAGAGAAAATCATTTGAAAACATAGAATTGGAGAGTTAGTTTCTTTTCACAGAGTTTGACCATGTAAGACCCTGGATCCTAAGGATGTAATTAGTGATATCTAATTATACTTTAGCTAGTAAAGCTCGATTAGAAGCAAGTCTGGATTACTGTTAGGATTGTGTGTGTGAAGTTCATTGAGACGCGAGTTCATTTGGGTACAGTAGGGGGTAGTTAGAAATTTTGGGAAAGTTTAGTCGTCTTTTTCATAATTTTCATTTTTTGAGGTTTTTGGCCAGTGGGGTAGATGACCTAATTTTCCACACTTTGCCTTTCTACCTCACCTTGACACGATCCCTTGAAGACAGTCAAAACCAAACCCGAAGTCCGCTTAGGACCAAACCATAATTTTCAAAAACTCATCTCCCTTTAGGTGCAAAGATTGATCCATTGACCTCACTTCACTTTCCTTCTCTTTTCCCTTTCTCCTTCGTTTCTCTTCCTTCTTCTTTTCTTCTTTGCTCAAGTGAAGATCCAGGGCTTACTCTCCACCATTAATCATCATCATCATCTTTTCTTGGGGCCCACGACCTCAACCATCCAAATTTTATGGATCTCCGCTCTCCCCACTAAGATAGGTAAGCTTCTTTCTTTGTGAAAGCCAGAGTTTATGGATTTCTGGTTTTGTAATGCTACAGATTAGCTCAATTGCCTCCCCTCTTGTTGTTTGAGCATGAGAATTGATTTGGTTTGGGTATCCTTTCCATAGATCTGGGTTTTTGGGCACTTTCACCAAGGGTTTGGCTTTTGGGGACTTTTATACCAAGGCAAGTGGATACTGATCATTGTATTACTTTGATATGCATGTGTAAATGATTAATTATAGCCTTTAATTTCTTTCATAGTGTACCTTGGGTTCAATTGTTTAATTGGAAGTCTATATGTTAGATTAGGATACTAATTGAATCGAATGGAATGGGAGAGAATGGAGGGTGGTTTAGAATGCACTGGAGAGGGCTTGTCCCTATTTTGGTATTGTTTATTGGGTGTGGGGAGATAAGGCATTTGGATTCCCCATGTTTTGAGCTAAACAAATCTTTAAAGTGCAGTTTCTGGGAGCTTACGACAAGTCGTAAGACCCATATGGCGAGTCGTAAAAGCTCATAGTGGAATCTGGAAGCAAGGCTCAACTAAGCCCTGAAATTTACTGCACTCTACTTTTGTTCTATGGCTACCTTACAGCTAGCCGTAAAATCCATGTTGCTCTCTGGAAAATGGGGTGATTGTGCTCCGAATTCAACCACATTCTATTATTGGTCTATGGTGACCTTACGGTGAGCTTTAAGCTCACTGTAGTGTATTCTCACAGCTAGTCATGGAGCAAGAAGTGTTATACCTAGTTTCTTCAAAAATAATATTTTTTTGTAAGGCTTTTGAGACTTAGATTGGGACCCTTGGTATCTTTCAATGAAGACTAATTGGTGGACCTTAGTGAGGGTTGTTCTAAGCAAACATATCTTTATGCTTTGCCAGACAACGTATGATGTACAAGCTACATTGGACCGTGACGAAGTGAGGCAAGATGATATCCAATAATGGAGGATACACCAAGGAAAATGATCTGATATCAATGAGCTCACTCCTTCATTGGACCAAGTAGCGATCTCTCATTTAAAGAAGCCGAGGACATGATTGTTTATTCCCCCTTAATTATCGAAGATCGAATTGAAATGTAGTGCCTTGTTATTGCTGTCCACAAGCTTCTCGCATGTCCCATAGTTTTATATTTTTTTATATTGTTAAAATTACATTGAAAACCTAGATTGGCGTACATAGGATCTCCATTGATTGTTATTGTTATTGAATGACATGGTGAGGCTAGGCTATCCTGATTATAAGGACTTACAGAGGGCTACCATTAATGTAATTGAAAGTGATTGGTTGATTGAATTGATTGAACGATTGATGAAAAAGTGATCCCCTCATGATTATGGAATCCTGTTCTTCCAGGAGAAGCCTATCCCTTACTGATTGTCATAGGATTCTCGTGTTAGGCTTAGGCAGCACTCGGCTCTTAACATCCAACACAAAGGGGCACCTCTGTGGGAGGACTGTAGATTGATAAATGGAATGGATAACGACTGCATATCGTATTTGGTTATCATTGTTCCGAGTGGTACCCTGATGAAATGGTTGTCTTGGATTAAGCTCTAATGTATTGTTCCGGTTTAACCATCCTATGTATTGTCCCGAATTTAATATCTAATGTATTGATTAGACAGATTGTTCTTTTGTTAAATATTTTAATCGCATTCGGTTTGAGGATGGGAGGGCAATGAGACTATCCCATGTTGCATTGATCTATGTAGATCGCCTACATTGATAGTGTTTATAGGATGCTATCTATCATTATTCACGTACATCGATACTCGTTCTTTATGCTTAGATTCCTATCATTGAACTTCACATGATCACATTGTCATTACATCACTTTGAGGTTGCATATCTTTGTTAATATGTATATACCTACCTGCTATTCGTACTCTGATGATTCTATGCTTGGTGGATAGATATCGAGCCCCTCTATTTCAAGGAGAAGGAGGAGGCTTTGGGATCAGGAAGATCAGCATGATGACAATCACGAGTGGTGCGCTTGACCAACACACGACTGCCTCACATTTTTTTGGATAGTTTGTATATTTCTTTTGTTTGGCTTAAGTTTTTGATAGAGACGATGTAACCAAACTAGTTGTTATCCATTGTTAAACTTTCACTTGATTAATCTATGATGTGCTTACTCTAAAATGTTATCTATACCATCTGTATGTTAAGAAGCTTCCGCTTTGTGTATTGTTGACCGAGGGAAATGTTTATGACTCACCGCGGACTTTGATCCTATGAGACCACGATTGGGGCCAGTCACGTCTTGTGGTTTATCAATAAAAGTTTTAATTGACCCCTAATATAACGCATAATCCTATTGCTCATCAGCGGGGGCGTGATAGATTGTTAGTACAAGGAGATTTTAGAAACACCACACTTGTGAACTTTCTTAACATGACAAGAAATTGAGAGGAGATAATTTTCAGAAAGCGATAACTTAGCCATAAGAAATAGAAATCTCAATGTGATTTACACTAATTAAGGCAATGCTAACAATGATTATTTTTATTGGTGTTTACATGCCCAGCCATCATTGCCTTCGAATAAGAATATGTAATTACTGCAAGACCTAAGCACTAGAAGATTTGCATGACAAAACATATATTTTATCATCTCAAGAGATATGGCGCATTGCAACTAGACGAAGTGGAAATCTTAAGCCGACAGTGACGCCTCCAGCTTCAGACATGTCTAAGTCCTCCCCTCTCAAACCATCTGGCATCTTCCAATCAAAGAAATATAGAAGATTGGCAAGAGAAAGTTCCATGGTAGGGATGGCAAATGATATTCCCGGGCATGCCCTCCTTCCAGCGCCAAAAGGAATGTATTGAAAGTTTTGACCCTTAAAAATCAATAGGGTTATTGGGCAAATCTCTCTGGCAGAAACTCGTCAGGCCTTTCCCATGACTTGGGATCCCTCGCAATAGCCCATGCATTGACAATGACCCTTGTCTTTGAAGGGATGGAATAACCTTGCAGCATAACTTCTGTATTGGACTCCTTTGGAGCTAATAATGGAGCGACAGGATGTAAACGCAGAGTCTCCTTGATTACACATTTTAGGTAGTGCATTTGGTGAAGGTCATCTTCCTCCACCTTTTGTTTTCCAGCCATCACTCTCCTTAATTCGTCTTGAGCTTTTTTCATCACTTCAGAATTTTTTGTAAGTTCTGCCATGACCCATTCCATTGTTATCGCTGTGGTTTCTGTTGCAGCACTGAACATGTCCTACGTATGGAATAAGGCAGCATGAGTCATTATGCTAGTTATTATATGAAATTTACATGGGCATATTTAACACGAGAATATATTTTGTTACCCGGAAATCAATGGGTCTACTGAGTCCAACAAATAGCAGTTTGGACCTTCCTAACCAGGCTTTATGCTTTAACTTTGTCAAGTTGGGCCAGGTCCATGGAAAAACTTGACTGCGACTTTATAAGTGTTTTGTGTACCTGGATCTGACCTGTGCCTCAGTAAAGGACCTAGGCCTAACTTTGGTGTGCCGAATCCATATATAGTCTTCAGTTACGGCCTTAATAACTTATTATCCATATTATATAATAAGATTTTATTAGATTATATTTCAAAAGGTATAATAGCGCTGACCTACTATATTATTTCATATAACGTATGTGTAACAGGTTTTAGAAAAAAAATGTATATGTATAGTAAGGAGGATCATTGATTAAAAGAAAGGGAAAAGAAAGTTAAGGAGTAAGGAAAATTAAAATTTGGCTTGACGTACGATAAGAAATAACATTTATTTTATTTGAAGCAATAGAAAAGATCAAATAGTGTCTATCCAATTCAATGGTTGATATTACTTCGATCAATGAAAAGCATCATATGATTATGGATGGGCATTTGTGCAACAAATGGAAGGTTTAGATATCTCCTATTGTATGAAAATAATCTTTTATTATTATAATTTTTATTTTATTTTTTTCAATAATCTTTGTTGAAAATAAAAATAAATCTAGGAAAATCAAATGAAGCAATTCATACAATATGATATTACAACTTACTAAGATGAGGGCTTGATGCTATCCCTATCCATTTCCACCCCAATCTCAGAACACTCCTGCAAATGGAAGCAGCAACATCCACAAAGTCTCTTTGATCATCCCCATCTTGACCGCCTATCTCCTTCCTCTCCTGATGCTCCTTAATCACACGATCTAGAAAAGCATCCATGGTACGAGAAGCCTTGTTCAATCTCCCATTCAAC
>QPKB01000012.1:20578726-20646203 GCA_003546025.1 Camphora micrantha | reverse complement strand
GTCCTCAATGTGAGTTAACAAGTGTGGGAGCTCGGGTGTTTGGCCGCACTTAAGGAAGCAGGGGTCCCCGAGGACCACCCTGCTTATAAGCATCCTCCTAAGTTCCCGGGCTTGGAGCCAGGATTAAGCTCTGCGACCCTCGCTCCATTCACTGAGGCCATGACCGAAGCTACTCCAGCCGCAACTGAAGCTGCTCAATCCGAGGCCGATGCTACCATCGAGGCCACCGATTGAAGATTTTATTTGTTGTTTCTTTTTCCTTCTGATTTGACTCTGATGTAGGCTGAACATTGTACTTTGGTTCTATAGATACAATTGCACTTTCTCTTTTGCATGCTTGCAACCAAACATATCTCTGAGAATTACATGTGCTCGATTTCAGTTCCTTAACCGAACTCCACACGTTTAGGAGATCAATCTGCTAAAGTAATTGAGTTCGGTTCAACAACCAGAATCTCGTATATTCTCAAGTTCCTTAGCTCGGTTCAACAACCGGTCAATTTGTTTGAATTCGGTTCAACAACCAAATTTGTCCGTATTGTAGCTTGATTCATTAACCGAGCTGAACAATAGCAAACTGGGTACTACAATTTTTACCTCGGCGATACAATACTTTAAGTTCAGTTCCATAATCAAACTTATTTTGATTCCTAACACCGAGGCAGCCACTGAGTTCTCCAACTTAGTGTTTCGTATGTGCCTTAACTATTTAAGGCATTTCTTTATTTCCCTAATGCTCTGTAGCAGTTAGGCAGGTAATTGTCAAGTTCTACAACTTGGAGATAATTGAAAGCAACAAAGAGTGGTTCTTTGAAAAGAATAACTTTTATTGATTTCAAAAAATGACTATAATTTGAAAGGAAAATACTTCTTGAGGTGCATCACATTCCATGGCCGTGGTAACTCTTTACCATCCATGTCCTCAAGTCTGTATGCTGATTGCCTGGCAACCGAGACAACCTTGAATGGACCATGCTAGTTCGGTGCCAGGTTATCAAAATCGAGCTGCTTTTAGCAAGATTTTATGAGCCGGCTTGCCATCCGAAGACAACCAAAACTGATCTACTTTGCTTGAGCTAGGTAGGCTGCCATCATTTCGTCTCGAGCTTGGTAGTCTCCATTCAATTGGCTCATCACTAATTGGGAGTCGCTGAAGACCACCAATTGCCCCCAGGATTGTAGCGCGGTTGATCCTTGCAATCAATGCTTCGTACTCAGATTTATTACTGGACGCCTTAAAGCCAAGTGTCAAGGCTTGCCTAATGATTAGGCCCTTTTGAGATTGGAGGACTAAGCTGGCACCGGCCCTTTTGAGGATCTGTTGACGAAGGCCTTCTATGATGAACCAAGGAATTGTTTCCAAGGTTGTTCTTCTTCGGTCTCGGTAACATCATATTTATCCTCATAGCCAGCCCAGCCCCCCCCCCCCCCCCCCAGTTCGGTTTTGAGCTGGCTCGGTACAGAACTAGGAGAAAGAAACTCTACAGTGAAGTCTGCTAAAACTTGGGCCTTTATTGCTGTTCAGGGTTGATTCTGTATATCATACTGCCCCACCTCTATTGCTGAGATGTATGAAACCGAGATTAGGAAATACCTAGCTGGTACTTCTACTGAAACTAGGACAATCTCGGTATTATGAAAATGTCCCACACAGTTTTAAAATACTTGACTATGCTTCATCATCATGTGGGTTACAAAGTTATTAGGAGAGGCAATTGGGAGTTGGGATAAAATAATGGTATTTTCTAAATACTAATATACTCATTTTTGTTTATTGGATGCAAGGGTAAAGCTGTCACTTTTATAAAAGCTCAATACAAATCTCATTGTGGTTACTCATGTGGGAACATGAAATATATTAAAATGAAAAAGTAGGGGCCTATTTATAAATACTAGAACTACTAGAGTATATTTATAAACCATTGAAACCTTTGAGGGGTATATATAAAAAAAAAAAAAGAGTTTGTTGGTTGTCTATGGTACTAGATATTTGACAAATTATTATGCATTAATTTAATCTGAGGCTATTCAAATGAATGGACAAGATTTGAGCTCCTCCCTTACCCTCTTGCTGCCTATTTCATGGCTTGAGTATCCCACTTGTGAATCTGGCCAGGTGCGGAGTTGCCTAGCAAACACGTCACTTGCTCCAATGAAAAATCACAAAAAGACGAAAATTTCACGGATATCCATTGTTCATACACATTATGATCTTCCTTATGGATATCAACAGTAGGTTTTGAGATCGGATATGATTTCATCACATATGTTAATCCATCAAAATACAGTAATGTGTCCATCCGACACTTCCACACGACTAAGTTTTTGGCGTTAAAAGTATCAGACTTAGTAAGATCATGCAATGCTGATTTGAAAGACATAATTACTGAATTGAAAAAGATGTTCATATACCACTGAATACTAAAGGAGAAAAAATTAGATTTTTTCTAATCCCTGGATCATCTTCCTCTTGCTGCTTGTGCGTAGATCTGCTTGCAAGGATTTCACAGGACAAAACCGTTCGTCTATCGGAGTTCAGATACTTTATATATATATATATATCGTAGTAGGAAGTTTTGAATATATATATATATTGTAGTTGGAAGTTATATAATATATATATATATATATCGTGGTAGGAAGTTGTATCGTAGTAGGAAGTTATATCGTGGTAGGAAGTTATATCATAGTAGGAAGTTATACATAATATATATATATATATATATCGTAGTAGGAAGTTATATAATATATATATATATATAGAGTTGATTAGGTGCGATGAAATGAGGGTGCGATGGATACGATGGCCATTTCCCGCGCTTGTTTTTATGAAACAGCACGTTTGGTAAGGCCCTGATTTTTCCTACCGTTTGTTCCCCTTCCTCTTGTAAGTTTTGATATCTACAACGACATCATCTTCTTCTCTGCATCTCTTCCTCAACCCCCACCCCTTTTTTCTATTTTCCTTCCTCAATCCCCTCCTCTCTTTGTACCGTTATCTCTTCTCTGCCTCCTCTTCTCTGCCACACTTCCTCAACTCCACGCCCTCCTTTCTGTTTTCCTTTCTCAATACCCTCTTCTCTCTGTACCGCCATATCTCTCTCCATTCTCAAAGTCGAAGAATCGGACCTCGTCATCATGGATTCGTGAGTTTTCTTTTTCCTTTTTCTTTTGTGATTTATATGGATTTTATATTCTCTTTTTTCAAGATAATCATGACACTTAATTTGTATATATTTGAGAAGATGTTTTATTATACCATGAAACATGAAGAGATACCTAGAACAAGTTATTTGAGAAGATGTTTTATCTCTTTCTTCTTCTTCTTGGATTCTAAGGATTACCAATTGATTTTCAATTCTTTCCTTCCTGAGAATTCCCATTCTACAACTAAAGAAGATGGGCCAATGGAATGCTGATGGAAAAGATTAAGGAATACTTCATCGGTTTTGCAAGGACCCAATGCTACCTTGTTTAGATAATACCGACCTTGTAGTCTAGATTCTACAAAGGCAATATTCCCTGAAACCCAAACAAGTAAAATTACCAATGGTCCATTTTGAAAATTCAAGAGATCATTGTCCCCCTTTGTTTAATGGTGACTAAAAAAATTATGATTTAACTGTTATTTTTTTAAATCACATATTATTACTTGATGTATCTGATGGTGGATAGAACCATGATAAAAGTGAAATTTTCCTAAAGTTATAAAACAACTCAGGTTAATAATGTTGATAACCAACCCCATTCATAACTATCGATTTTTCAAAGCTTGTTTCCAATAGACCACACTAATTGGACAGGACATGTTTTTCTACTTCCCATTTCTCTCTGTCTCCACTTACTTTTTCCTACACTGTTAAACAAGTTTTTCTTTTTTATCAAGAAAATTGGTTCTTGGAAATCATCACTCTTGGCACAGCCCATTGTCAATAGTAAAATATTCTCAGGGAGAAATGATGTCAAACAGCCCCATAATTCTGTCATGGATATTGATCTTTTTTTTTTCCCCTTCCATGGCAATAAATTCTGACTTTTGGTTCATATTGGATGGGGTTTGTAGAGATGAAGAAATATTACTCAATTCTGCCTCGGATGAAGATAGGAGAGAAGAGGTTTTAGACTATGATATCACAAAGGATAATAGGAGAGAAGATGACAAAGAAAAAACTATCACCGGTAATATCTCCTGCTCCTAGTTTAAATCATGTTTAAGTTATAAATTCTAGAAAAATTTATAGGAAAAGTCCATGTAAGACCCCATACACGTCTTACCAGGTCTCTGTATCATGTTGGATATGGGAGGGGTCCTCATGTGGCCCTTTTATTATTATTATTTTTTTTTTTTGTCATTTAGCAATGTGGTCGATTTCGGCCATTCTTATGGCGTTGGTTGCTCTCGATTTGTAGAACTCAAATACACATGCAATTCTTTTGACAAGAAGTATCATTTGTGTGTTTTTTTTTCTTTATTACTTGTGAAGGCCTTCTTATTCCACCAGTAGCTGAAGAGATGAAACCTTTGGTGGGAAAAGCATTCGACTCATTAGATGAAGGAGAAATTTTTTTTCGCAAATATGCAAAACTGGCGGGTTTTGGTGTTCGTATGGGTTCAACAATGTGGACCAAAGATAAAGAAAATAGGCATATTTATTCGAAGATGTTTATATGCGCAAAAGAAGGAGAATACAAACCTAGAAAAACACAAGAAGATGCCAAAGTAAAAAGAAAAAGACAGATTTCAAGAATGGGGTGCAAGGCCGGCATTAGAATTCAAGAGAATGTTGACAAGAAATGGGTGATTATGAAATTTATAGAGGCTCACACTCACCCGCTCTCCAGTCCCCACAAAATCCAATTTTTGAGATCAAATCGTGAAGTAACAACTCCAAAAAAGGCATTGATTAATTTATATAATGGGGCTAACATTAGTACTTCACCAAAGATGACTGTGCTCGAGATTGAATCGGGAAGCTATGAGGCCATTGGTTGTACAGAAAGAGATATCAGAAACCATGAGAGGGATGAAAGAGAAAAGAGAAGAGATTACGATGCCCAAATATTGTTGGAGCACTTTCAAGAATTGAAAACCATAAATTCATCATTTTATTTTGATTATGTTGTTGATGATGACAATAAGTTGATGCATTGTTTTTGGGCAGATGCGACTGCAAGAGAAAATTATAGTGTATTTGGTGATGTTGTTGTATTTGATACAGCATATAACACAAACCAGTATAGCTTGATATTTGCCCCATTTACAGGGGTTAACCATCGCAGAAAATCAACAATTTTTGGTTGCGGATTCTTAGCAAATGAGAAAGAAGAGTCCTTTGTATGGTTACTTATAAAGTGGCTAGATGCAATGTCTCAACGCCAGCCAAAAATGATTATCACAGATCAAGATCCAGCTATGAGATGTGCGATTGCCACTGTGCTGCCAAACACGTTTCATCGCTATTGTATGTGGCACATAATGAAGAAAGCACCTGAAAGATTGGGTGCTACCTATAGGTTTGAATTTAAAGATAGTTTTGATCACATCATATGGAACTCTGAGACGGTGGAAGAGTTTGAGTCAAATTGGAACTCAATGTTGACATCGTATCAGCTACAAGAAAATAAGTGGTTATGTTCATTGTATGACATTCGTGAAAAATGGATTCCAGCATACTTTAGGCATGTTTTTTCAGCTAAAATGAGATCAAGTCAACGTAGCGAGAGTATTAACTCATTTTTTGATAAATATGTAAGCAAGAAGAATACTTTGGTAGATTTCATCATGCCGTTTGAGAGGGCCATTGGTCGTCAAAGGTATATTGAGAATAAAGATGATCATGAAAATATTGACACAAGGCCACACATGGCAACGAGCTTAGATATTGAGCAACAAATGGCAGATGTGTTGACAAGAAAGAATTTTGTTAAGTTTCAAAATGAACTAAAGGAGGGCATTTCTTATGGCACATTGTTGATTAAAGATACCGGGTCTACAAGAGTATATATTGTAGAAAAATTGGGTCATCCAAGAACAAGATGCGAGGTTGAGTATAATGTATCTGAGAATATAGCATGTTGTTCGTGTATGATGTTTGAATCGGATGGGATTCCATGTCGGCATATCGTTCTAGTACTTAGAAATAACCTCGTTTCACATTTGCCTAGCTATTACATTCTTAAGAGATGGACCAAGTTTGCAAACAAAAGAGTCGAATGCGGCGTGGAGGACAAAAAAGTTCGTGGAGATTGTGATACGTCATTATTATTGAGAAGAAGTCATCTTTCATATAAATTTGGCAAGTGTCTTGACAAAGCATGCTCTTCTTATGACGCATACAAATTTGCTCAGAATTGTTTAGAGAGTCTCGAAAAAGGACTACAGGATATGAACATTACATGTGATGAAGTAACACAAGGTAGTCTTATGAGAATTCCATCCACAATTAATGTTCACCCGCCTAACCATGCAAATACTAAAGGAAGTGGAAAACAGATAAAAGGAGACAAGGAAAAGGCAATAGAAAAGGCTATAAAGGGCAGACTCTGTCATGGATGTAAAAAGCGAGGAGTAGATCACGACAAACGCAATTGTCCTGCTTTGAGAGAAAAGTAAGTAGTTGTATAATTTTTACTTCTTTATATTTTTTTTATCATGATTTCATCCATTTTCTAATAAATACAAAATTTATATGCAGGTTGCCTTCAACTATGTCAGATGGACTTGTCTATAATGAATCACAAGCTTCCATAACATGCATATCAAATGAAGAACATGTGGAAGAAATGTAACTGATTCTCTTTAATTGTCCTCCCAAAGTGGATCCAGAGCAGAACCAAGTGGTCTATGCTATCAGAAAGTAGAGGAAGAAACTCAACTTCAAGAACCTTTATAGCATTTTTTTTTTTTTTTTTTTTTTTGTTTAGGCATTTCTTGTCTTGTACATGGCCTTTTTGTATAATGCTATATATATATATATATATATATGAGTCTTTTTGTAATTTTCTGTAATTGGGGCTATTTTGCAATATTCATGTTTTCTTTTCGGTAAATTGATGTAATTGCAGCTGTATTTAGATTTATAATTGTTGGTTCAATGTGAATGCTTATATTTAGAAGCAGTTGTATGTGATGCTTCAGGTTGTAACACTAAATGGATTGAAATAATGCCCAAATTGTTTGGTGATTTATAGGTTTAAATGTGAAGGTTACGGCCACATGATGCTTACAGGTTGTAAAATCCAACTTAAAATGACATTTGAATGCTAACAACATTATGCAAACATCAGTTTTTGAGTGTGGGGAGAAGATGATAACTGCATCTATCCATTTATATTACTATTATCAATAGAACTCCATGTTCTTTTGGTCTTTGGGGTTGAGGATTGCATGAGGCACTACAGAAAATATGACCAAGCTTGACTAGAGAAATACATACAGGCCTTATGTATAAACTTCATGACCACAGTTTATCAAGGCTCGTTGAAGATATTCAACTTGTATTGGTACACATATTTCAACATCAAGTATATATAAACATACAGCCTGCACACAACCTGTAATCATACAGCTAAAGCATCAAGTGACTGCAATCTAAGCATCAACCTAAGTTCATTTGATTATAAATGATATTGTAGTCCTATGTGTCCTTTTTTTAGCTGCAATGATTTCCTTCATTACTAGCCCATAAATGAACTAAATGATACCATGGCCATTTTCACATGTAGTAGTTTGACACCATATTAGATGGATTTCTTTTTGGTTGAAACAACAGTAAGTTCTCCTCTGCAGGAACATGTTATCAACAACTCAAATCACCATAAGGCTGGCCTGATGCCATATAATCCCTCCTGGGTAGGTCCATGTTTAGTTGTTTGTGGCAAGCAGAGTCTATGGTACATTCAATATCTGATCATTCCACCATTCCAACATTCTGAAAATGGTATCACTCCAACATTCAGCATTCAATTACAGTACCAAGTTCAAAATCAAATCATCCTGTAGAATTGCTCAAGAACTCAACACTCCTTGTTCTCCTCTCCCATCATTAAATTATGGGCCATATGGTACATTCAAAATTTATAATCGTTTCAACATACGGAAAATGGTACTATCAGATGGATGTTTGAATTGTTTGCAGACAGTTGTCTTGACATAAATTCCTGCAGATTTTTATTTATTTATTTGTATTTCCCATTACAACATCCAGCATCACTTAATCAAAAGAAAATTTAGAAAATCTGTTAATCAATTCAAAATCAATAAGAGAAATGGGATACTGTCATAGGTTAGTTCAAGGATTTAAGTAGTTAGGGACTAGAAATTTAGGGTATTAGAGATTAGGGGTTTGGGGATTAGGGCTTGCTTAGGGGTTGGAGAAATGGGATTAGGGGTTTGGGGATTAGGGCTTGCTAAGGGATTGGAGAAAGGGGATTAAGGGTTTGAGGATTAGGGTTGCTTAGGGGTTGGAGAAAGGGGATTAGGGGTCGGTCTTAGCGATTTGGCGATGGGAGATTGGGGTTTGGCTGAGAGAGAGACGGGGCTGCATTAGGTTAGGTTGGGTTGTTAGGCTTTGAGAGAGAGAGAGAGAGAGAGAGAGAGAGAGAGAGTTAACATCCGAATGAGGCTGGTGGCGAACACGAGCATTGGATCTAGGAGGAGCGTGATAGGGAGGAACTTCAAGTCTTGCTAGGATTTCTTGCTTTGAGCTTTCGCAAAGGTGGCGAGCACGAGCATTGGATCTAGGAGGAGCTTGACGGAAAGGAGCTTCAAGTCTTGAGCTTTGGGTTTTTGCAGAGCGGGAGATGAGAAATGAGTTTGCTTTTCAACTTAGACCTGATAAAGTCGACTTTGCTCTTTAAAATAGGGCCCGCCCACAGTTTTAAATTTCATCGTATCCATCGCACCCTCATTTCATCGCACCTGATCAACTCTCTCTCTCTATATATATATATATATTGGAGTAGGAAGTTTTGACCGCCTGTGTCACCCGCACGTCAAGCTACAGAAGCTGGGCTTGCGCTCCGGGCCCGGGTCAGATCCGGGTGGGGATGGGTCTTATCTAACCCGACCTGTACTGTAGAGAGTTGATTGCCATGTTTTACTTTGCACGCGTCCCGATGAGATTATTGAACAGCACGTGGTGCAGTATGGATGCAGAACGTGAGCCTCCTGGGTCTTTGTTACACAATTTCCAATGAAGACCTGCCCTTCTTCCTATAATGAGAAAAAAAAAATAGGAGCCTTTATTATTGCCGTGCACTTGAAGTCTTCTTCTGCCCAACGTTGCAGAGAAGAAAGGATGCCCGAGAAAAAAACGCCAACCAAACTGTCAAATTTTGATACTAACCCTACGTTTGGGAAGGGGGAGGAGAGGAGGGGGAAAATTTGAGGGGGAATGAAAATAAAAATAAAAAGGAGGGGAGGAAAAATTTATTTTATTTCATTTTCTTTGGATAGTAAAAAGTAGGAGGAAGAAAAGTGAAAAAGTATGATTTTATTTTTTTTTAAGTTAAATAGAAAATTACCGAAAAGAACATCTCAAAAAGTCAAAAAATAGGAAAATTATCATTTTAAAAGGGGCATTTTATTTATTTCAACAAAAATATCATCTTTGCTCCTCATTTTCCCCTCACTTTTGAGGGGAAATTTTTTTGGTGGGCCCCACACAAATTTTCCGCCCACATTCCCCTCTCCCACTTTCCCTCCCCCCTTCCCAAACACCCTCCATTAACACATTTCCTCCATTTTCCCCTCATTTTTTTCCTTCTTCCCATTTTCACTCATTCCCAAACATAGTGTAATTGATAGATGTGGATGCAAGAAGTTTTAAAGAGTCACACTTATATTTATTAGATGCTTTTTATTCACCAAAAAAACCCACATTCACTTTTTTATTGGGAGTCTTATTATTGAGACCAAAAAAAGTCTCATATTAAATAAGATTATATTTTATATTGGCACCGGATCCTGCTTGATCTGATGTGAAACTATGACATACAGGCCACACGATTTGTCACTGCTGCCTATTTTATGAAATAGGCTTGAGTATCCACATATAAATCTCACCAGTTGCGGAGTAGCACAACAAACTTGCATTGAAAAAATAAAGATTGAGATATAAGGCCCATCGAGTCATAATTGTTTTACGTCCGGGGAGGAGATGAAATTCACGGTTAAACGGACCCCACTTATCAATAGTGGGCCCCATGATACAGTTCTAACACGGCCAACGCACCAGTAAGTGGGGGAGTCAAATAAGGGGTTCTGGATTCGCGTAACACGGTAACATAGGTAGATATTTGAAGTGACCGATTGAAAGTTCTTTCTTAAAATAATTTAGGATACACTTCTTTTAAAATAGGGGATTTTGGGCGGAGGTCCCTAAACATTTGATTTTAAAGGCTAAGGTCCACAATAACTTATCGTACCGGCGAAAGTCCTCTCATAAAAGTGAGGCAGTGAAAAAGACAAAAAAGCCCCTGTACAGGTCAGCAAAGGCATACCTTAGACAAATTTATATCTGAGTTTTAGCAAAACTCATAACTGAACCCGACCTCTTCCTTCTTGGTTCTGTTCCTGGTTTCTGCAACTGAAATCGATGGCTTAGAGGCAACTGCTGCAACTGTCTTCTTCTTCCTGTCCGGCGATAGCGTAGCGCAAGCGGGATGGTGGCAGTCGGCGGTGAGCAACAACGGCGGCGATGCCGACCGTCCACGGCGAATGTGGTAGCAGCGGAGGTGTGGCTTAACATTGTACATACCCTGTGGGCACTTAGGTTCCTTCATGCTGTCCAATCCATGTTTCTTGATGACGAATCCCACGTCTGTTTTTCGAAGATGGACAAAAAAAAAAAAAAAAAAAAAAAAAAAAAAAAAAAAAAAAAAAAAAGAAAAAACGCTTGCAACAGATCACAAGCAAAATACACAAATGGCTCCCGTAACGTTTTGACTGTTAAAAGTTCTTTACAATACACACGACTAATCCAATTCAGGGCGAAAATTATCTTCAAACAATTACAGGGACGTTTAAAGTCACATGTTTTCCTTCGGTCCGGTGATGTTTTCTGTAACAAGAATAGAAAAAATCTGGCTGCAGAACTCAGATAAATTTGTCTGAGTTCTGCCAGAAACTCAGATAAATTTGTTCGAGTTCTGGCAAAACTCAGATAAATTTATCTGAGTTCTGTCAGAAACTCAGATAAATTTGTCTGAGTTCCGGCAAATTTATCTGAGTTTTTTGTCCAGTTTATCAAAGATTCTGGAAAATTTATCAGAGCTCGGCGACAACAAAAAACAGAATACGAAAAATCATATTCTAATAAAAATAGAAATCCAAAACAAGAACACTTGATGACCACGATCCAATCAAGAAAAGAGAGGGAAAACAAAAAAAAAGAGCAAACTGCTCTCTTTCAAATCAGTTGTAGAGAGATAGATTTGGAAGAGACTTCAAATGAACAAGCAAGAGAAAGTAAAATCGTTATCATCTTTGAAAAAATGAAAGAGAGAAAATCGGGAAGTCATGGTGGTGACGAAATGTGCTTTGCAACGATAATCCACAACCATGGAAACGAACAAAAAATGGAAAATGAGAGAGAAGAAGAATGAAAGATTTCTCTGGGACAAAAAAGAATAAGAGAGAACTTGACTTAGAAATGAGGGTTGAAAGGGGCAAATTAGTCATGAAAATATATGACGTGGCATATTAGGGACCTTTCACCAAAATATCTCCAGCTGTCTAGATTAGAGACATTAGAGAAAAAGTTGTTATCCTTGATGCCTTAAAAGACTGTGTACAGGGACTATTGGCTAATTTACCCTATAAATTTCTCACAGACAACATGCAATTCCCTCATATTCAAAACTCAACCAGGACTCAATGGCCACGGCTCTAGTCCTCTCTCTTCTTTTCGTGGCTTCTGCTGCTCTTCTCTTTGTCACTGTGACAAGATCCAAGAAACCCAACCAACCTCCATCTCCCCCAAAATTCCCCATCATTGGAAATCTCCTTCAGCTGGGCTCTCTCCCACATCGCTCTCTCCGCCATCTTTCTGACAAATATGGACCGTTGATGCTTCTGCATCTTTTCGCATCCCAACCCTGATCATCTCCTCCCCAAAAATGGCTCAACAAATCCTGAAAACCCATGATCTCTCCTTTGCAGGCCGACCTCAATTATACTCAGCTAAACAACTCTTCTATGGCTGCAAAGACGTTCTCTTTTCACCATATGGAGAGTACTGGAGACAAGTACGAAAGATTTGTGTCCTCGAACTTCTAAGCAACAAGCAGGTGAAATCCTTCCGGCGCATTAGAGAAGAGGAGGTGGTGTCCATGATCGATCAGTTGTCCGAATCATGCATCACTTCCTCAGCCGTTGATTTGCGCCATGTGCTGACCAAACTCTCCAACAGCATCGTATCGAGGGTCGCTTTGGGGAAAAAGTATGGAGGAGAGGATGGAAATGAGCGGTTTTTCGATATGATCAGGGCATATGGCGTGCTTTTGGCGGCGATGTGGTGACGGGGTTGAATGGGAGATTGAACAAGGCTTCTCGCACCATGGATGCTTTTCTTGATCGTGTGATTAAGGAGCATCAGGAGAGGAAGGAGCTAGGCGGTCAAGATGGGGATGATCAAAGAGACTTTGTGGATGTGTTGCTCCATTTGCAGGAGTATTCTGAGATTGGGGTGGAAATGGATAGGGATAGCATCAAAGCCCTCATCTTAGTAAGTTGATAATATCATATTGTATGAATTGCTTCATTTCATTTTCCTAGATTTAATTTTTATTATCAATAAAAGATTATTGAAAAAATAAATAAATAAAAATTATATTAATAAAAGATTATTTTCATACAATAGGAGATATCTAAACCTTCCATTTGTTGCACAAATGCCCATCCATCATCATATGATGCTTTTCTTTGATCGAAGTAATATCTACCATTGAATTGGATAATCACGATTTGATCTTTTCTATTGCTTCAAATAAAATAAATGTTATTTCTTATCGTCCGGCAAAATTTTAAGTTTCCTCACTCCTAAACTTTATTTTCCCTTTCTTTTAATCAATGATCCTCCTTACTATACATATACATTTTTTTTCTAAAACCTGTTACACATACGTTATATGAAATAATATAGTAGGACAGCACTACTATACCTTTTGAAATATAATCTAATAAAATCTTATTATATAATATGGATAATAAGTTATTAAGGCCGTAACTGAAGACTATATATGGATTCGGCACGCCAAAGTTAGGCCTAGGTCCTTTACTGAGGCACAGGTCAGATCCAGGTACACAAAACACTTATAAAGTCGCAGTCAAGTTTTTCCATGGACCTGGCCCAACTTGACAAAGTTAAAGCATAAAGCCTGGTTAGGAAGGTCCAAACTGCTATTTGTTGGACTCAGTAGACCCATTGATTTCCGGGTAACAAAATATATTCTCGTGTTAAATATGCCCATGTATATTTCATTTAATAACTAGCATAATGACTCATGCTGCCTTATTCCATGCATAGGACATGTTCAGTGCTGCAACAGAAACCACAGCGATGACAGTGGAATGGGTCATGGCAGAACTTACAAAAAATTCTGAAGTGATGAAGAAAGCTCAAGACGAATTAAGAAGAGTGATGGCTGGGAAAAAAAAGGTGGAGGAAGATGACCTTCACCAAATGCACTACCTAAAATGTGTAATCAAGGAGACTCTGCGTTTACATCCTGTCGCTCCATTATTAGCGCCAAAGGAGTCCAATACAGAAGTTATGCTGCAAGGTTATTCCATCCCTTCAAATACGAGGGTCATTGTCAATGCATGGGCTATTGCGAGGGGAGGACTTAGACATGTCTGAAGCTGGAGGCGTCACTGTCGGCTTAAAATTTCCACTTCGTCTAGTTGCAATGCGCCATGTCTCTTGAGATGATAAAATATATGTTTTGTCATGCAAATCTTCTAGTGCTTAGGTATTGCAGTAATTACATATTCTTATTCGAAGGCAATGTTGGCTGAGCATGTAAACACCAATAAAAATAATCATTGTTAGCATTGCCTTAATTAGTGTAAATCACATTGAAATTTCTATTTCTTATGGTTAAGGTATCACTTTCTGAAAATTATCTCCTCTCAATTTCTTGTCATGTTAAGAAAGTTCACAAGTGTGGTGTTTCTAAAATCTCCTTGTACTAACAATCTATCACGCCCCCGCTGATGAGCAATAGGATTTTGCGTCATATTAGGGGTCAATTAAAACTTTTATTGATAAACCACAAGACGTGACTAGCCCCAATCGTGGTCTCATAGGATCGAAGTCCGCGGTGAGTCATAAACATTTCCCTCGGTCAACAATACACAAAGCGGAAGCTTCATAACATACAGATGGTATAGATAACATTTTAGAGTAAGCACATTATAGATTAATCAAGTGAAAGTTTAACAATGGATAACAACTATTTTAGTTACATGGTCTCTATCAAAAACTTAAGCCAAACAAAAGAAATATACAAACTATCCAAAAAAATGTGGGGCAGTCGTGTGTTGGTCAAGTGCACCACTCGTGATTGTCATCATGCTGATCTTCCTGATCCCGACGCCTCCTCCTCCTTGAAATAGAGGGGCTCGATATCTATCCACCAAGCATAAAATCATCAGAGTACGAATAGCAGGTAGGTATATACATATTAACAAAGATATGCAACCTCAAAGCAATGTAATGACAATGTGATCAAGTAAAGTTCAATGATAGGAATCTAAGCATAAAGAACGAGTATCGAAGTACATGAATAATGATAGATAGCATCCTATCAACACTATCAATATAGGTGATCTACATAGATCAATACAGCATGGGATAGTCTCGTTGCCCTCCCATCCTCAAACAGAGTGCGATTAAAATATTTAACAAAAGAACAATCCTTCTAACCAATACATTAGATATTAAATCCGGGACAATACATAGGATGGTTAAACCGGAACAATACATTAGAGTTTAATCCAAGACAACCAATTCATCGGAGAACCACCCGGAACAATGATAACCAAATACGATATGCAATCATTATCCATTCCATTTATCAATCTACAGTCCTCCCAAAGAGGTGCCCCTTTGTGTTGGATGTTAAGAGCCGAGTGCTGCCTAACACGAGAATCCTATGACAATCAGTAAAGGATAGGCTTCTCCTGCATGAACAGGATTCCACAATCATGAGGGGATCACTTTTTCATCAATCGTTCAATCAATTCAATCAACCAATCACTTTCAATTACATTAATGGTAGCCCTCTCTAAGTCCTTATAATCAGGATAAACTAGCCTCACCATGTCATTCAATAACAATAACAATCAATGGAGATCCTATGTACGCCAATCTAGGTTCTCAATGTAATTCTAACAATATAAAAAACATAAACCTATGGAAAATGCGAGAAGCTTGTGGGCAGCAATAACAAGGCAATAAATTTCAATTCGATCTTCGATAATCAAGGGGGAATAAACAATCATGTCCTCGGCTTCTTTATATGAAGGAGTGAGCTCATTGATATCGGATCATTTTCCTTGGCGCATCCTCCATTATTGGATATCATCTTGCCTCACTTTGTCCCGGTCCGATGTAGCTTGTACATCATACATTGTCTGGCAATGCGTAAAGATATGTTTGCTTAGAACAACCCTCACCAAGGTCCACCTATTAGTCTTCATTGAAAGATACCAAGGGTCCCAATCTAAGTCTCAAAAGCCTTACAAAAAAATATTATTTTTGAAGAAACTAGGTATAACACTTCTTGCTCCATGACTGTTGGAGTTTGAAGAGAGTTTGATGTTTGAAGCTCGGCATTGTGTGTTGGAATTATTGTCAACACATTGTCACACGAGTATAGCACAGAATGTCTCAGCTCGGCACAGCACAGAATGCCTCAACTCGGCACAACACAGAATGTGTCAGCTCGGCACAGCACAGAATGCCTCAGCTCGGCACAGCACAGAATGTGTCGGCTCGGTACAAAATGCATTAGCGCAGTTACGGTAACAAGACATAAGCTCGGTAAAAACAAGGAGATTGGTAAAAGCAAAGAGCCCGGTAAAAGATAGAATCACGGTAAAAGAATGGAGATCGGTAAAAGCATGGAGCTCGGACATGACAAATCAGTTCGATGAAGCGCAGAGCTCAAAGAAGGATCAAGCGCTGAACTCGGTAAAGCACTGATCCCGGCCATAACAGTTCAATTCGGCAAAACGTCAAGCGAAGAGATCGTTCATAGCTCGGTCATTTCAGCAAAGCACTGGCGAAGTGTTGAGCTTGGTCAATTCGGCAGAAGCATTGAGGTTGGTAAAGCGCAGTGCGTGGTTAAGCACTGAGCAACTCGGTAAAGTCTGTCAAGCACTAAGCAGCTCGGTAAAGCGCAAAGCTCGTTCAAGCACTGAGGTCGGTCAAGCGCGGAGCTCAAAACAGAAAGTTGCGCGAGAAAAAAAAGAAACTGGGGATCTCTTTCAATCCTTGAAGGAGTGCTCAAAACAGAAACTTGCACGAGAAAAAACAGGGGAGCACTTTCTATCCTTGCAGGAGTTTCCAAAACCTCTCCTAGTCCTTTTGCAATCACGAATTAGGGTTGGAAAATCCTATAAAAAGGCATGCTAGGGATCGTTGAACATACACAGAAAGACACACAGAGATAGACAGAAAGAGAGAGATTCGTGAGGGTGTGTGAGCTTACAAGGAGTTACTGCTGTGATTCCATTATAGCAAGTAAAGAAGAAACTCTGCATCAAGAAAATGGTTCTTCATCAGTAGTTTCTTCAGATAAGTGTCTCTCAATTCATATTTATTAAGAGTCTGATTGTATGGGATTGAGAGTGAGAGATTAATTTCTGTAAAGGGTTCTTCTCTAATCTTTGTAAAATATCAAGTGGGTGCTTGGTATTGGGGTTTGGTGATCCTGTCTGTTAGTGCAGACGAATTGTAAAGGGAGTTGTTGCTTCCTAAATAGTGGGTGTTATCTGAAACAGGGGTGGGTGCTCCTTGAAGTTGAAGCTTCAGAAATAATCAGTAAGACTAGCCTCGGATTGGTGTCCGGGTAGTCGTTACACCGTGGACGTAGCCTTTGGGTGAACCACGTTAAAACCTTGTGTTCCTGTGGTTGATTGCTTTTTGTTTTTTGCTTTGATTATTTGGACTCACTTAAAAAGTATTGAGACATCACTGATTCACCCCCCCCCCCTCTCAGTGATCGTGTGATTCTAACAATGACTAGCTGTGAGAATACACTACAGTGAGCTTAAAGCTCACTATAAGGTCACCACAAACCAATAATAGAATGTGGTATAATTCGGAGCACAATCATCTCCATCTTGCAAAGAGCAACATGGGTTTTACGGCTAGCTATAAGGTAGCTGTAGAACAAAAGTAGAGTGCAGTAAATTTCAAGGCTCAGTTGAGCCTTGGTTCCAAATTCCATTATGAGCTTTTACGACTCGCCAATGGGTCCTATGGCTTGTCGTAAGCTCCTAGAAACCACACTTCAAAGATCTGTTTAGCTCAGAACATGGAGAATCCAAATGCCTTGTCTTCCCACACCCAATAAACAACACCAAAATTGGGACAAGCCCTCTCCAGTGCATTCTAAACCACCCTCCATTCTCTCCCATTCCATTCGATTCAATTAGTATCCTAATCTAACATATAGACTTCCAATTAAACAATTGAACTCAAGGTACACTATGAAAGAAATCAAAGGCTAGAATTAATCATTTACATATGCATATCAAAGTAATACAATGATTAGTATCCACTTGCCTTGGTATAAAAGTCCCAAAAAACCAAACCCTTGGTGAAAGTGCCCAAAAACCCAGATCTATGGAAAGGATACCCAAACCAAATCAATTCTCATGCTTAAACAACAAGAGGGGAGGCTATTGAGCTAATCTGTGTAGCATTACAAAACCATAAATCCATAAACTCTGGCTTTTACAAAGAAAGAAGCTTACCCATCTTAGTGGGGAGAGGGGAGATCCATAAAATTTGGATGGTTGAGGTCGTGGGGCCCAAGAAAAGATGATGATGTGATTAATGGTGGAGAGTAAGCCCTGGATCTTCACTTGAGCAAAGGAGAAAAGAAGAAGGAAGAGAAACAAAGGAGAAAAGGAAAAGAGAAGGAAAGTGAAGTGAGGTCAATGGGTCAATCTTTGCACCTAAAGGGAGATGAGTTTTTGAAAATTATGGTTTGGTCATAAGTGGACTTCGGGTTTGGTTTTGACTGTCTTCAAGGGATCGTGTCAAGGTGAGGTAGAAAGGAAAAGTTTGGAAAATTAGGTCATCTACCCCACTAGCCAAAAACCTCGAAAAATGAAAATTATGAAAAAGACGACTAAACTTTCCCAAAATTTCTAACTACCCCCTACTGTACCCAAATGAACTCGCGTCTCAATGAACTTCACACACACGATCCTAACTGTAACCCGGACTTGTTTCTAATCAAGCTTTACTAGGTAAAGTACAATTAGATATCACTAATTACATCCTTAGGATTCAGGGTCTTACATGGTCAAACTCTGTGAAAAAAAACTAACACTCCAATTCTAGTTTTTGAATAATTTTCTCTTGAGAAAACACGAAGGGCTATCCCTTCAGTGAAGTATCCTCTGTTAGGAATTTTGTGTATTGCAATTTGATGGATGCATTATCATTTTAATCATCATTCGAATTTTTACACTTGCATTGATTTAGAAAAACTTGAAATCTTGATTTACTCATGCATTGTTTTAAATCTTGTAAATCATATGTTTCATGCATGTTTTGATTGGATGCATTTTAATTTGAAAAGAAGTTTTATGAATCAAGCTAGCCTATGTTTTAAATCCTTCAAAGTGTTTTCTCTTTAAATCCATTTTTTGGTTTGAAAGTATCATGGCTTTAAAAAATTCTATTTTCATCCTTTTTAAGTCATTTTCCAAAGCTTGTTCAATGTGCCTCAAAGTCCCTTGCAAGAAGCCCTCTCATTTTCATCTTCCTCAAAAAACTCTCTTTAAACGGATTTTCGGTTAGCTTGTGACATGAACAGTAAACTATTCACTATTCACTGTTTACTGTTCACTGTTCACTAGCCATTTGAACAGTAACACTATTCACTGTTCACTAGCCGTTTAAACAGTAACACTATTCACTGTTCACTAGCCGTTTGAACAGTAACTATTCACTGTTCACTGTTCACTGTTCACTAGCCGTTTGAACAGTAACACTATTCACTGTTCACTGTTCATGACCGTTGGAGAGCCGTTGGAGAGCTTTCTATAAATTAGAAAACGCCTCAAATCATCCCTAAGGGCTTGAAAATCATTTCCAAGGCCTCCTAGATCATGAGAGCTCATGTCCTAACCATTGTGCAACATCTAAGCCATCCTTGAGGTGTTTAGAGGCAAGAAAAAGGGGAATGAAGTAAAAGAGACTAAGGGGTCATTAGTAAAGCTAAAGCTTGGATCAATGAAGTTAAATCTCTAAGTAAGCTTTACTTTTATTAATCATATGTTATATGCTTTGTTTAAATTATTGGTAAATGATTTTTAGCATGATAACTATGATGTGTTGAATCCATCACTTCTCTTAATCTTTGATTTAAGTTGGATTGGATTCTTCACCCTTGATTTCAAACCAGGTTTGTTTTAAAACTTTATAAAACATGTTTTGTCAAATCATTTGATTTCTTTTATAACATGTTTCATTTACTTGGTTGAATCAAATTGTTGTTTTCATTCATTTAAACCTTAGTTAAACTTTTGTTTTTGAAAACAACATTGCACATGCATCACATATTTAGACGTAATTAATTTCATACAACTTGTGAGCTTTTGATTTTCATATCATCAACAAGTTAGTATTTTGTACATGTGATTTGCATTTCACTTCAATCAAATCTTTGTGTGCTTTAAACTTTAAAATGCATTAAGCATACATTTATTGAGCCTTCATTTTAACTTGATTGAAGTTATCGCACACACACATCATGAACATACACCTTTGCATTCATATAGTGTTTGTGTGAGTTAGATTTTCAATTTCATATCCGCCTAATTAAGAGGCATATTAATTGAGCTTAAGTTGTATCTCTTTGAGTGTTTGTGTGTACACTTCCTTGAGAAGAAATCTTTTTATTGTAAAGGTTATTGCTTAGCCTAAGAAAAGCATTGTGTAAAGGTTATTGCTTAGCCTAGAAAAGCATCTTGTATAGGTTGTTGTTTAGCCTAGAAAAACAACATTGTTAGGTTATTGCTTATCTTTGGAAAGCATATTGTAGAGGTTATTGCTTAGCCTTTTTCAAAAGCATAAATAGTGGAAATCCGGTGGGGTGTTGAGACACAAGCCGGTAGTGGATGTAGGCATTGAGGCCGAACTACTATAAATCTTTGTGTAGTGGTGTTTGCTTTGTGGTGATTATTTTGTTTAAGCTTCCGCATATTGTATGTTAATCATCACATGTGACTAGTTGATTGTTAAGAAGTTAAAATTGGTCATAATTAGTCATTAAGTGTAGATCACCCTATTCACCCCCCCCCCCTCTAGGGTAAGGATCCCGAACTTTCATCCTCATCTTCACTTGCACTTGAGATGGCCATGCATGTTTGCTGCCCTACTTCCTTTGTACAATACATTTACCCTTTCGGATCTTTTGTATGCATTTATTAAATTCCTAAGAATCATGATAAAATCAGTTCTTACGAATAATTATTAAAGACGTAATGGTGAAGGATATAAACTAAAGATTTACATGGGACCTGAATTTCCTAAGATTTGATTCAGCAGGGTAATGGCTACGTATTCAAATATTTACCCATTTATTGATTTTAAACTTTATTAAGAATGATGAGTGCATAGAAACGTTTTCCATCTGTCACTGCCAATATAGTGTATGGAAACTCACAGCACCTTAATGCATGGAGCATGTACACACACATAAATCTATATAAATACTTTAACAAGAATAATAAATAAATGAAGATCGCAACTAAGCTAGAAATGGACAATATCGCAATCATTTTCGTAAGGTAAGTTTTTTTCTATATAAATATTTTTGTATGTATTTACCAAACAAGTTTGCTTAATTACCACACAAGTGCCCCATAAGAATCATGAGTCTCCAGACCTTTCAACCATCATGTCCCACCATAATAGTGAAAGATTGACAGATAAATATTTCTGATGATTGGAAAATACAAAACAGTGTAATCAATTTGCCAAAAGATAAAAAGGGGCTACCTTCAGTGAAAAATGGCCCAGCCATCTAGATCTTGAACATCTTCTTCTAAGGAATCATCTGAATCATATTCCTATGTGAAAGGCACCATTATTTCCCTAATGTTTTTTTTATGACTTTAGGTATATTGCTACAATGGATGAATCCATGACCATGTCAGGTCTCCTCTAACTGGTGACCCCAATCAAAGTCTTTTTTTTTATACCGGTGTAAGGTACCGGTATTCCTTCGCTGAGCCCTAGACCGGTGGGGATCTTGAGATTGTAGCCCATACTTCTCATTATGTGATAAGATTGGTGGATGTAAGTCTTGAAATCAAGGTTTCCTTCACTGACAAAGGCTCTAGTAGATGATGAAGTAGAAGCATCTTCTGCTCTATGAAAGATCATAGGTTGCTTTCTGTACTTGCATGGCGGTACTACAAAATTGGTTCCTTCAATTATGTATACCGGTTGTAGCGATGAATAAGGACGCAACGGAGGTTCATATCAATGACCTAGAAGACTCCAACAAATACGCCGGGGATGATCGCTTGTTCGTCTTGGGCAAATGGGAATTTGAAGCAACCATGCCCGAGGTGACAAGGATAGACAAAGTTCCCCATGGCTTCGGCAGCCCTCCAAGTAACTACTAACTCCTTTGTCCTCAAGTTCTCCTTTTCCCTTCCTTTTCTTGTTTCACCGAGTTAACATTTTTCGTTCGCCGTGCAGACGCTCGACAGAGAAGACAGGAAGCCAACCGAGTCGGCTGTGTACAGCTATCGAGGTCACAGTGGATGAGGTACTTGGGCACTGCTAAATTATGAACCGAGGTACCACTCCTTCATCACGAGGAGGACTAGTCAACCTCAGGTAAGGGGAGGACGCGAAGCTCTTGCTGAAGTGGAAAGGGCAGAGCCATTTTAGGCCTTAACCGACGTTGAGCATCGGGTCGCTTCTGGTGCCGAGGCCACCACCTCGGGGTTTGACTCGAAGACCGCCTAGCTAGCCTGCCGAAACCAGTACAGTCGCTGTGGAAGTTGAGACCTCCTTGAGGTCGGAGAGATCACAGTAAGTCGTCCATTCTCCTAGCTCTGCCCCTAGTTCGGAAGAAGGAGAAGACATGCAACGACATTGACCAGCCGTGATGGTCAAGGATTTGGGGGCTCTGGTAGTCAGAGGCCGAGCTCCTAATGGCCCCACGCCCCCTGGCTCTGCTTCTGACCCTACTCCCGCTTCCATGTCCTCAGCTTCCGTTGATGCCTCTACTCCCACTCTTTCTACTTCTCCAAGTACTAGAGTTCGGCAGCATCCTGCCGAAACCACACAGGAGGAGGCACCAAGGGAGAAGAGGGCTAGGATCGAGGCTCCCGAGAAGGTTCCTGGTGCAGTCATGGCACCACAACCCACCGGGCCGGCTCCTTGGTGACCGAGTCTCCAAGTCGAACTCGGAAGGCCATTGACGGTGGGAGACCGTATATCCGACAATGCCCTCGTCATTGCCGCGGTTGGCCGAGCCTATGCCCTGCCACGGGACATGCAAAGGCTCAGAGAGTTTGATGATGTTACGCCTCATTGATGCAATCGGCCATTTCGGTGAGTCTTCCACAAGTTTTACCAAGTACTTAATCTCGGTTATTACCTTCTGACGCCTGTTCCTTCTATAGGTAGTGCAAAAATGCCAGGTCGCCCTAGAAAGTCTTCAAGAGAAACACTCCAAGGTTTTAGGGCTGGAGGTAGAAAAGAAGGACCTCCAACCCACCTTGGAAGTAAGCAATCAGGAGCTGAAGGAGCAAGTGGACAGAAACTCCAGCCTCAAGACCGAGCTTGATACGACAATGGCCGAGATCTGTAGACTAATTGTAACGCCCCAATTTCGGATACCGAGAAAACCGTCAAGATACACGAAGTTGGGGCGCTACTTTCCGAAAAATCCGAGAACTTCCAAGATCGTAGGTCCGTAGTGAGGTCCAATTCAAAACTTTTTAAACGATATAAGATCAACGGTTACTAATGCGGAAGCATGTGAATATAACGGAAGCAATAATAGAGTATCATATATCTAAGTCAAATATAGCAGAACTGAAATCCAACCAAAAATATTAAAGTTATAAAGATCAAAGGTTTATTGCAGATTAAGACAGCTACCATGCTCACTACAAGAACCACTCAAAAACTCAAAATAACATAAGAACTCTCACACCCCAAGTGCTGGCTCTCCAACCTCTTGGTCGGCTGGTTCCCATCCGTAGTCGCCTGCTACAGATACCTCAGCTAGTGCATGTTCGCCGTCCTCGTAATCGGGGTCGAAACCTAAGCACCAAGAATGGGTCAGATCTAACGATCTGGCAAATGACAGTATACAAGTTACATAGGATAAATGTATCAAATGAGTGAAGACAAGCATATGGTTAAAAAGAAATATCAAGATACAGAATCTAGGCAGTTAAGCAGGATAAGCAATTAGAATCAGGATAAACATAATATCTAATCTAAAACAATATGGCACATTCACACGAGTTGGATACTGCGGGATAATATGCCGTGGCCCTCCCATGCTGAACACAGTCGCGGTGGGGAATCTCACCAAAGCTGGGGAATGACGAGCCCCGCAATCATACTCATCAGTCTCACCACACTCATCACTCGAGGAGACCGGACCCGGTATCACGCCATCCGTCTAAAACATAGCTCATCATGATAGCTCACTCAACACTCATGAATAGCTCCTACCAGTGATGATCAGTTAACAGGCTGAGCTTAGAACAACTGAGTGAATGTCTATGCCGACTCAAGGAAACAATGAAGGTCTATGTCTGTCTAGGCTTTACCTTGCGTGGACAAGGTCCTAATAAATTCCCTAAGGGGTCCAAGTATCAATTCATTACCATGGATCACAATCCAGGTCCAAGCCCACTCGTTGGATCCATACCCAGGCCCATCAAGTACATGGCCTGGTCTAAGACAGTCCAAACGAGGTAACAAGTCCATTTTCAATGTTAAACAGTCCAATATAATCAACATCTCCAATTTAGGGTATTATACAACCATACATAGGCAATAAAAGGACCCGCCTAGCCACAGACACGGGTAAATGTTCACCCAT
Organism: Camphora micrantha; assembly: GCA_003546025.1. Taxonomy (NCBI): domain Eukaryota; kingdom Viridiplantae; phylum Streptophyta; class Magnoliopsida; order Laurales; family Lauraceae; genus Camphora; species Camphora micrantha. The sequence goes on along the minus strand of QPKB01000012.1, from coordinate 20,621,870 downwards.
TTACATCATCGGGTCACCTCTAAGTAGCCCTAGGTTCAGGTCTTCCATTTTCCAATTCATTAATAGGTATAAACAATAATAAGGACAATAGAGTGACAGTAATACGATGAGAGAGATAAATCTCCAAGTACAAGATTCAATAGGAAATATCAACAGTCCAACCCAAGTAATTGGTCCACTAACTGGTTCAGGTCTACCTCAGGTAATTTGATCCTTAAATGATACCTCAGATGCTAATAGATACTGTGTTTGGTGCTCCAGAAGTTACGAGCATCATTAATAACACTTAAAGGTCGAGTTATCTTAGATTACATAACTTGGACCCTAATTACTGAACCCCACGAGTCAAGGTTGAGCCACACCATTGACTCGGGCTGGGCACTGTGATGGAAGTCTATTTGGATGGTCAATGGGCCCCACATATGATCACAACAATAGAAATTAGAATCTGGGAGGTGTCGCTGTACATAGTGTGCTCAGCTGACTTCCTGGCCTGGGTAATCAACTCGGCACACTGGGATCAGGGAAGTATTCCTCCTGCAGGCAATGCCTGGTTGTTCAGAAATTCCTGCGAGCTCGGTGAACCCCCTGGCCTAGGTAGTTGGTCGTGGCCACTGAAAGTCCTGGTTAAAGGAGATGTCCTAGGTCCTAGTTTCCCTTGTTGGAAATCCTGCCCTCTAGGAATCAAGCTCGGAGTTCGGCTAAGCACGGAGCTCGGTAAAATACTCAGCTCGGTCACCCAGCTCAGTTCGGCAAAGCGTTGAGCTCGGTACGTTGAGGTCGGTAAAGCCAGAGCTCGGTATGGAGCTGAGCTCAGATAAAGCACAGAGCTCGGTCGAGCTCAGAGCTCGGTAAAGCGCTGAGCTCGATCAAGCACCAAGCTTAGACAAAGCGCAGAGCTCGGTCAGGCGCAGAGCTTGGTAAAGCGCTGAGCTAGATCAAGCACTGAGCTCAGACAAAGCGCAGAGCTCGGTAAAGCACTGAGCTCGGTTAGGCGCAGATTTCGGTAAAGCGCTGAGCTCGGTCAGGAGTAGAGCTTAGACAAAGTGCAGAGCTCGGTCAAGCGCTGAGCTCGGTAAAGCGCAGAGCTCAGATGAAGCGCAGAGCTCGGTCAGGCATTTAGCTCGGTCAAGCACTGAGCTCAGACATATCACTGAGCTCGGCCACGACACTGATCTCGGCCTAGACACTAATCTCGGCTTGAGCGTTGTGCTTGGCAGAACACAGAGACGCTCTGCAACTCCGGAGTTCTGGTTTCCTTTTTATCCAATCCAGAACTCAACCCATCTCTCCCAATCACCACATACTCGTCCAGAATTATGAAAAACACTCCAATAAACATTCAACCATCCAATCCATGGGCCATTGATCTTCCAAATGAGATCAATCCATCCATCAATGGCCAAACATCCATGAAAACATGGTCAAAGGTAGATCTAACAATTCTAACATCAATTGAATAGAAAATCTCAGAATCAAAGACAATAAACATCCATTCTATGTTAAGTAAGCATATTGCACTTGCCTTAACCAATTGCAGAAGGAAAAGAAGGGAAAATAGAGATCCAATCCGGTAAAAGAAAGGGGAAATCCCAGCTCTACGGTTTTCTCAGACTCACGATCAGCCCCAAAACTCAGATCTAGAAGAGATCTCTACTCCTATACCCATTTCCAGAAGAGAATTACTATAAGGAAGGAGATCTAGAGGGAGAAAGAGGGAATTCCATAGGAACTGAACTATAAGAGGGTACTCACCTGATTTGGTTAGGGTGAGGGATGACCGAGTCCGAGACAGAATGGAATCCAAGTAAAATAGGTTGCAGCCGAGATCGTCTTCTTCTTCTTCTTAGGGTTCTATTAGAAGAAAGAGATGGAGAAGAAAGAATTGGAGGGAATTTGGAAGAGTGTTGGAGGTAAATAAGGGTAGAAGAGGGAAATGAGAGAGAGGAATAGTAGCCAACGTATGGTATGGGAGGGTGTAGTAAAAATAGGTTATGTTGGGTGGCTAGGTACAAGAATACCCTTTTGTTAACATGGGATTAGGGTTAGGGTTATGGGTAGTTTGGTCTTTAGGTGAGACTCTAGAAGCTTCTCAAGTGGAAACCCCCCTATAGTAAATACTAATAACTAGCTAGGGCCTCTAACCAACTCAAAACTTATAAGAAACACTCTAAAAACTCTATAAATTACACAAAGGGTCTATAACTTAGGAAAATACATATCTACCCTTTCTAACCCCTATTAATTAGTATAGATAAGTATCTTAGGCTATAAAATAGTATTCAAATTCAAAAGTGAGGGTCCACAATGGGTGGGGCCTCACATCACTCCCTCCTTCAGAACATTTGGTCCGGAAATGTAAAAACAAAGTAAGAATATACTTGCGATATGAGATGCGGGTAGTCCTTTATCACCTGATCGCGTAACTCCCACGTAGCCTCTTCTGGAGTGTGATGCTGCCACTGAACTTTCACCCGCTGAATGGTTCGGTTCCGGAGAACCTGCTCCTTGGTGTTGATGATAGTAACTGGTCTGGCGAAGTATGAAGCGTCTGGCTGAATATCGAGCGGCTGGTGATATAGGATATGCGTACGATTCTCCACATACTTCTTCAGCATAGAGACATAAAAGACATCGTGCACTCCTGATAACTCTGGCGGTAACTGAAGCTTGTAGGCAACATCTCCGATCCTGGACCTGATCTCGAATGCCCAACATATCTCAGCTGCTAGCTTACCCTTCTCGCCAAATCTGAGGGTACCCCTGACTGGAGAAACTTTTAAGAATACCTTGTCTCCCTTCTGGAACTCGAGAGGTCTGCGCCTGTTGTTTGCATAGCTCTTTTGCCGACTGCGGCTGATCTTCAGGTTCTCTATTATCTGCCGAATCTTCTCGCTGGTGTCGCTGACAATAGACGGTCCATGGAAACTCCTGACGCCAACTTCTTCCCAACAGACTGGGGTCTTGCATCTCCTGCCGTACAGAGCTTCGAAAGGTGCCATCTTGATGCTCGAATGATAACTGTTGTTGTAAGCAAACTCGCAAAGTGGTAGAGAAATCTTTCCAGTTTTCTTTGTAGTCCAAGACACAAGCTCTCAACATATCTTCTAGTGTCTGGTTAGTGCGCTCGGTCTGCCCGTCTGTCTGAGGATGATAAGCAGTGCTGAAACTCAACTTGGTGCCCAAAGCTTGCTGTAGACTCTCCCAAAAGTGAGAAGTGAAACGCGGGTCTCTGTATAAAATAATCGAAGCTAGAACTCCGTGCAAAGAGACAATCCTGTCCACATGCAGCTTAACAAGAACGTCGAGTCCTGCTCTCATCGAGACTGGCAAGAAATGAGCTAACTTAGTCAGTCTGTCCACGATCACCCAAATAGCATCGCTACGTCTCCTGGTAGCTGGAAGTCCTGCGATGAAGTCCATGGTAATGTGCTCCCACTTCCACTGGGGTATGTCGAGCTGGTGAAGTAGTCCTGGCGGCTTCTGATGTTCGGCTTTGATCTGCTGACAAGTCAAGCATCTCGAAGCGTAGCCTGCGATTTCTTTCTTCATGTTGTTCCACCAGTAGTAGCTCCTCAGGTTCTGGTACATCTTGGTGCTGCCAAGGTGAATCGAATATCTGCTGTGATGCGCATCTGATAGGATCTCATCCTTCAGCTCCTGAATGTCTGGCACACATAATCTGTCCTGATAGTAGAGCACTCCACCAATCAATCTGAACTCTGGCCTCTGGTCAATCTGCTCGATTGCTCTGACAAGCTGGGGATCATTGCGTTGACTATCCTTGACCTTTCCAAGTAACTCTGGTTCCCAAGCAGACATGGTAGCAAGCATAACTCTGCCGCTGAGCGGCTGAAACTGAACATCTAAGTCCCTGAAGACATCGATCCAACACCCTCTGCTGCTAGAAAGCTGACGAAGGCGGTCTTCCTGCTCAAAGCGTCTGCGACGACGTTCGCCTTACTTGGATGGTATTTGATAGGGAAGTCGTAATCCTTGATGTACTCCATCAATCTCCTCTGCCGGTTGTTGAGGTCGCTCTGAGTGAACAAGTACTGCAAGCTGCGATGATCTGAGTGGACTTCGAACTGCTCTCCGTAGAGGTAGTGCCACCACATCTTCAATGCAACGACAACTGCTGCTAGCTCCAAGTCATGCATAGCATATTTCTTCTCATGTTCCTTCAGCTGGCGTGACCCATAGGCAATGACTTTCCCTTCTTGCATCAAGACACAACCAAGACCGGTGCCCGAAGCATCGGTGAAGACAACGAATCCACCACTCCCAAAAGGTAAAGATAAGATTGGTGCTGTCGTCAGTCTCTCTTTCAGTTCTTGGAAGCTGTTCTCACAAGCATCTGACCACACGAGCGGTACATCTTTCCTTGTCAGCTTGGTCAACAGTGCTGGAATGGTGAAGAAGTTCTTGATGAATCTATGGTAGTAGCCTGTTAAGCCGAGGAAACTCCGAATCTCTATAACATTCTTCGGTCTCTCCCAGTTCACTACTGCCTCTATCTTCGCTGGATCTACTGCTAGTCCATCTCTGGAAATGATGTGTCCAAGAAAAACCACTTGCTCTAGCCAGAACTCGCATTTGCTGAGCTTCGCGTACAACTGGTTGTCCCGCAACAACTGTATAGATGTCCTTAAATGCTGCTCGTGCTCCTTTCTAGACTTTGAGTAGACTAACACGTCGTCGATGAACACAACGGTGAAACTGTCGAGGTAAGGAGCGAAGATTTTGTTCATCAAGGCCATGAACACTGCTGGCGCATTTGTCAATCCGAATGGCATCACGAGCAACTCATAGTGACCATAGCGTGTACGGAACGCTGTCTTCCACACATCATGGTCTCTGACTCGCAGCTGATGATATCCCGATCTCAAATCTATCTTCGAGAAGTACTGAGCTCCCTGAAGCTGGTCGAATAGCTCATCGATCCGAGGAACAGGGTACTTATTCTTCACGGTTGCCTGGTTCAGCTGTCTGTAGTCGATACACATCCTCATCGATCCGTCCTTCTTCTTAACGAAAAGCACTGACGCTCCCCACGGTGACATGCTCGGTCTGATGAAGCCTTTGTCTAGCAACTCCTCCAATTGGGTCTTCAACTCTCGCAGTTCTGCTGGAGCCATGCAATAAGGAGCCTTGGAAATCGGTGTTGTGCCTGGTGCAAGCTCAATGGTGATGTCTATCTCTCTAATTGGTGGTAACCCTGGGATCTCATCGGGAAACACGTCTGGAAACTCGCGAACTACTGGAATCTCCTCCACATTCTTGGACTGATTGTCCTCAAAGATGAATGCGATGAAGCTTTCTCAACCTGATCTCACTAATCTCTCTGCCTTCAGTGCTGATATCAACCTGGTGCTGGGCGATCTCCTCTCACCCACGAACTCGATCGTGTCATCCGAACCGTCGATAGTGAGCCTGACTGTTTTCTCGAAGCAATCCATCACTGCTCGATATCTGGCCGACCAATCCATCCCCAAGATGACGTCGAAGTCATGCATGGGTAACAGATCAAATATGCAAACAGAATGTACTCCCCAATTTGTACTCGGCATCTGGGGTGGTAAGTTTGACACACTACCCTCTTGCCCACAGGTGTAGATACAACTAGCGTACAAGATAACTCTTCTCCTACCCCACCAAGGACTAAAGCAAAAGAAGAGGACACATACGAATGTGTCGCAGCTGGGTCAAATAATACTCTAGCAAGATGATCACAAATAGAAAGGGTACCTTCGACCACGTTTCCTGCAGCCTCAGCTTCCTCATGTGTAAGTGCAAATGCCTACCCTGCAACCTGGGGTCTCTATGGCTGTCGCTGCTGTCCATGGGGTCTCTGGTGTTGTCCCCGCTGGTAGTGCTGACCTCTGGGTTGCTGGGGCGCGCGTGCCTGCTGTGGGGCACGATACGGCTGCTGCTGTGGTGGCTGGAGTGCTGGTGCAATCTGACGGACTGGCTGAGCAGCTGGAGCTCTGGGAGGTGCCGGAAGCTGAAGCATAGGCGGCTGTCCTCCTCGGTATGGACATGCTCTAGAAAGGTGCCCTAGCTCGCCGCAGTCATAACATACGCCAAGCTGACGGTACTGCTGCCGTTGATGATGAAACTGCCTCATATGGCCTGTCGGCCTCTGTCTCTGGAACTGCTGTAGTGGTCGAATCACGGGCTGCTGTTTGACCGGAACGGATCGAATCCGTTTCTGCTGATGCATGGTCTCTACTCGCTGGAGACGCTCCTCGGCCCAATCAGCCTTCCTCACTGCCTCCTCATAGGTAGGATAGTCAATGCACGCCATGTGTAACTAGATGTCGTCTCTCAACCCATCGACGAAATGTTGGATCCTCTCAGACTCTGGAGTAATCAAAGCCTCAGCAAAACGAGAAAGCTGGGTAAAGCGGAGCTCATACTGGTATACAGTCATATCCCCCTGGACGAGAGTCTGGAACTCCCTAAGCTACTAGTCTCTGATGTGCGTCGAAATTATGAACTTCCGAAGAAAGTCTATCCTGAAAGCTGTCCAGGCGACCTCATCTCCAATCCCATCATAAGGGCACTGGATGGTCCTCCACCAGTCCTCTGCCACACCCCTGAACATATAGGCCGCCAACTGGACTCTTTGCTGACCAGTGCACTCGAAGACTCGAAAAATCTTTTCCATCTGCACTATCCAATCATTAGCCACTAACGGGTCTTCCGTGCCAGAAAACTCCGGTGGTCCCCTCTTGAGGAACCTCTTAAAGATGATGTTCGGGTCTGCCTCCCGGATAGGTGCCTCCACTGGAACTGGCTGAGCTACTCGCTCAATGACATCTAAGACCTACATCTGAATTGCGCAAAATCCTCCGCTTGCTGCTGGTGAGCTGAAGCCTGAGCCTCCTGTGAGACTAGGAAGGCCTAAAGAAACTGCTGGAATCGGCGCTCATAGTCGGGTTGCTCGCCGACTGCTAGTGGTACCTCACCTCCCGACATCTGCCAAGAAAAGGGAATTATATCAGTTCAAGTCCAACACTTAGGACTATATCGATTCTACCCACTCCATCGTCCTCGCACGTATCCCAACGCTGAAATCTTCACTACGTCCTAAAGTTTCTAGTGTGTTTTATTTCCTAGAGACTTTCAAGCTTTGATACCATAAAATTGTAACGCCCCAATTTCGGATACCGAGAAAAACGTCAAGATACCCGAAGTTGGCTCGCTACTTCCCGGAAAATCCGAGAACTTCCAAGATCGTAGGTCCGTAGTGAGGTCCAATTTAAAACTTTTTAAACGATATAAGATCAACGGTTAATAATGCGGAAGCATGTGAATATAGCGGAATCAATAATAGGGTATCATATATCTAAGTCAAATATAGCAGAGCTGAAATCCAACCAAAAATATTAAAGTTGTAAAGATCAAATGTTTATTACAGATTAAGACAGCTACCATGCTCACTACAAGAACCACTCAAAAACCCAAAATAACATAAGAACTCTCACACCCCAAGTGCTGGCTCTCCAACCTCCAGCTCGACCTCTTGGTCGGCTGGTCCCCATCCGTAGTCGCCTGCTACAGATACCTCAACTGGTGCATGCGCGCCGTCCTTGTAATCGGGGTTGAAACTTAAGCACTAAGAATGGGTCAGATCTAATGATTTGGCAAGTGACAGTATGCAAGTAACATAGGATAAATGTATCAAATGAGTGAAGACAAGCATATTGTTAAAAAGAAATATCAAGATACAGAATCTAGGCAGTTGAGTAGGATAAACAATTAGAATCAGGATAAACATAATATCTAATATAAAACAATATGGCACATTCACACGAGTTGGATACCACGGGATAATATGCCGCGGCCCTCCTATACTGAACACAGTCGCGGCGGGGAATCTCACCAAAGCTGGGGAATGACGAGCCCCGCAATCACACTCATCAGTCTCACCACACTCATCACTCGAGGAGACCGGACCCGGTATCACGCCATCCGTCTAAAACATAGCTCATCATGGTAGCTCACTTAACACTCATAAATAGCACATACCAGTGATGATCAGTCAACAGGCTGAGCTTAGAACAACTGAGTGAATGTCTATGCCGACTCAAGGAAACAATGAAGGTCTGTGTCTGTCTAGGCTTTACCTTGAGTGGACAAGGTCCTAATAAATTCCCTAAGGGGTCCAAGTATCAATTCATTACCATGGATCACAATCCAGGTCCAAGCCCACTCGTTGGATCCATACCCAGGCCCATCAAGTACATGGCCTGGTCTAAGACAGTCCAAACGAGGTAACAAGTTCATTTCCAATGTTAGACAGTCCAATATAATCAACATCTCTAATCTAAGGTATTATACAACCATACACAGGCCATAAAAGGGCCCGCCTAGCCACAGACACGGGTCAATGTTCACCGATTTACATCATCGGATCACCTCTAAGTAGCCCTAGGTTCAGGTCTTCCATTTCCCAATTCATTAATAGGTATAAACAATAATAAGGACAATAGAGTGACAGTAAAACGATGAGAGAGATAAATCTCCAAGTACAAGATTTAATGGGAAATATCAACAGTCCAACCTAAGTAATTGGTCCACTAACTGGTTCAGGTCTACCTTAGGTAATTTGATCCTTAAATGATACCTCAGATGCTAATAGATACTGTGTTTGGTGCTCCAGAAGTTACGAGCATCATTAGTAACACTTAAAGGTCGAATTATCTTAGATTACATAACCTGGACCCTAATTACTGGACCCCACGAGTCAAGGTTGAGCCACACCATTGACTCGGGCTGGGCACAGTGATGGAAGTCTATTTGGATGGTCAATGGGCCCCACACATGATCACAACAATAGAAATTAGAATCTGGGAGGTGTCGCTGTACACAGTGTGTTCAGCTGACTTCCTGGCCTGGGTAATCAGCTCGGCACACTGGGATCATGGAAGTATTCCTCATGCAGGCAATGCCTGGTTGTTCAGAAATTCCTGTGAGCTCGTGAACCCCCTGGCCTAGGTAGTTGGCTGTGCCCACTGAAAGTCCTGGTTAAAGGGGATGTCCCAGGTCCTAGTTTCCCTTATTGGAAATCCTGCCCTCTAGGAATCATGCTCGGAGTTCGGCTAAGCACGAAGCTCGGTAAAATGCTCAGCTCGGTCACCCAACTCAGTTTGGCAAAGCATTGAGCTCGGTACGCTGAGGTCGGTAAAGCCAGAGCTCGGTAAGGCGCTGAGCTCGATCAAGCACTGAGCTCAGATAAAGCACAGAGCTCGGTCGAGCGCAGAGCTCGGTCGAAATCGCTGAGCTTGATCAAGCACTGAGCTCAGACAAAGCGCAGAGCTCGATAAAGCACTGAGCTCGGTTAGGCGCAGAGCTCGGTAAAGCGTTGAGCTCGATCAAGCACTGAGCTCAGATAAAGCACAGAGCTCGGTCGAGCGCAGAGCTCGGTAAAGCGCTGAGCTCGATCAAGCACTGAGCTCAGACAAAGCGCAGAGCTCAGTAAAGCACTCAGCTCGGTCAGGCATAGACCTCGATAAAGCGCTGAGCTCGGTCAGGCGCAGAGCTCGGTAAAGCGCAGAGCTTAGACAAAGCGCAGAGCTCGGTCAGGCATTGAGTTCGGTCAAGCATCGAGCTCAGACATATCACTGAGCTCGGCCATGACACTGATCTCAGCCTAGACATTGATCTCGGCTTGAGCGTTGTGCTTGGCAGAACACAGAGACGCTCTGCAACTCCGGAGTTCTGGTTTCCTTTTTATCCAATCTAGAACTCAACCCATCTCGCCCAATCACCACATACACATCTAGAATTATGAAAAACACTCCAATAAACATTCAACCATCCAATCCATGGGCCATTGATCTTCCAAATGAGATCAACCCATCCATCAATGGCCAAACATCCATGAAAACATGCTCAAAGGTAGATCTAACAATTCTAACATCAATTGAATAGAAAATCTCAGAATCAAAGACAATAAACATCCATTCTATGTTAAGTAAGCATATTGCACTTGCCCTGACCAATTGCAGAAGGAAAAAAAGGGAAAACAGAGATCCAATCCGGTAAAAGAAAGGGGAAATCCCAGCTCGATGGTCTTCTCAGACTCACGATCAGCCCCAAAACTCAGATCTAGAAGAGATCTCTACTCCTATACCCATTTCCACAAGAGAATTACTATAAGGAAGGAGATCTAGAGGGAGAAAGAGGGAATTCCATAGGAACTGAAGTAGAAGAGGGTACTCGCCTGATTTGGTTAGGGTGAGGGATGACCGAGACCGAGACAGAGAGGAATCCAAGTAAAATAGGTTGCAGCCGAGATCGTCTTCTTCTTCTTCTTAGGGTTCTATTAGGAGAAAGAGAGGGAGAAGAAAGAATTGGAGGGAATTTGGGAGAGTGTTGGAGGTAAATAAGGAAAGAAGAGGGAAATGAGAGAGAGGAATAGTAGCCAACGTATGGTATGGGAGGGTGTAGTATAAATATGTTATGTTGGATGGCTAGATACAAGAATACCCTTTTGTTAACATGGGATTAGGGTTAGGGTCATGGGTAGTTTGGTCTTTAGGTGGGACTCTAGAAGCTTCTCAAGTGGAAACCCCCCTATAGTAAATACTAATAACTAGTTAGGGCCTCTAACCAACTCAAAACTTATAAGAGACACTCTAAAAACTCTATAAATTACACAAAGGGTCTATAGCTTAGGAAAATACATATTTACTCTTACTAACCCCTATTAATTAGTATAGATAAGTATCTTAGGCTATAAAATAATATTCAAATTCAAAAGTGAGGGTCCACAAGGGGTGGGGCCTCACACTAAAAGCCAAGGCCGAGGTTCAAGAGAAACGGGAAGCTGAGCTTGAAGCCACCTTGGAGAAGTAAAAAGCCGAGCTTGAAGCCAAACTCCAGGCTGAGACTGACGTTGCTTTCAAAAAAGGGGTGGCAGAGGCGACGACACTTTACGAGGCTCAGGTCCTCAATGTGAGTCAACAAGTGTGGGAGCTCGGGTGTTTGGCCGCACTGAAGGAAGCAGGGGTCCCCCGAGGACCACCCTGCTTATAAGAATCCTCCTATGTTCCCGGGCTCGGAGCCAGGAATAAGCTCTGCGACCCTCGCTCCATCCACTGAGGCCACGACCGAAGCTACTCCGGACGCAACTGAAGCTGCTCAATCCGAGGCTGATGCTACCATCGAGGCCACCGATTGAAGATTTTCTTTGTTGTTTCTTTTGAAAGTCCGGGATCCTAACCCTAGATGGGGGGGTGAATAGGGTGATCTACACTTAATGACTAATTATTGCCAATTTTAACTTCTTAACAATTAACTAGTCACACATGATGATTAACATACAATATGCGGAAGCTTAAACAAAACAATCACCACAAAGCAAACACCACTACACAAGTATTTATAGTGCTTCGGCCTCAAAGCCTACATCCACTACCGGCTTGTGATCCAACACCCCACCCGAATTCCACTATTTATGCTTTTGAAAAAGGCTAAGCAATAACCTCTACAATATGCTTTCCAAGGCTAAGCAATAACCTCTACAATGTTGTTTTTCTAGGCTAAACAACAACCTATACACTATGCTTTTCTTAGGCTAAGCAATAACCTTTACAAGAGATGATTTCTCAAATAAGTGTCTACACAAACACTTTAAGAGATTACAATTTAAGCTCAATTTAATTGCCTCTAAAATAGGCGGATAAGAAAGTTTAATTCAACTCACACAACACTCTATGAAATGCTAAGATGAATGCTCATGAAGTGTGTGTGTGAAAACTTCAATCAAGTTTAAAATGAAAGCTCAATTAATGTATGCTTAATGCATTTTAAAGTTTAAAGCACACAAAGATTTGATTGAAGTGAAATGCAAATCAAATGTATAAATACTAACTTGTTGATGATATGAAAATCAAAAGCTCATAAGTTGTGTGAAACTAATTAACACTAAACATGTGATGCATGTGCTATGTTGTTTTCAAAAACAAAAGATTAACTAAAGTTTAAATGAATGAAAACAACAATATGATTCAACCAAGTAAATGAAAACATGTTATAGAAGAAATCAAAGGTTTTGACAAAACATGTTTTATAAAGTTTTAAACAAACTTGGTTTGAAATCAAGGGTGAAGAATCCAATCCAACTTAAAATCAAAGATTAAGAGAAGTGATGGATTCAACACATCATAGTTAAGATGCTAAAATTAATTTACCAATAATTTAAACAAAGCATGAAACATATGATAAATAAAAGTAAAGCTTACTTAGAGATTTAACTTCAATAATCCAAGCTTTAGCTTTACTAATGACCCCTTGGTATCTCTTAATTCATTCCCCTTTTTATTGCCTCCAAACACTTCAAGGAAGGCTCTTTTCTCTTCCTTGATCAACCCCATTTCCAAGGGAATGAAACTCATTTTATAGTCAAAAAGTGACTTCTGGCGAGTCCCCGGTCGACCTGTATATACATGGCTCGGTCGACCCGGGCTAAACGGTCATAAATCTGACCGTTTGAAAAGAAGCCTAAAGGCTCTTTACCCGGTCGACCCGCAGTGTGCGCGGTCGACCGGGTGCATGGGCTCAGTCGACCGTGCATACTGCGGGTTGACCTGGGCCCAAGGACCTTTTTCCTCATAAATTGCATTTTTCAAAGATTTTCTTTGAGGGGATTTTAGGGCCATTAAACCAAGCTTGGAAACATGATTTTAATTCAATCTAAGTGCTTTTAAAATCATGAAACATAAAAGCCTAAAAAGATTTGAAAGATTTAAAACATAGACTAGCCTGATTCATAAAACTTCTTTTTCAAATTAAAATGCATCCAATCAAAACATGCATGAAACATATGATTTACAAGATTTAAAACAATGCATGAGTAAGTCAAGATTTCAAGATTTTCTAAATCAATGCAAGTGTGAAAATTCAAATGATGCTAAGATGATAATGCATCCATCAAATTGCAATACATAAAATCCCTAACAATCTCCCCCTTTGTAATTTGATGGCAACTTACTCAACACCGAATTTTACACACTAAGTCTTCAGCTCCCCCTAAGCTGGACAAGTCTTGAAATCTCTTGGATGCTCTTGCTTGGGCTCTAGATCTTTTTCTTCAATCTTTTTGATGCTTGGAGCTTGATCATTCTTCAAGATTTAAAACAATGCATGAGTAAGTCAAGATTTCAAGATTTTCTAAATCAATGCAAGTGTGAAAATTCAAATGATGCTAAGATGATAATGCATCCATCAAATTGCAATACACAAAATCCCTAACAATCTCACCCTTTGCAATTTGATGGCAACTTACTCAACACCGAATTTTACACACTAAGTCTTCAGCTCCACCTAAGCTGGACAAGTTTTAAAATCTCTTGGATGCTCTTGCTTGGGCTCTAGATCTTTTTCTTCAATCTTCTTGATGCTTGGAGCTTAATCATTCTTCAAGCTTTCTTTTCATATCTCTCTTTGACTAAGCATCTTCTCTAGCTCCCAAGCTTTCTCTTCTTTCAACTCTCCCCCTTTGACCATTCAATCTCTCCTTTGGCAAGATATGCATTCTCTCCTCCTGTAGAAGATCATACAATATCTTCCCTTAGGATGTATGGTCATACTCTCCCTCTTGAGACAACTTGATTGCTCTCTCCCCCTCTGATATTAAATTGCAAAGGTACCTACACATATGAAATAAGGAAAATACCTTTTAGTAGCACCTGTTAACAAAAGAAAAACGAAAATGAAATACATAACAGGCCATCATGTATGGTTAGAAGTCTCTAAGGGTTCAAAGCCAATACAAAGGCCAATTTGATCAAAACTAATACTTCCTATGAAGGTTTACACTCCCCCTCAATCCATTCTCTTCTTTTGTCAAACTTTTGACAAATATTTAACTATTTGGAGCAAGAAGAAGATGGTTTTACTAAATGAGGAAAAACTTCAAGGAAAGAATTAGACACATATAACTATAGAGCTCACTATGATCAAATTGCCAATATAAAGATCAAGGCCATGGAGAAAAGCTATCATGGATACCAATTGGAATAAAGAATACCAATTGAGATTCAAGTATATGAATATTAAAACCATCACTCTAAAATGGAGTTAAGGAATATACCTATTAGGGTTTATCCAAAAAGAGCTATCCATGATGTTATGGGGTTTACTAATCATATCATCAAACAATATAACTTTTGAAAATCATATGCTATGAAAATTTTGAAATCATTTCATCCAATCATTAAATATGACTATCATGTGCAAGATGAATGAAATGAAATTCAAACATGAAGCCAACCTCAACTATTAACCAACCAATATTATGATCACATAAACATGGTGGTCATGATATTTACCTATAAGAGCAAGAGAGGTGGCAAACATGAAAATTATGATGCTAATGGATTATAACATGGAATGAAAACATATTACTATAAAGTTCAATCCATTGTACATGGTCTATCATATTCTCAAGATATGATATCAATTGGATATTACAACAGTCGAAAATTATACCAATTGAAACCAATTGAATTTGAAAACTTGATTAAGAGCACGGATGTGACAAACACAAAATTCCACCAAGCATCATAAATGAATATTCATCACTTTTAAAGATATAACTAATGAGCATAGTGATGAACATGAGAAATTGCATAAAAAGATATAACTTAAAAGAATATGCAATTTACAAAGTGTCAAAATCATATGAATTCAACATCTAAGAAATCCATCAAACGATAAATATAACTATGAAATACAAGAAATGAATTTCAAAGAGGTTCATATGATTAAGCACACTATTATGAGGTTGAGACATATATAAAGAACAATACCAATAAGAAAAATACACATGAATCAACAACATAACCATCCATTTAATTATAACTAGAAAGCACAAAGGATGGATTTTAGAGTTCTAGTATGGTATCTACAAAAATAACTAAGATCAGAACCATACAAGGAACTATATAAACATTTACATATAACAAGAGTGTAACTAAATGGGCAAACATGCAAATTGTCTATCACAACATCATTTCCATTTAAGTTGATATAACCAATTGTATAAGGAAATGAGAACATGGAACATGCTTTGATGATTATAACTAATAATGATTTAGAGCATTTCCATTCATACAATCTTCAAATCATTTCAATAAACAAAATCCAACAATGAGCATAAAAGAATGATTTTGAAGATAATCAATTTTCAAATTGCATTTAATAATATATAACTTATTTGAAACACATGCAAGTTGACTTTATAAAACAATAATTTTCCATTAGAAAGTATAACTTAGAAAATCAATGGAAAACTTAAATTGCTTCAAACCATTTGATTTACCAAAAAGATCTAACTATAACATCCATCAAATGATTTTCCAACATCAATTGATCATGAAAAATCTAGCTAAGAAAGCTTTTGAAATCACAATCAATTGATCATGAATAGAAATGCAATGCAAGAGATATAACTAAATGTGAGCAAAAAGCAAATCTATCATGATGAAATTATAATCAAATGATTTTGAAAACCATGATATGTAACTAGAGAAGTACAAGAAAACAAAATCAATTGATTACAAATAAACATTGCATTTAAAGAAATGTAACTAATGAAAGAACATAAATGCAAATGATCATGACCAACGAAAAGATTTAACTAAAAATGATAGGTTGGTCAAGGAGGTTCAAGGCCTTAAGGTTTGACTAAGTATATAACTTTAGGAATCCACCTAAGGTCTTGAGAGGGCTGATCTTTGAGGTGTAGTTTAAAAGTCTCAGCAACTATAGGAACTTTGACTTGATAAATTTTCAATTTAGACTTATCACCATTATGTTTAGATTTAACTAAGTTTAGCTTAGGTTGGTGATTAGTCTTCTGAGGTTGGTGATTCTTCTTCTTAGGGGATTGATTTCTTTTCTTCTTATTTTCTCCCTTTATTTGACTTTTGAATTTTAAATTTAACTTTGCTATTTTCTTCAAAAGTTCTTTCATGGGTTGATTTAAGGGAGATATGTTGAGAAGCTTTTTGTTTATAGATTCTTTTATACTTGGTTTAACTTGTTTAACTTTTTTAGAATCTATCTTAGGAGACTCCTTTTTAATTGATTTAACTTGTTTAATCTTCTTGGAGTCTTCTTTGATTTTTAGTCTCTTACCCTTCATAGAGTTTGATTTTACATTCTTGGCTTCAAAGATGAGTTTAGACACATGGCTTCTTCTTAATTTGCACTCAAACCTAAAATGCCCTTCAATGTTACAATAATTACATTTAGATATGGGCAAGGAAGTATGAGTGCTAGAGAATGAGGACTCACCTTTCACAAAAGTGTTGGTGAATTTAGGGTCATGTGAAATATTCCTATTGTAAGCAAGACCCGTCCTATCTCTTTGTGATTTACCCAATTTTAATAACTTTTCAAATTTTTCTTCACTTTGGGTAAATTTGCACTCATATTTTTGTTTGTAGCTTTCAAGTTGAGTGACTTGGTTTTTAAGGGTTGAATTTTCATTTTTAACTTTTGTTAGTTCATTTTCAATTCTCTTAAATTTGTTTAGTTCTTCATGGGCAAGTTTTAACTCAAGTTTAAGTTTATTAACATTAGATCCATGTTCTAAGGTTTGCAAATTATTTTGATCATTAGACAAGTTTAATTTGGATTTTAAATAGATAATGTTTTCAGCTTGCCTTTTTAAAGTATCTCTTAGATTTAAGCTATCTTTATTTTGCTCATCACAATTTAACTTTATTTTATTTAGTTCATCTTGAGCATTAGATGAATTTTTCTTATAGATACTCAACTTGGATTCTAAATTGTCACAGTCTTTGTCTTGCGATTGTAATTGATCTCTTAGTTTAGAATTTTCCTTATTAAGATCATTACATCCTATCTTTAATTCATTTAGTTCATCTTGAACATTAGATAGGTTATGTAAAGAGATCATGAACTTAGATTCTACACAATTTATTAATTCTTCTTTCTCTCTAAGTTCATCTTTTGAAGAAACTAATTCTTTGTTTAGTCTTTTAGATTATTCTCTTAATTTTTTATTTTTCTTATCAAGTTCTATGGACAAAGTATGTAATTCCTCATAGGCTTGTTGAAGGTCATCTTCATTTTCATCAATTTCTTCCTCTTTTAATTCAAATTGAGATTCATCAATTTGAAGGTTTGAATCTCCAAATGATGGAAGAAGGAGGGGTCTAGAAGAATCTACACATGAATCTATACAATCTAAAGTAGTGGAATCCATTCTGATGGTTTTCATGAAATCACAATACTAGGGTTTTGACTCTAGGTTTTTACACCTTATCAAGAGTTCCAAAAACACTTGACCCTAATAAAGAGCACGAGGCTCTGATACCAATTGAAAGTCCGGGATCCTAACCCTAGAGGGGAGGGGGGGGTGAATAGGGTGATCTACACTTAATGACTAATTATTGCCAATTTTAACTTCTTAACAATTAACTAGCCACACATGATGGTTAACATACAATATGCGGAAGCTTAAACAATACAATCACCACAAAGCAAACACCACTACACAAGTATTTATAGTGGTTCGGCCTCAAAGCCTACATCCACTACCGGCTTGTGATCCAACACCCCACCGGATTTCCACTATTTATGCTTTTGAAAAAGGCTAAGCAATAACCTCTACAATATGCTTTCCAAAGCTAAGCAATAACCTCTACAATGTTGTTTTTCTAGGCTAAACAACAATCTATACACTATGCTTTTCTTAGGCTAAGCAATAACCTTTACAAGAGATGATTTCTCAAATAAGTGTCTACACAAACACTTTAAGAGATTACAATTTAAGCTCAATTTAATTGCCTCTAAAATAGGCAGATAAGAAAGTTTAATTCAACTCACACAACACTCTATGAAATGCTAAGATGAATGCTCATGAAGTGTGTGTGTGAAAACTTCAATCAAGTTTAAAATGAAAGCTCAATTAATGTATGCTTAATGCATTTTAAAGTTTAAAGCACACAAAGATTTGATTGAAGTGAAATGCAAATCAAATGTATAAATACTAACTTGTTGATGATATGAAAATCAAAAGCTCATAAGTTGTATGAAACTAATTAACACTAAACATGTGATGCATGTGCTTTGTTGTTTTCAAAAACAAAAGATTAACTAAAGTTTAAATGAATGAAAACAACAATATGATTCAACCAAGTAAATGAAACATGTTATAAAAGAAATCAAAGGTTTTGACAAAACATGTTTTATAAAGTTTTAAACAAACTTGGGTTGAAATCAAGGGTAAAGAATCCAATCCAACTTAATTCAAAGATTAAGAGAAGTGATGGATTCAACACATCATAGTTAAGATGCTAAAATTAATTTACCAATAATTTAAACAAAGCATGAAACATATGATAAATAAAAGTAAAGCTTACTTAGATATTTAACTTCATTAATCCAAGCTTTAGCTTTACTAATGACCCCTTGGTATCTCTTAATTCATTCCCCTTTTTATTGCCTCCAAACACTTCAAGGAAGGCTCTTTTCTCTTCTTTGATCAACCCCATTTTCAAGGGAATGAAACTTATTTTATAGTAAAAAAGGGACTGCTGGCGAGTCCCCGGTCGACCTGGTACATGGCTCAGTCGGCTCGGGCTCAACGGTCATAAATCTGACCGTTTGAAAAGAAGCCTAACGGCTCTTTACTCGGTCGACCCGCAGTGTGCGCAGTCGACCGGGTCTATGGGCTCGGTCGACCGCGCATATTGTAGGTTGACCTGGGCCCAAGGACCTTTTTCCCCATAAATTGCATTTTATAAAGATTTTCTTTGAGGGGATTTTAGGGCCATTAAACCAAGCTTGGAAACATGATTTTAATTCAATCTAAGTGCTTTTAAAATCATGAAACACAAAAGCCTAAAAAGATTTGAAAGATTTAAAACATACGCTAGCTTGATTCATAAAACTTCTTTTTCAAATTAAAATGCATCCAATCAAAACATGCATGAAACATATGATTTACAAGATTTAAAACAATGCATGAGTAAGTCAAGATTTCAAGATTTTCTAAATCAATGCAAGTGTGAAAATTCAAATGATGCTAAGATGATAATGCATCCATCAAATTGCAATACACAAAATCCCTAACATCTTTTTCCTTCTGATTTGACTCTAATGTAGGCTGAACATTGTACTTTCGTTCTATAGATACAATTGCACTTTCTCTTTTTCATGCCTGCAACCAAACATTTCTTTGAGAATTACATGTGCTCGATTTCAGTTCCTTAACCGAGCTCCACACGTTTAGGAGATCAATCTGCTAAAGTAATTGAGTTCGGTTCAACAACCAGAATCTCGTATATTCTCAAGTTCCTTAGCTCGGTTCAACAGCCAGTCAATTTGTTTCAGTTCGGTTCAACAACCAAATTTGTCCGTATTGTAGCTTGGTTCATTAACCGAGCTTAACAATAGCAAACTGGGTACTACAATTTTTACCTCGGCGATACAGTACTTTAAGTTCGGTTTCGTAATCAAACTTATTTTGATTCCTAACACCAAGGCAGCCACTGAGTTCTCCAACTTAGTGTTTCGTATGTGCCTTAACTATTTAAGGCATTTCTTTATTTCCCTAATGCTCTGTAGCAGTTAGGCAGGTAATTGTCGAGTTCTACAACTTGGCGATAATTGAAAGCAACAAAGAGCGGTTCTTCCGAAAGAATAACTTTTATTGATTTCAAAAAATGACTATAATTTGAAAGGAAAATACTTCTTGAGGTGCATCACATTCCATGGCCGTGGTAACTCTTTGCCATCCATGTCCTCAAGTATGTATGCTGATTGCTTAGCAACCGAGACCACCATGAATAGACCATGCTAGTTCGGTGCCAGGTTACCAAAACCGAGCTGCTATCAGCTAGATTTGATGAGCCGGCATGCCATTTGAAGACAACCAAAACTGATCTACTTTGCTTGAGCTAGGTAGGCTGCCATCATTTCGTCTCGAGCTTGGTTGTCTCTATTCAATTGGCTCATCACTAATTGGGAGTCACTGAAGACCACCAATTGCCCCCAGGATTGTAGCGCGGTTGAGCCTTGCAATCAATGCTTCGTACTCAGATTTATTACTAGACGCCTTGAAGCCAAGTGTCAAGGCTTGCCTAATGACTAGGCCCTTTAGAGATTGGAGGACTATGCTGGCATCGACCTTTTTGAGGATCTGTTGATGAAGGCCTTCTATGATGAACCAAGGAATTGTTTACAAGGTTGTTCTTCTTCGGTCTCGGTAACATCATATTTATCCTCATTGCCCCCCCAGTTCGGTTTCGAGCTGGCTCGGTACAAAACTAGGAGAAAGAAACTCCACAGTGAAGTTTGCTAAAACTTGGGCCTTTATTGCTGTTCAGGGTTGATACTAGATATCATACTGCCCCAGCTCTATTGCCGAGATGTATGAAACCGAGATCAGGAAATACCTAGCTGGTACTTCTACTGAAACTAGGACAATCTCGG
Organism: Camphora micrantha; assembly: GCA_003546025.1. Lineage (NCBI taxonomy): Eukaryota > Viridiplantae > Streptophyta > Magnoliopsida > Laurales > Lauraceae > Camphora > Camphora micrantha. The sequence goes on along the minus strand of QPKB01000012.1, from coordinate 20,601,389 downwards.
TATGATGAAAATGTCCCAGACGGTTTCAAAATACTTGACTATGCTTCATCATCATGTGGATTAAAAAGTTATTGGGAGAGGCAATTGGGAGTTGGGATAAAATAATGGTATTTTCTAAATACTAATATACTCATTTTTGTTTACTGGATGCAAGGGTAAAGCTGTCATTTTTATAAAAGCTCAATACAAATCTCATCGTGGTTACTCATTTGTGAACATAAAATGTATTAAAATGAAAAAGTAGGGGCCTATTTACAAATACTAGAACTACTAGAGTATATTTATAAATCATTGAAACCTTTGATGGGTATATAAAAAAAAAAAAAAAAAAAAACACTCTTAAAATTTTTGGTCGTCTCCTTTTAAGTTTCAAATGAAAAACTTGGGTTAGCCTCCAAGCATACTTGGTAATCCTGTAGTTGCCCCCAAAACCGGACTACGAGTTTGGGTCCGCCCTACAAATGAAAAGGGTGTTAATATTTGCACCCACTCTGCACTCTATTGCTATACCTATCTAGTCAATTCATGTTGTCTTCTTATCTAATCCATACCATATCTACACTTTTCACCTGATCTCTGGACTCCAGCTGGGCCTATCCTTTCTCTCTCTCTCTCCTTTCTCCTTGTTTTTCTTCGTCCCACTTCCCTGCACTCTAACCTCACCACTTCCACTGCGCTTCCACCACTGCCACCACCCTACAGTACACTCCTCCTCCTCCTCCCTTGCGCCACACTCACCAACATACCCCTCACTTGCTGCACGCCACCAGCAAAAAATGGAAAACGATCCTATGAAAAGAGGTATTATTTTGAGCGGTTAAATGGGAAGACCAACATTTTATAAGATCATTTTATACCCAATAGTTATTGAATATCATGGACTATCAATCGGTTGTTCAAGCCCATTTCAGCTGTCTAAAAACAATCTTGAGCACAAAAGGCAACGAAAAATTCATTTTGCTTTCACACAGGTAAACCAATTAGAGGTGTCCCCAGTTCATATGATATGGATTTTTTTTTCTTCCTGTCTTTATCTAACTATTAACTAATCAGGAACAGTGCCAAAAATAAAATGAGAACTCTTGCTGAGGTTCCCTCAGATCTGATACAGAGATTCATAGTAAATACTAAAACGGCATTAGGGCAACAATAAGTCTATTTGACAAGCGTGTGGTCCACTTCCTGATGGCCATCATGTGGCAGATGGTGTCTTCGAGCTTTGGGTGGGCGGGTCTTCTTCTGGGAGATCGGGTGGAGGAGGTGGGTTCTGAGATCTGAGAGGGGTTTGGATCGAAGCGGAGGAAGATTTTGGGCTGTGGGTGGGGTTTGGATCAAGGGTTGAGGTGGGGTTGGGAGGAGTGGGGTTTGTGGGGAAGAGGAAGAGAAGCCATGAAGGAGGAGGAGGAAGGAAGGGTTTTGGGTGGTGGGAGCTGTGTCCAGTGAACTGAGGAGGGTGAATAGTGGGGGCACAGTTGTGAATGGTGTTGGGAGTGGGCAGTAAGGGAAGTAACAACAGGGCTATGTGCGGGGAAGAAGAAGAGAAGATAGAAGGGAAAGAAAGAAGAAAAGAACAAGGGGAGTGGTGCGGCGACAGTGCAGGGAATGTGCACAGGTGGATTATGTACAGGGAGATAAAGTGGTGCAGCAGATAGGTGTAAGCAGGGATGTGGTGCGCAGGGGAGGAGGAGTGTAGTGTTGGGTGGAAGCACAGTGGAGGCGGTAATGCAGAGGTGATGTTGGAGTGCAGGGAAGTGGAAGAAGAAAAAGAAGAAGGGGAGAGAGAGAGAGAGAAAAGGAAAGGATAGGTACAGTCCCAGCTAGGATCAGGCTCCCATTCGGTCCAAAAGAGTCAGGCCAAATAGACTTATGTTTGACAACAAACTCTGCTCGTAAAGCTGGCAAAGCTAGAAAAGCAAGTTAGGTAGGGGTATTTTTTCATTGGACTAGGTGGTCACACTCGCAAATGGTTAGGTCACATCAGGTTATAGTTGTAGAGTGGGTGTAAAATTGAAGCAAAAAGTCTACTTGGACAAATTTTTTGGACAGAATTTTGGACAAATCCTATGGTATGCCTTGAATATCCTCTAGGGGAGAGAGGGGAGGGAAAATTTGAGGGGAGTAAAAATAAAGGAAAGGGGAGGGGAGAAAAAATTTATTTTACCTCTTTTTATTTGGATAGTAAAAAATAGGAGAAAGAAAAGTGAAAAAGTAGAATTGTATTTGTTTGTAAGGTAAATAGAAAATTATTAAAAAAGGGCATTTCAAAAAGTCAAAAAATAGGAAGATTACCATTTCAAAAGGGGCATTTTATTTAGAGTCCTGCTACATGGACAGAACTTTGGGATCGGTCCAAATACCGATCCCAAAGTACTGTCCATTTAGACTTTTTCTTTTATTTATTTCAGCAAAAATCACATCTTTACTCCTCATTTTCCCCTCACTTTTGAGGGGAAATTTTTTTGGTGGGCCCCACACAAATTTTCTGCCCATATTCCCCTCCCCCACTTTCCCTCCCCCCTTCCCACCTCCATTAACACATTCCCTCCATTTTTCCCTCATTTTTTTCCTTCCTCCCATTTTCCCTCCTTTCCAAACATAGTGTAATTGATAGATGTGGAAGCAAGAAGTTTTAAAGAGTCACACTTATATTTATTAGAGGCTTTTTATTCACCAAAAAATCCTCCATCCACTCTTTTATTGGGAGTCTTATTATTGAGACCAAAAGAAGTCTCATATTAAATAAGATTATATTTTATATTGGCATCGGGCCCTGCTTGATCTGATGTGAAACTATGACATACAGGGCACACGATTTGCCACTGCTGCCTATTTTATGAAATAGGCTTGAGTATCCACATATAAATCTCACCAGTTGCGGAGTAGCATAACAAACTTGCATTGAAAAAATAAAGATTGAGATATAAGGCCCATCAAGTCATAATTGTTTTACGTCCGGGGAGGAGATGAAATTCACTGTTAAACGGACCCCACTTATCAATAGTGGGCCCCATGATAGAGTTCTAACACATCCAACGCACCAGTAAGTGGGGGAGTCAAATAAGGGGTTCTGGATCCACGTAACACGGTAACATAGGTAGATATTTGAAGTGACCGACTGAAAGTTCTTTCTTAAAATAATTTAGGATCCACTTCTTTTAAATTTCTCACAGGCGACATGCAATTCCCTCAGATTCAAAACTCAACCAGGACTCAATGGCCACAGCTCTAGTCCTCTCTCTTCTTTTCCTGGCTTCTGCTGCTCTTCTCTGTCACTGTGACAAGATCCAAGAAACCCAACCAACCTCCATCTCCCCCAAAATTCCCCATCATTGGAAATCTCCTTCAGCTGGGCTCTCTCCCACATCGCTCTCTCCGCCATCTTTCCGACAAATATGGACCGTTGATGCTTCTGCATCTCTTTCGCATCCCAACCCTGATCATCTCCTCCCCAGAAATGGCTCAACAAATCCTGAAAACCCATGATCTCTCCTTTGCAGGCCGACCTCAATTATACTCAGCTAAACAACTCTTCTATGGCTGCAAAGACGTTCTCTTTTCTCCATATGGAGAGTACTGGAGACAAGTACGAAAGATTTGTGTCCTCGAACTTCTAAGCAACAAGCATTAGAGAAGAGGAGGTGGTGTCCATGATCGATCAGTTGTCTGAATCATGCATCACTTCCTCAGCCGTTGATTTGCGCCATGTGCTGACCAAACTCTCCAACAGCATCGTATCAGGGATCGCTTTGGGGAAAAAGTATGGAGGAGAGGATGGAAATGAGGGGTTTTTGGATATGATCAGGGAATATGGCGTGCTTTTGGCGGCTTTTTGCATAGGAGATTACTTTCCTTCACTTGCATGGGTCGATGTGGTGACGGGGTTGAATGGGAGATTGAACAAGGCTTCTCGTACCATGGATGCTTTTCTTGATCGTGTGATTAAGGAGCATCAGGAGAGGAAGGAGATAGGTGGTCAAGATGGGGATGATCAAAGAGACTTTGTGGATGTGCTGCTCCATTTGCAGGAGTGTTCTGAGATTGGGGTGGAAATGGATAGGGATAGCATCAAAGCCCTCATCTTAGTAAGTTGATAATATCATATTGTATGAATTGCTTCATTTGATTTTCCTAGATTTATTTTTTATTTTCAATAAAAGATTATTGAAAAAAATAAAATAAAAATTATAATAATAAAAGATTATTTTCATACAATAGGAGATATCTAAACCTTCCATTTGTTGCACAAATGCCCATCCATAATCAAATGATGCTTTTCATTGATCGAAGTAATATCAACCATTGAATTGGATAAACACTATTTGATCTTTTCTATTGCTTCAAATAAAATAAATGTTATTTCTTATCGTATGTCAAGCCAAATTTTAATTTTCCTTACTCCTTAACTTTCTTTTCCCTTTCTTTTAATCAATGATCCTCCTTACTATACATATACATTTTTTTTCTAAAACCTGTTACACATACGTTATATGAAATAATATAGTAGGTCAGCGCTATTATACCTTTTGGAATATAATCTAATAAAATCTTATTATATAATATGGATAATAAGTTATTAAGGCCGTAACTGAAGACTATATATGGATTCGGCACACCAAAGTTAGGCCTAGGTTCTTTACTGAGGCACAGGTCAGATCCAGGTACACAAAACACTTATAAAGTCGCAGTCAAGTTTTTCCATGGACCTGGCCCAACTTGACAAAGTTAAAGCATAAAGCCTGGTTAGGAAGGTCCAAACTGCTATTTGTTGGACTCAGTAGACCCATTGATTTCCGGGTAACAAAATATATTCTCGTGTTAAATATGCCCATGTAAATTTCATATAATAACTAGCATAATGACTCATGCTGCCTTATTCCATACATAGGACATGTTCAATGCTGCAACAGAAACCACAGCGATGACAATGGAATGGGTCATGGCAGAACTTATAAAGAATTCTGAAGTGATGAAAAAAGCTCAAGACGAATTAAGGAGAGTGATGGCTGGAAAACAAAAGGTGGAGGAAGATGACCTTCACCAAATGCACTACCTAAAATGTGTAATCGAGGAGACTCTGCGTTTACATCCTGTCGCTCCATTATTAGCTCCAAAGGAGTCCAATACAGAAGTTATGCTGCAAGGTGATTCAAACCATAGTATATGCCCTGCCATCTATAAGTTTGAAGATTTTCTATCAAATACAGGGGTTTGCTGAGTGAAACAATAACAACACAGTATTTCTTTCATCCAACCTTATTACACAGAATTGAAACCTGTGAATTTGCTTTGTTAGACCTTCACATATGACCACACTGAAACCTCAGTATTTTATTCATAAAACCTCCTCATATAAGGGTTGAACCTACTCATATGAGGATTCAAACCATTGTATATGCACTACGATCTTGAAGTCTGAAGATTTTCTACCAAATACAGGGGTTTGCTAAATGAAACAATAATAACACATTATTTCTTCCAACCTTATTACATAAAATTGAAGTTTTTGAATTTGCTTTGTCAGACATTCACATATGACCACACTGAAACCTCAGTATTTTATTCACAAAACGTTCTCATATAAGGGTTGAACCTACGCATATCATGATTCAAACCATAGTATATGCCCTGCCATCCAAAAGTATGAAGATTTTCTATCAAATACAGGGGTTTGCTGAATGAAACAATAATAACACATTATTTCTTTCATCCAACCTTATTACACAAAATTGAAGCTTGTGAATTTGCTTTGTCAGACCTTCACATATGGCCACACTGAAACCTCAATATTTTATTCATAAAACCTTCTCAATGTGGGTTGGACCTACGCATATAAGGATTCAAACCATAGTATATGGACCACGCTGAATGAAACACTTCAACCTCAGTATTTATTGCATATATCCTTAGTATACAGTTTTAAAACCTATGAATATTCTTTGTCAGACCTTCGCATGAGCCCCAAGGTTTTATATCGAATACATGTTGGTCTCTGGTCTACCGAAACAGTGAAACCGCAGTATTTCATTCAACCAACCTCAGTAGACAGAGCTCAAACCTTTGAATATGTTTTGTGAGACCTACGCATGTAAGATAATAAATAGATTTTACGTTGAATAGAGGTGGCCTTTGCCTAATGGCCACACTGAAACCTCATTATTTTATTCATAAAACCTTCTCAATCTGGGTTGAACCTACGCATATAAGGATTCAAACCATAGTATATGTACTGCCATCTTGAAGTCTGAAGATTTTATATCAACTACAGGGGTTTGCCGAATAAAACAATAATAATACAATATTTCTTTCATCCAACCTTATTACACAGAATTGAAACCTGTGAATTTGCTTTGTCAGACCTTCGCATATGCCATCTAATACCAAGATTTTACATTGAATACAAAAGGGGACTAATTAGATTGGCAAGTACTCTGCTGAAGCACTACTTACATTGATCAGATTTACAATAATTACATGAATAACATATGATTGATCAAGATGATGGCCCTGTTCACCTTGCATTGGAGCATGAGAACACTGCATGTGATTGGTCAAGATGATGGCCCTGTTCACCTTGCATTGGATGTGCTTGTTCCTTATAAAGTTGTGCTGCAAAAGTACGCGGTTTGAAAAAAGTCCATATTATGAACTAAAAAACTGCTATTTCCAACACGATCCAATCATGTTTGCCTGCGTTTCAAACCGCGCACTTTTGCAACTCGGTTGATAAAATCTGCAGGAACGAAGCTGAGTACCCATGTTTGGCAAACTTTTTTGCCGACGTCCCGATGGATTTTTTACGATGAAATTTGGGGCTTTCAAAGTCCATATTATGAACTTAAAAACTGCTATTTTCGGACACGATACAATAACGTTTGCCAGCGTTTCAAACCGCGCACTTTTGCTACTCGGATGAGAAAATCTGCAGGAATGAAACTGAGTACTGCTGTTTGGCACACTTTTTTGCCCGCGTCCTGAGGGATTTTTTTGATGAACTTTGGGGCTTTCAAAGTCCATATTATGAACTAAAAAGTTGCTATTTTCTGGCACAATACAATCACGTTTGCCTGCGTTTCAAACTGCGCACTTTTGCAACTTGGTTGATCAAAATCTGCAGGAACGAACCTGAGTACCCTTGTTTGGCATACTTTTTTGCCAACGTCTTGATGGAATTTTTCTACGAAATTTGGGGCTTTCAAAGTCCATATTATGAACTAAGGAACTGCTATTTTCCGGCATGATACAGTAACGTTTGTGTGCGTCTCAAACCGCGCACTTTTGCAACTCGGTTGATAAAATCAGTAGGAACGAAACTGAGTACCCCTGTTTGGCACACTTTTTTGTCAATGTCCCAATGGATTTTTTCGACGAAATATGGGGCTTTCAAAGTCCATATTATGAAATAAAAAACTGTTATTTTCCGGCATGATACAATCACGTTTGCCTGCGTTTCAAACCGCGCACTTTTGCAACTCGGTTGATAAAAACTGCAGGAAAGAAGCTGAGTACCCCTGTTTGGCACACTTTTTTGCCAACGTCCCGATGGATTTTTTTGACGAAATTTGGGGCTTTCAAAATCCATATTATGAACTTAAAAACTGCTATTTGCCGGCACGATACAATCATGTTTCCCTGCGTTTCAAACCGCACACTTTTGCTACTCGGATGAGAAAATCTGCAGGAACGAAACTGAGTACCCCTGTTTGGCACACTTTTTTGCCCACGTCTCGAGGGTGTTTTTGGACAAAATTTGGGGCTTTCAAAGTCTATATTATGAACTTAAAAACAACTATTTTCCGGCACGATACAATCACGTTTGCCTGCGTTTCAAGACGCGCACTTTTGCAACTCGGATGAGAAAATCTGCTGGAACAAAGCTGAGTACCCCTGTTTGGCACACTTTTTAGCCCATGTCCCGAGGGATTTTTTTGATGAAATTTGGGGCTTTCAAAGTCCATATTATAAACTTAGAAACTGCTATTTTCCGTCACGATACAATCACGTTTGCCTACGTTTCAAACCGCGCACTTTTGCAACTCGGTTTAAAAATCTGCAGGAACGAAGCTGAGTACCCCTGTTTGGCACACTTTTTTGCCCACGTCCCGAGGGATTTTTTGGACGAAATTTGTGGATTTCAAAGTCCATAGTATAAACTTAAAAAATGCTATTTGCCGACACAATACAATCACGTTTGTCAGCGTTTCAAATCGCGCACTTTTGTAACACAACTTTAGGAACAAGCACATCCAATGCAAGGTGAACAGGGCCATCATCTTGACCAATCACATGCAGTGTTCTCATGCGCCCTGTTGAGATACAAGATAGCCCTGTTCAGGAATAAAATTTTCCCCAATAAACCACAACAAGATAGCCCTGATCAGATACAAGATAAACTTATTTTGCAATGTTTCCCATAATTACCAAAGAAACCAAAATCCATACAAAGGTCAGCATCGAAGATTCACAATTGAAGAAAAATCCATTCATTTACCCAACAAGATCTCTTCTCTACCAACATGGAATATCCATTCATTTACCCCTTGTCTAATCTATAATAACATGTATGAATTTGAAACAACCATTCATAGTAAAGATACAACTGAATGTCGTGCTAGAGATCGTAGCCATTCATAGTTCAAACAACCACTCCATATGGCTAGCCAAGATGCATACATACACCTGGCTGTAGCCCTGTTCTAACGTAGGGGTACACACTACACACTAAGACCGAAATGGCCTCTTCTAGCACCTCAATGATTCTCAGCCGAAACCAAACCCTTCGCTCGCCTCATGGATGGCCAAAAGCAACCTCTCCTGCAGCTGTTCTTTGGAAGGATACTCTTGTAGATCCAATTGGTTGAAACTGCGACAGTGGGAAAAAAAAATAGAGATAGTAAGTTGGTACATGGATGGAATGGTGAAATAGAATTAATGTAGCTGACCCAAAAATAGTTTGGACAAAGCTTGAATGATGATGATGCTGATGATTTTTTAACATCACTTCCAATCTATGCCTATACATGTTAGTAGAAGCAGCTCCCACAAATTACCTAGCTCAATTGCTTAATAACAAGCAAGCAAAAACATGGTAACCAGGAGAACGACGATCCAATAACATCAAGATTAAAAATGAAAATCTGCGCAGAAAAATAATGACAACATCCAAAAATAACAGGTCGCAAACCACTATATAGGAAAAATAAATAAATAAATGTCCATAAACCCCTGTAAAATCCATGTCGATACAAGCATAACATATGAAAGCAACTAAGATCCATTTCACATCCATCAACAGAATATGCAAATACCAGATAAAGACCTGCAAAAGACCCATTTCATATCCAGCTTCAAAGCAAGCAAAAACCCTAAAAATGGTTCTGTCTGCCTCAAAAGCAACACATAAAAAATCCATGCCCACCCCAAAATACAAAACTAGAAATAAAACAAAAAAGAACCACTTACATAAAATGAGCATACCATCATCAAAACAACTCATGCAAAAAGTCCAACAAAAATAAGAATAGCAGAACTGATATTGAGACAATACTGGAGCAAAAAAAAAAAAAAAAGTCAAAAAGACCTGCTGGATGATATCTGTTGTGACGTTGTTTGTATTGAATCCTGCCATCATAGGCTGCATTTGCCCCAAATCACCATGGAAAGAAAAAATAAAATTGCCCCAAATCTATGGAAAGAGAACCCAGATCGAGTTTGCCAACGATTTAAAAATAAAATATATATATATATATAAACAAAAGCAGGCCCGGGCGTCAAGGACCAGCGGGCTGCTCTTCTTCCTCTCCCGCTGCTCCTCTTGCGTCGCCGAGAGAGAGAGGAACCAGAGTGGTTTTTTGGTCCGAAGAAGAACCAGAGATAGAGGACAAAAGAAACCGTCGTCGGAGATGGACGAGTAGTGAGGGGGAAGTGGTTGCGGTGGAAGCAGAAGGGGCAGATCCAGATCACCGGCGAGGCGGTCGACGGTGGAGAAGGGCTGAACAGGGAGAAGAAGCAGAAACCAGCATTCAACGATTTGGGCATTTCTTGGGCAGAGCTCCTTTTCCTTTTTTTTTTTTTTTTGGTTTTTTTCATTCTCCCGCCCATGTGAAAGTTGAATGACCAAATAGTTGGTCCACGTCAGCGCCACGTGGTCGTCCACATCGGATCAGTCCCCAATTCGGGCTTCCCAGTATGTTCAAATAGACTTTCTGTTAACAAAAAGTCTACTCCCCATGGGGAGTTGTGCTCCATCCCGGGGTTTGCGCCGGGGTGAGTAGCACGACTGTTCTGTTAATAGAATCATTGTTGCAACTACCGTGGTGTTAGGATAAATCCGTGTAAAATAAGAGCACGGAGGAGTACGACCCTTCTTAAAGTTTTAAAAACCAATGTGAAACTAGTTCATATTATAAGTGGTCACATAAAGTGGCGGGCCCCATTTGTTGGGTCCAGTCGATGCTACTGTTAATTGTTGGTTTGCATGCAATGATAGATGCGCGTATTGCAACAACGTAAATTCAATCCAATCACTTGTGGGTTTCACTTGATGGTACACCATCCATTGCCCATTTAATCCAATGTAGTGACGCAGCACTAGCGAGGCCCATTGATTTGTATAAGACTTAGGAACTACTATCAGAGTCGATATCCAAAGCCATGGATCTGATATAACGACATCGTGGATCCAATCTAAGTGGGACCCTATTGAAATAGGATGCCCAAAAATAATAAATAGTGTTAAGGGCTTGTAAGGCAATTACATAAATGAATGAATGAATGGTGGAGGGTTGATACACATGCGATTCATGGACACTAGAAAAATCACGATGGACCCATAAGAGCATGCATCTTTTAACTCTTGATAAAATCAGTTGGACTCACTTTTAAGCAAGTAATAAAAATACAAGCATAGTTTTGGAAATATTATTTTTCAAGGCAAGCCATTGAGGGACTAACGTGGCATGCTGTCATTCGTAGGAGTCCACGCTATACACTGGAGCCAGCCCCTTTTAAGCAATGCGTCAACGAGGCACACATATGAAAAAATCTAAGCTCATCCTCTTCCTTGTATTTGCCTCTCGCAAATTTCACCCCAATGCAGCTAGGCCAACCTTTTGAAGATCTAAACCTTCTCTAAGCTGATTTTGTGCATGTTTAGATCACAAAAGTACACAACATGATTTAAGTTAGATCATAAATGGTTGTGCACTTCATGAAAAAAAGTGATTGATTCCCACAATCTTAGAGTACTTCTTGAAGAGTTCGGAATGTATTGCAATCTTATGTACATTTAAACAGTTCTACTCTCCGCCATGGTTTCAGAATGCTCTCCGTTATGGGGTATTAAGTGTTTGACTGTTTGACTGTTTCACCCCCCCCACCCCAAAAAAAAAAAAAAAAAAAAAAACCTATTTGACTGGAAGCAGTTAGAAAAGTCAATGATTGTTCAATCTAATAATGAATATCATCGTGATCCAAGATTAATAAATAAATTAATACATCAGGAGAAAATGTGACATTGCATTATCATAAAAGCCCTAATTTTACGGTGGGAGACAGTAGCCCTCCACCTATTTAACACAAGCAGGAATTTACCAAAAAAAAAAAAAAAAAGACACACACAAGTAGGATTTAATGTGAATCACATGGAGATTTCTAGTTTCTATTTATAGGGCATGTGATTCAGTGAGAAAAAAATGTACATTTACGAGGTTTTGGACCAAAAAGGTACAAATTTGAAAAAAAAATTTAAAAATTTTGGGACTGCATTTCATAAAACTGACCAAGTTTTTAAAGGAAACATCCCTTCACTCACTCATGAGTGAATAAGACAACCAAGCACATCATAATCTAATTCAAACCTATTTAACTGCTGATTCCAATCTATTTCACAATCTAACTCAAAACTGTTTTAAATTCTCATCCAAACCTTTCAAATATATCATAGCATATCTAATAAAATAGGGACAAAACTGATATTAAATGACATGGCATCTTTAATAAATGTCAGTTTGTCCAAATTCAGAAAGTCTATATGGACCGACTTTCTGTCCCGAATTTTGGACCGATCCCAGCTGGACGCTGAGCTGGACTCCAGCTAGGATCTCATTTTGAAGACTGGATCAAAAATAATATGGAAGCCCGCCCGAAATTTTGTCAGCCCGCCAAAAGGAATTAGTCTCTGAGAAAGAAGAAAAAGGGGAATGCCCTAGACATCCCCACATCGCCTCCCGATCTCTTAGCCCTCTTTGATCCAGCGCAGCACCCTCGCGGCAGCAGGCCTCCCACTCTCAACTCTCTCGCTCGGATCCCTCCCCATTGCAGTGCCTCCCTCTAGCAGCAGCATCCCTACGCTACTCATCCGTTTCTAATTTTCTCTAGAACCTAATTGAAGAGAACTTCCTCATCTCTCCCTCCCTCTATCGTCACTGCAACTCGTCTGAATCTCTCCGCGGTCGGGCCATCGCTTGGAGGAGGGGGACCATCACATCGGCTGACAAATCCCCTCTCTTCCTCCCCTTCTCTTCCTCGCCCTGACTGCGCCTCACCTCTCTCCCTCGCCTGGCCAGACAAATCTCCTCTCTCCCTCGCGGGACTGCGCAGCTATCCATCACCCGCAACCTGCAACATTGGGTTGCAACCGGCACTACCCTCCCTCCTCTATCTCGCAACCTATTGCAACCAAGCTGCCTCCCCCTCCTCTGTCTCGCAACCTAATATTGCAGGACCTAGCTACCTCCCGATTACTTTTTTAGAACTCTGATGCATGTGGGGTTTTGAATTATTTTTTGGGAGTGTAATTTGTAAATTGATATGTACATTGGGGCTTTGAATCCTTTTAGAGAAGTGTAAAATTGTATTTTGATTTGCAAACATTGTCAGTAGTTTTTGTAGAAATTGGAAGAATGAAATAGAAATTGGTCTCTGTTTGGTAATGATTTCTGTCCAACTTTTTGGGCTCTTTCTATTTGGATTTTTTGGATTTTGAGTGAAAGTGTATTGGGATGTAATCAACTGAACAGGTTGTAGAACTATGATAATGAAGTTGTAAACAGGCTGAATTTGTTATTACAGGAATGACAATATGTAATTACAGAATGTCTATCAATTTGTCGGCCATTTCTTGTTTATAACAACCCATTATAATGTATTCTACCTTGCTGAGTACCCTGTTTAGGACACTTTTTAGCCCACTTCATGAAGGAATTTTTTTTCTAAGATTTGGGGATTTACAAGATCATATTATGAGCTTAAAATCTACAAATTTTAACTTAATTATAATCACGTTTGCCTGCGTTTCAAACCAGGCACTTTTGCAACTCGATTAAGAAAATATACATAAATCAAGCTGAATACCACTGTATAAGACACTTTTTAGCCCACTTCCCGAGGGATTTTTTTTCTGAGATTTGGGGATTTACAAGACCATATTCTGGTCTTAAAATCTGCTGATTTTAACTTAATTACAATCACGCTTGCCTGCTTTTCAAACCTGGCACTTTTACAACTCGGTTAAGAAAATCTGCAGAAACCAAGCTGAATACCCCTGTTTAAGACACTTTTTAGCCCACTTCCCGAGGGATTTTTTTGCTGCGATTTGGGGATTTCCAAGGCCATATTATGAACCTAAAATCTGCTAATTTTCACTTAATTACAATCACGTTTGCAATGTTTTCAACTCGGGCACTTTTTCAGCTCGGTTAGGAAAATCTGCAGGAACCTTGCTGGGTACCCCTGTTTAGCACACTTTTTAGCCCACTTCCTGAAGGATGTTTTTGCTGATATTTGGGGATTTAGAATATCATATTATGAATTTAAAATTTGCGAATTCTCACTTAATTAGAGTCACGTTTGTCTGCGTTTGAAACCGCGCACTTTTGCAACTCGGTTAAGAAAATCTTCAGGAACCATGCTGAGTACCCCTATTTAGCACACTTTTTAGCCCACTTCCCGAGCGATTTTTTTGCTGAGATTTGGGGATTTCCAAGATCATATTATGAACCAAAAAGCTGCTAATTTTCACTTTATTACAATCATGTTTGCGATGTTTTTAACTTGGGCACTTTTTCAATTCGGTTAAGAAAATTTGCAGGAACCTTGATGAGTACCCCTGTTTAGCACACTTTTTAGCCACTTTTCAAAGGATTGTTTTGCTGATATTTGGGGATTTCTAAGATCATATTATGAAATTAAAATCTGCTAATTCTCACTTAATTAGAATCACGTTTGCCTGTGTTCCAAACGGTGCACTTTTTCAACTCGGTTAAAAAAATCTGCAGGAACCTTGCTGAGTACCCCTGTTTAGCACACTTTTTAGCCCACTTTTCAAAGGATATTTTTACTGAGATTTGGGGATTTCGAAGATCATATTATGAACGTAAAATGTATTAATTTTTACTTAATTAGAATCATGTTTGCCTGCGTTTCAAACCACGCACTTTTGCAACTCGGTTAAGAAAATCCTCAGGAACCATGCTGAGTAGCCCTATTTAGCACGCTTTTTAGCCCACTTCCCGAGCGATTTTTTTGCTGAGATTTGGGGATTTCCAAGACCATAGTATGAACCTAAAATCTGCTAATTTTCACTTAATTAGAATCACGTTTGCCTGCGTTTCAAACCGCGCACTTTTACAACTCGGTTAAGAAAATCTTCAGGAACCATGCTGAGTACCCTTGTTTAGCACACTTTTTAGCCCACTTCCCGAGGGTTTTTTTTTTTTTTTTCTGAGATTTAGGGATTTCCAAGACCTTATTATGAACCTAAAATATGCTAAGTTTCATTTAATTAAAATCACGTTTGCCTGCGTTTCAAACCGCGCACAAAAGAGAGTAACTAGTCATTCCTGACATTCTCATTTTCTTGTGCCTGCTGCTCCATTAAATCAGCAAGCTCTGCTCCCATTTGTTGTTCTATTTCAACCTTGAAATCAATGTTCATACTCTGCCCATGACCACCAATAGGTCCATGACCATTTGCTGCCTGTGGTGGGCCATTAGGCTTTCCTTGTCCACCCATTTGCCCTAATGACATGACGAGTGGTGAATTAACACATATACCATAATGATTACTGCATATACTTTTTATACGCATGCTACTAATTTTCTTATTAGAACTCATTACACCTACCTACCCCAGATTGATGAAATTAGCTTATGACAATGAAAATAAAAGGCATACTGCTATAAACCTGTGATATGGGTATCCATCTGAGCAAGCATTCAAACTCAAACCCTATGACATTTGGAAAGATCAATGACATAAAGAGGATTGACCAAACCATAAATTAGAGCAGTCTGCACTATGATCCATATAGGACAACCCTTATATGAGAAGGTTTTATGAATAAAATATTGAGGTTTCAGTGTGGTCATATGTGAAGGTCTGACAAAGCAAATTCACAAGCTTCAACTCTGTGTAATAGGGTTGGATGAAAGAAATATGTGTTATTATTGTTTCATTCAACAAACCCCTGTATTTGATAGAAAATCTTCGGACTTTTGGATGGCAGGGCATATACTATGGTTTGAATCATGATATGCGTAGGTGCAACCCTTATATGAGAAGGTTTTATGAATAAAATACTGAGGTTTCAGTGTGGTCATATGTGAAGGTCTGACAAAGCAAATTCAAAAGCTTCAATTCTGTGTAATAAGGTTGGATGAAAGAAATAATTTGTTATTATTGTTTCATTTAGCAAACCCCTGTATTTGATAGAAAATCTTCAGACTTCAAGATCGCAGTGCATATACCAAGGTTTGAATCCTCATATGAGTAGGTTCAACCCTTATATGAAAAGGTTTTATGAATAAAATACTGAGGTTTCAGTGTGGTCATATGGGAAGGTCTGACAAAGCAAATTCACAGGTTTCAATTCTATGTAATGAGGTTGGATGAAAGAAATACTGTGTTGTTATTCTTTCATTCAGCAAACCCTTGTATTTGATAGAAAATCCTCATACATAAAGATGGTAGGGCATATACTATGGTTTGAATCATTATATGCGTAGGTTCAACCCTCATATGAGAAGGTTTTATGAATAAAATACTGAGGTTTCAGTGTGGTCATATGTGAAGGTCTGGCAAAGCAAATTCACAAGCTTCAATTCTATGTAATAAGGTTGGATGAAAGAAATAATGTGTTATTACTGTTTCATTCAGCAAACCCCTATATTTGGTAGAAAATCTTCAGACTTCAAGATCGCAGGGCATATACTATGGTTTGAATCCTCATATGAGTAGGTTCAACCCTTATATGAGAAGGTTTTATGAATAATATACTGAGGTTTTAGTGTGGTCATATGCGAAGGTCTGGCAAAGCAAATTCACAGGCTTCAATTCTGTGTAATAAGGTTGGACGAAAGAAATATTGTGTTATTATGGTTTCATTCAGCAAACCCCTGTATTTGATAGAAAATCTTTTGACATTTGGATGGCAGGGCATATACTATGGTTTGAATCATGATATGCGTAGGTTCAACCCTTATATGAGAACGTTTAATGAATAAAATAATGAGGTTTCAGTGTGGTCATATGTGAAGGTCTGACAAAGCAAATTCAAAAGCTTCCATTCTGTGTAATGAGGTTGGATGAAGGAAATAATGTGTTATTATTCTTTCATTCAGCAAACCGCTGTATTTGGTAGAAAATCTTCATACTTCAAGATCGCAGTGCATATACCATGGTTTGAATCCTCATATGAGTAGGTTCAACCCTCATATGAGAAGGTTTAGTGTGGTCATATGTGAAGGTTTGACAAAGCAAATTCACAGGTTTCAAATCTGTGTAATAAGGTTGGGTGAAAGAAATACTGTGTTGTTATTGTTTCATTCAGCAAAACCCTGTATTTGATTGAAAATCTTCAGACTTAAAGATGGCAGGGCATATACTATGGCTTGAATCATGATATGCGTAGGTTCAACCCTTATATGAGAAGGTTTTATGAATAAAATACTGAGGTTTCAGTGTGGTCATATGTGAACGTCTGACAAAGCAAATTCACAGGCTTCAATTCTGTGTAATAAGGTTGGATGAAAGAAATAATGTGTTATTATTGTTTCATTCAGCAAACCGCTGTATTTGGTAGAAAATCTTCAGACTTCAAGATCGCAGGGCATATACTATGGTTTGAATCCTCATATGAGTAGGTTCAACTTATATGAGAACGTTTTATGAATAAAATACTGAGGTTTCAGTGTTGTCATATGTGAAGGTCTGACAAAGCGAATTCACAGGTTTCAATTCTGTGTAATAAGGTTGGATGAAAGAAATACTGTGTTGTTATTGTTTCATTCAGCAAACCCCTGTATTTCGTAGAAAATCTTCAGACTTCAAGATCGCAGTGCATATACCATGGTTTGAATCCTCATATGAGTAGGTTCAACCCTTATATGAGAAGGTTTTATGAATAAAATACTGAGGTTTCAGTGTGGTCATATGTGAAGGTCTGACAAAGCGAATTCACAAGTTTCAATTCTGTGTAATAAGGTTGGATGAAAGAAATACTGTGTTGTTATTGTTTCATTCAGCAAACCCCTGTATTTGATAGAAAACCTTCAGACTTAAAGATGGTGGGGCATATACTATGGTTTGAATCATTATATGCTTAGGTTCAACCCTCATATGAGAAGGTTTTATAAATAAAATACAAAGGTTTCAGTGTGGTCATATGTGAAGGTCTGACAAAGCAAATTCACAAGCTTCAATTCTGTGTAATAAGGTTGGATGAAAGAAATAATGTGTTATTATTGTTTCATTCAGCAAACCCCTGTATTTGGTAGAAAATCTTTAGACTTCAAGATCGCTGTGCATATACCATGGTTTGAATCCTCATATGAGTAGGTTCAACCCTTATATAAGAAGGTTTTATGAATAATATACTGAGGTTTCGGTGTGGTCATTAGGCAAAGGCCACCTCTATTCGATGCATAAGATCTATTTATTATCTTGCATGCGTAGGTCTCACAAAACATATTCACAGGTTTGAGCTCTGTGTACTGAGGTTGGTTGAATAAAATATTGTGGTTCCACTGTTTCGTTTGACAAGGGACCAACCTGTATTCGATATAAAACCTTGGTGCTCATGCGAAGGTCTGACAAAGAATATTTGCGAGGTTTTAAAACTGTATACTAAGGATATCTATGCAATAAATACTGAGGTTGAAGTGTTTTATTCAGCGTGGTCCATATACTATGGTTTGAATCCTTATATGCTTAGGTTCAACCAAGATTGAGAAGGTTTTATGAACTAAATACTGAGGTTTCTGTGTGGTCAATAGGCAAAGGCCACCTCTATTCGATGTAAAATCTATTTATTATCTTGCATTCGTAGGTCTCACAGAACATATTCACAGGTTTCAACTATGTGTACTGAGGTTGGTTGAATGAAATACTGTGGTTTCACTGTTTCGTTAGACAAGAGACCAACCTGTATTCGATATAAAACCTTGGGGCTCATGCGAAGGTCTGACAAAGAATATTTGCGAGGTTTTAAAACTGTATACTAAGGATATATATGCAATAAATACTGAGGTTGAAGTGTCCAATGACCCCCGTATTCGATATAAAATCTTCACAGGTTTGAGTCGTTATTTGCTGAGGTTGAACCCAGTTTGAGAAGGTTGAATGAATAAAATACTGAGCTCTGTGCATGTGATTGGTCAAGATGATGTCCCTGTTCACCTTGCATTGGATGTGCATGTTCCTAAAGTTGTGCTGCAAAAGTGCGCGGCTTGAAAAGCAGGCACACGTGATTATATCGTGCCAGAAAATAACAGTTTTTAAGTTCATAATATGGACTTTGAAAGACCCAAATTTCATTAAGAAAATCCTTCGGGACGTGGGAAAAAAAGTGTGCCAAAGAGGGGTACTCAGCTTCGTTCCTGCAGATTTTTTCATCCGAGTTGCAAAAGTGCGCGGTTTGAAAAGCAAGCAAATGTGATTTTATCATGCTGGTAAATAGTAGTTTTTAAGTTCATAATATGGACTTTGAAAGCCCCAAAATTTCATTAA
Source organism: Camphora micrantha (assembly GCA_003546025.1). NCBI lineage: Eukaryota > Viridiplantae > Streptophyta > Magnoliopsida > Laurales > Lauraceae > Camphora > Camphora micrantha. The sequence continues at coordinate 20,582,386 of QPKB01000012.1, read as the reverse complement.
GAAAATCCTTCGGGACGTGAGCCAAAAAGTGTGACAAACAGGGGTACTCAGCATCGTTCCTGCAGATTTTCTCATCCGAGTTGCAAAAGTGCGCAGATTGAAAAGCAGGCAAATGTGATTTTATCCTGCCGGTAAATAGTTGTTTTTAAGTTCATAATATGGACTTTGAAAGCCCCAAATTTCGTTAAGAAAATCCTTCGGGACGTGGGCAAAAAAGTGTGCCAAACAGGGGTACTCAGCTTCGTTCCTGCAGATTTTCTCATCCGAGTTGCAAAAGTGCGCGGTTTGAAAAGCAGGCAAACGTGATTTTATCGTGCTGGTAAATAGCAGTTTTTAAGTTCATAATATGGACTCTGAAATCCCCAATTTTCGTCAAAAAAATCCCTCGGGACGTTGGCAAAAAAGTGTGCCAAAAGAGGTACTCAGCTTCGTTCCTGCAGATTTTATCAACCGAGTTGCAGAAGTGCGCGGCTTGAAAAGCAGGCAAACGTGATTGTATCATGCCGAAAAATAGGATGGTCTAAGTTCATAACATGGACTTTGAAAGCCCAAAATTTCGTTGAAACAATCCCTCGGGATGTGGGCAAAAAAGTATGCCAAACAGGGGTACTCAGCATCGTTCCTGCGGATTTTCTCATCCGAGTTGCAAAAGTGTGCGGTTTGAAAAGAAGGCAAACGTGATTGTATTGTGCCGGAAAATAGAATTTATCAAGTTCATAATATGCACTTTTGAAGCCCCAAATTTCGTGGAAAAAACTCCCTCGGGACATGGGCAAAAAAGTGTGCCAAAAAGGGGTACTCGGCTTTGTTCCTGCAGATTTTCTCATCCGAGTTGCAAAATTGCGCGGTTTGAAACGCAGGAAAACGTGATTTTTATTAAGTGAAAATTAGCAAATTTTAGGTTCATAATATGGTCCTGGTAATCCCCAAATCTCAGCGAAAAAAGATCTCGGGAAGTGGGCTAAAGAGTGTCCTAAGCAGGGGTACTCAGCTTGGCTCCTGCAGAATTATATTAGCTGAATGTAATGAGAAACTTATAGTTTTTGTGAGTGTCAAAATTAAATTCAATAAGAAAAAGTGGATTTACTAATTGATAATGGATTTTGGTACCGGGTGTTAATTGATTGTCACTGATTAATTGTTAAGTGCAGACCATTACGATCTAATAGCACTCTTTCTTTATCGAATACAGGAAGTCTCCTAGCTAATGAGGCATCGAAACATCAGAATTTCATTAAGACAAACGTCTCCCATTATAATATGATTCAAACCATTGTATAAAATGCCATAAGCTGAGACTATAACCAAAGTATTTCATTCAACCAACCTTAGTACACAGAATTCAAACCTGTGAATATTTTTTGTCATACCTACGAATCCATCTAATAAATAGGTTTTATATCGAATAAAGATACACTGAAACCTCGGAATTTTATTCATTCAACCCACTCAAACTGCGTTCAACCTCAGTATATAACGACTCAAACCTGTGAATATGCCCGGCCATAGTCAAGATTTTATATCGAATACAGGGGTCATTGGACACTTCAACCTCAGTATTTATTGCATATATCCTTAATATACAATTTTAAAACCTTGCAATTATTCTTAGTCAGACCTTCGCATGAGCCCCAAGGTTTTATATAGAATACAGGTTGGTCTCGTCTAACGAAACAGTGAAACCACAGTATTTCATTCAACCAACCTCAGTACACAGAGTTGAAACCTGTGAATATGTTTTGTGAGACCTACGCATGCATGATAATAAATAGATTTACGCGGTGGCCTTTGCCTAATGACCACATTAAAACCTCAGTATCTAATTCATAAAACCTTTTCAATCTGGGTTGAACCTAAGCATGTAAGGATTCAAAACATAGTATTGGACCACGCTGAATGAAACACTTCAACCTCATTATTTATTGCATAGATATCCTTGGTATACAGTTTTAAAACCTCGCAAATATTCTTTGTCAGACCTTCGCATGAGCCCCATGGTTTTATATCGAATACAGGTTGGTCTCTTGTCTAACGAAATAGTGGAACCACAGTATTTTATTCAACCAACCTCAGTACACAGAGCTCAAACCTGTGAATATGTTTTGTGAGACCTACGCATGCAAGATAATAAATAGATTTTATACATCGAATAAAGGTGGCCTTTGCCTAATGACCACACAGAAACCTCAGTATTTTATTCATAAAACCTTCTCAGTCTGGGTTGAACCTAAGCATATAAGGATACAAACCATAGTGTATGGACCACGCTGAATGAAACACTTCAACCTCAGTATTTATTGCATAGATATCCATAGTATACAGTTTCAAAAGCTTGCAAATATTCTTTGTTAGACCTTCGCATGAGCCCCAAGGTTTTATATCGAATACGGGTTGGTCCCTTGTCTAACGAAATAGTGGAACCACAGTATTTCATTCAACCAACCTCAGTACACAGAGCTCAAACTTGTGAATATGTTTTGTGAGACCTACGCATGCAAGACAATAAATAGATTTTATGCATCGAATAGAGGTGGCCTTTGCCTAATGACCACACTGAAACCTCAGTATATTATTCATAAAACCTTCTCATATAAGGGTTGAACCTACTCATATGAGGATTCAAACCATAGTATATGCACTCCGATCTTGAAGTCTGAAGATTTTCTACCAAATACAGGGGTTTGCTGAATGAACAATAATAACACATTATTTCTTTCATCCAACCTTATTATACAGAATTGAAGCTTGTGAATTTGCTTTGTCAGACCTTCACATATGACCACACTGAAACCTCAGTATTTTATTCATAAAACCTTCTCATATAAGGGTTGAACCTACGCATATAATGATCCAAACCATAGTATATGCCCTGTCATCTTTAGGTCTGAAGATTTTCTATCAAATATAGGGGTTTGCTGAATGAAACAATAACAACACAGTATTTCTTTCATCCAACCTTATTACACAGAATTGAAACCTGTGAATTTTTATTTGTCAGACCCTCACATATGACCACACTGAAACCTCAGTATTTTATTCATAAAACCTTCTCATATAAGGGTTGAACCTACACATATGAGGATTCAAACCATGGTATATGCACTGCGATCATGAAGTCTAAAGATTTTCTACCGAATACAGGGGTTTGCTGAATGAAACAATAATAAAACATTATTTCTTTCATCCAACCTTATTACACAGAATTGAAGCTTTTGAATTTGCTTTGTCAGACATTCACATATGACCACACTGAAACCTCAGTATTTTATTCAAAAAACCTTCACTTATAAGGGTTGAACCTACGCAGATCATGATTCAAACCATAGTATATGCCCTGCCATCCAAAAGTCTGAAGATTTTCTATCAAATACAGGGGTTTGCTGAATGAAACAATAATAACACATTATTTCTTTCTTCCAACCTTATTACACAGAATTGAAGCTTGTGAATTTGCTTTGTCGGACCTTCACATATGACCACACCGAAACCTCAGTATTTTATTCATAAAACCTTCTCAATCTGGGTTGAACCTACGCATATAAGGATTCAAACCATAGTATATAGACCACGCTGAATGAAACACTTCAACCTCAGTATTTATTGCATATATCCTTAGTATACAGTTTTAAAACCTATGAATATTCTTTGTCAGACCTTCGC
>QPKB01000012.1:20551301-20571065 GCA_003546025.1 Camphora micrantha | reverse complement strand
ATATAAAACAAATTTGACTCCTTTTTCTCTCTGAGCGTTTGCTGGCGACGCACACAAGACCAGTGCGTCTTGTCTTCTTCCTCAACTTGCGTTTGCAAAGGAAAAACGAAGAGATCTGGGACTGACGAAAAACTTTAGATCTACTCCGGGTTGAAGAAGAAGAGGGATAATAAAAGATTTGAAATTTGAAATCTCAAAATTTTATACCTAAAATGGTTTTATGAGTAAATCAGTATCATGAAAATTGTATTTAGGGACCTCTCGCCAAAATATGTCAAGCTACATGAACTACAGACCTTAGAGAAAAAGTTGATGAACTGGAGGCCTTACAAGACCTCTATGAGGGACCTTTTTGCTAATTTACTCATAATTTTTAAGGAGCAAAAACTCCTCCTGTTGCACGGACTGTCCATCTCTCATATCTCTCATATCAAGTGGCCATAATTGTCTCTTCAGCCAAGGGCCGTACACATTCTTATAACATTAGTTTTTGGGAACCCACACTAGTGGGAGAGTCCTAGGCTAAGGGAAGCAAACCTCGGGTGAAATATGAGGCCCTTGGATTAGAGAAGGAGCCCTTGGGTAATGGAAGGTGGTCTAAATAAGGTTCAAACCTTGGGCGCCCACCGTGAGAACTGTTGTATCTTACCACTAGGATAAGGCTCCTGCTCTCTTAACATGGTTGTAATTTCAGATCCATGTCTTGGGCTTTTCACCATATGGCCTGCTAGGTAGCCCTTGATTCACAGCCCTGCATGCCTTGTTTTGCAGTTTTAACCTAGGTCAGATCAAACCAGGTGAGTTGGGGTCCGCCTTATTAATTGAAGTCAGTGGACAAATTTCACTCTCGGGGCTACGTTTAAATCGTTAATACGCAAACCCGTGATTATAGATGAAAGTCTTAAGTGAGCAATCATGTCATTTATAACATAATCATGATAGTAGCAGGCCCAAAATAACAATGTGGCCCATTTGTTTAAGCAATTTGGGTGCATGCAGGAGCCTTCACTAGCTCATTGACTTCTGTATTAGATTCCCACACGAGATCAAGACTCACCATAATTATGGGTGGTAATGGGTGCCCTATTTACCCAGATATGACCCACATCTAACCTATTATAAGAAAATTTTGGTACTTATTATGGACCCCTATTTACCCAGATCTTCGGCTCGGCCTGCTAGAACACGCCGACAACCTACTTATCTTCAGGATTATTAGTGTTCTGCGGCTACTCATGCACCCAACTCAACTCCATCTTCCTCTTCTTCCCCTGGTACGAATTTTCCTTTACAGAACTTTCTTTCTTATGACAAGTTATCTGCCTCTCATAAATCTTTCCTTGTTGCTCTTGATTCCAACTATGAACCTAAAAGCTTTTCTCAGGCTGTGAAGTTCCCTCATTGGTGCGATGCCATGGCTGCAGAAATTAAGGCTCTTAAACAAAATAATACATGGACTCTCACACCCCTACCCATTCATAAAAAAGCCATTGGCTGCAAATGGGTCTATAAAGTCAAATATAAGGCTGATGGCACCATTGAACGATATAAGGCACGTCTTGTTGCTAAAGGTTATACTCAGGCAGAAGGTTTGGATTATCATGAGACTTTTGCACCTGTTGCCAAAATGGTTACTGTTCGTTGTTTGTTAGCTATTGCTTCCGCGAAAAACTGGTCTATTACTCAATTTGATGTCAATAATGCTTTTCTACATGGTGATTTAGAGGAAGAAGTTTATATGCAAATTCCATCGGGATTCTCTAGACAAGGGGAGACTCGTGTTTGCAGGCTTCACAAGTCAATATATGGGTTGAAACAGGCCTCACGGAATTGGTTTTCAAAATTTTCTAATGCTCTTATTGCTGTTGGTTTTTCTCAATCCACGGCTGATTATTCCCTTTTCACTAAAATTACCAAAACCACTTCTACATATGTTTTGGTATATGTGGACGATATCCTCATTACAGGGACTTATCCAAGGTCAATTATCTCATTGAAGGCTTTTCTGGGTACACAATTTCATCTTAAAGATCTTGGTCCTCTGAAATATTTTCTAGGCATTGAGGTTGGTCGCTCTAAAAGAGGACTCTTTTTATGTCAACGAAAATACACTTTAGATATTTTAAAAGATATGGGCATGCTTGGTGCTCGGACTTGTGCTTTTCCTATGGAGCAACACTTGAAACTTCAACCTACTGATGGTGCCTTACTTGACGATCCATCACAGTATAGAAGGTTGGTAGGGCGCCTCATTTATCTCACGATTACGCGACCTGATATCTTGTATGCTATTCATATCTTAAGTCAATTTATGCAAAGCCCACGGCGTCCTCATCTTGATGCAGCATTACGATTACTTCGTTATCTGAAAGGTTCGCCAGGTCATGGCATCTTGCTCTCTTCGAATAGCACTTTTCATGTCACTGCTTTTTCTGATGCTGATTGGGCTACCTGCCCAACCACAAGGCGTTCTACGACTGGCTATTGTACATTCATTGGTTCTAGTCCTATCTCATGGAGAACTAAAAAGCAACACACTGTTTCAAGATCTTCTGCGGAGGCAGAATATAGGGCCATGGCCCAAACTGCATGTGAATTACAATGGCTTCATTATCTTTTCCTTGATCTTGGTATTTCTCATCATAAACCAATGACCCTTCATTGTGACAATCAAGCTGCACTTTATATTGCTGCTAATCCAGTTTTTCACGAAAGGACAAAACATATTGAGATAGATTGTCATTTTATACGTGAAAAAATTCAGTCTGGTCTCATTCAGACATCAGAGATTGATACTTCTCAACAAATAGCAGATATTTTTACCAAAGCTTTGGGTAAGGACCAATTTCATCATTTAGTTCGCAAGTTGGGCGTTCTTGACATTCACACTCCAACTTGAGGGGGAGTATTAGATTCAAAATTTAAACTATGTAAATCTTATCTTATTTTGTTGTAACTGTGCATCTCAATCCCTGTGATCAAGGGAGTATAGTTTGTATACATTACTTAAATGGGCTGTCCCAATCAATGAAATGTAGTTCAGTTTATCAAATTTTAAAACTTATTATGGACATAGTTTTGTTTTTGGTCTTGATTTGGGTTAATTTGAATTGTGGAGACAATTATATTGGTATATTTGGATTTATGATTTGGAATATGTCCTTCATGGCTAATGGACCCAGACCTCCCTTTGTCGACATTGTTGTTAGCCATAGAAAAAATTCAAGAATTACAACCCACTTACCAATTTTCTTCGGAACCCTATAGTTGCGTGATTAGAAAAGTTTAAGGGTTTAATGATTGGTGAACCATCCCCCTTTCCCATCATCCCCTGTTGATCATTAGTGGGCTATTGTGCAACTACTTGGGCTAGCATCACCGAGGGCCATGCTAAATCGATCAATGTTAGATTTTAGTTTAGGTCTTCAATGGTTAATCTTCATACAAGTCGCTGAGAAACTGAAGAGGTCATCATGATAGTAGTTCTTTCCAATTCATTTCAATTGATTTTGACGACTCGAACTCTGGACAATATGGATTTCAAAGGGGCAACTCTACCGCTACACCACATAGCATCTTTTTGTTAATAGTTATCGACAAAAATTTAAAATCAGTTAATGAGGAAGGGACCCGGCCCCATTTTGGAATATTGACCGAGAGTTGAAATTTATCTACGAGGTATTTATAAAAATAACTATATTTTTAGAATATTGGCCCCTATAAATATTGTTATTATTATTTTTATACTTATGCATTATACTTTAAGCATGGGTGATCAAACTTTTGAAATAACTATTTTATATGATTTCCTATATAGTCATTAATTTCCTATGATAATCATTTTACAATAAAACTAAACTCAAATGAATATATAATATATGGAATTGATCAAATATGAAGCGAACTAATTAAGAAATCAGGGATTAATTACAATTTGATTTGGACACTGTGAATTTTGTTTTGACCCCTTCTTTTAATAGATTGATTCTACCCTCTCTATTTTTAAACCCTCTTTAATTACTACCGAAGCTCTTTCTTTATGACTCTTTAATATTGAAACTCCTCATTTCTCTCCTCTCCTTTCCTCTTCTCGGTTTGTTTGCAACATTTTAATGCGCGCATCCTTTCATTTTCTCTATGTCCGTTCTCTTCCCTTTACTCTCTAGATCTATCCGTCTCTATTTACAAAGCCTTTTTTTATAATATTGTGAATTACGTTAGCACGGGGCTTTTTGCTAGTTAAAATGAGAGTTAAAGTTGTTTGCCAAAAAAATCAGAAGATAAGCATACACTAAAAACATATGTTCTTATCATTTGAATTAAGTGGATAGTCTCTTAATAACAAAAGAAAGGATTGAACAATCATCTTAAGAGAAGTGATGTTTGGGAACCAAATGAAGAGCAATTTTTTATGAACAGTTAGCCCAAGAGCTTCAGACATGTCTAAGTGGTCTTTCGTTAGCCCCCGAGGCTGCAACTCCCACTCAAACCAAAAAAAAAAAAAAAAAGAATTTGAAAATCCCTTTATATCTAAGCTTATTAAGATCTTGATAAGTGACAATAAAAACCGAGGGATAAAATAAAACTGATATTTTAGGTAGAAATCAATCAAGTGCATAAGATCACGAGTTGAGAAGAAAAACACTTCAAATCATCCGATCTATAATCACTATTTTATCTATAAAGAAAACTTACCAAAATGAATTACACAAATTACAAAATTAAGATTTGATCAAGAACATTAAAAAATAAATAACAATCTACAACTATTTAAGAAAAGCAATTGAATTTTGAACATATGCATAAATCCAAACTAATAAGTAAACTCACAAAAGACCGAAAAAATAAAAATCAACCATCATAATTCACAAGAAAAAGAATTGAGAATTCCTACTTTCAAAAAATGTATAAAGGAGGACCTAAATCAATAGCCAAGCATTCTATTCAGATGGGGCTTACTTACTTTAACCATTTCATTCCCCGACCAACAATTCAATGGCTATAGTAGTCTAAAGGCATTTTTACCCGACTCCAATCATCTTTTTGTCAACAAGTAGAAAAAAGAAATCCATTTAAAAAAAAAAAATTTCTTTCGAAAAAAGAAAACCCATTAAACCAAAAAAGAAGTTGTGAAGAATTGAGAAAATAAAAAATCTTGGACAATAGAAAATACACCTTGCTTTTCTTCTGGAAACTATTTTGCATCCACCACTTCAGTTGAAGGAAAACTAAAGTGGAAAACGCACAAAATACCCCATAAATATCCTATATATAACTTGATCATGCCCAAAAACAAATTTTGAAAGAAATACATAATTTCTTTTGTTGGTAAAGAAATACACAGTGCCATGAGAACAATTTTGAAATATCTAAAACATCTGAGTATGTAAAATAGATTTTTAATAGTTGAGCTAGAGGGCTATATTTAATATTGTGTCCTTGTAGGAATAAAGGTGGAGCAAATATAAATCTGACCCAATAATTCCAACCCACAAAATTTAATGTCTCAAAATGCAAAAGTTTCTTTTAGGTGTGTTTCTTTCCATAGCTTAACAACAAGATAACCAACAAAAAAAAAAACCTGTTATATCTACATCACCATTACATCAAGATAACCCAATGCTTACCAAAAAAGATTCAAGATAAACACACGAATTCAAGAGGCCTGCATCTGCTTTGACGCTTAACTTGAAACGGGTCGAAGGTGGCCCCCACTTTATAAAAAATAGGGCCTTTAGTAAACCCAAATCATACGACCGTCATTCATCATGATCAGACACATAGCGTGACCCACTGATCATTCTAGTGGGCCACACATTATCTTTCCAATCCTTGCTATCTTCCTTACGAAGAGTGGGTGAGGACTGCGGTCATTGCCTTTCTCCGTGCACCACTCAGCGCATGCCGAAAACCCACAACTCATTCATTCATTCCTTCCTCCAATTCTCTCTCTTTCTCTTTAGAGATTTTATTTATTTAGATTTTTGATAAGTTCTGAAACTGCTTTTTTAGAGTACAAATCAATTAAAAGAGATAAGGATCGTGAGTTGTTTCGATTTGATAGGGGTGAAACTTCTTTGTAGAGTAGAAATCAATTAGAAGAGATAAGGATCATTATTATTGAGTTTTTTTTTTTAATATATATATAACCCTTAAGGTTTGTAAGATTTGTAAATAGGCCCATTCATTTTCATTTTAATACCTTCTGAATCCCCAAAATCAAAAGACTTCTAGCCACCGTATGTTTTTAGAGTGAAATGACATTTATGTCCATCATTTTTATCCTTATATGTATAATTTCAAAAGCTTGCACTCAATTTCTTTTATAAAGGATATAACATTAACAATTTACTTAGTGGAAGAAAAAAAACCCTATATAAATTTATTCTTTTTATAAATACGGGGTTCATTTCATTAAACCCACATTGATCATGACCACACACCTATACTTATAACTAATTATAATTTTTCAATCAATACTTGATCCACCATTGGATTGATGAAAGTTTCAAAATACATTATAAAGCTTCATATGTTGGGGGTGTAAAATAATATTAGGGGAATGAGCAAATGTAAAAAAAAAAAATTAAATTTTAAAATATGTGAGGGGTGATGTTTGGCTCTATGTAAAAGAAATATTAGGGGGAGGGGCAAATGTTAAAAAAAATATTAATTTTTAGAATGTGCGGGGTCCTTAAACTTTTCTCAAATATGGGTAGGGCTTAATTCCTCGAACCCTTGTACTTAGGTCCAGCCCCGGTCATGTGCATGAAAGGGTTAATATTGAGAGAAACCATTGAGACTTGAGATAGAATAATGGTGTTTTTGCAAATAAAAGTATATACATTTTTTGTTTAATGGATATACGGGCAAAGCTGTCATTTATATAAAAATCTAACACAAATCTCAAGGTGGATGCTCATTCTTGTTAGGAATATTGGTTTTAAGATATAAAAGGTATTAAAAAGAAAAAGCATGGGCCTATTTACAAATACCAAAACCTCAGGGGCCTATTTACAAATTCTACAAACCTCAGGGAGCCTATATAAACAGCTCTTATTTATTTAGATTTAATAAAAGGCTAGAAAATTGAATTTGATCATGATTAGATATCCAGTTGAATTTAAACTTTTTAGTAAATTAATAGAGTTAAAATTGAATTAAAATTGAACTTCAATTTTACAATCAATTACGAAATCAGACTTCATTTCCAAAATCGAATTCTATATTTATAATATATAATAATGGGATCACTAAAGGCGCAATGGGGCACTTAAAAACCTCTGAATCTAGAGGATATTGAGCTATATTAATAGAATCACTGTTTCAACTACTGTGTTGTCTGGATAAATCCGTGTAAAATAAGAGCACGGAGGAGTACGGCCCTTCTTGAAGTTTTAAAAACCAATGTGAAACTAGTTCATTTTATAAGTGGTCACGTAAAGTGGCGGGCCCCATTTGTTGGGTCCAGTCGATGCTACTGTTAATTGTGGGTTTGCATGCAATGATAGATGCGCGTATTGCAACAACATAAATTCAATCCAATCACTTGTGGGTACCACTTGATGGTACACCATTCATTGCCCATTTAATCCAATGTAGTGAGGCAGCACTAGCGAGGCCCATTGATTTTCATAAGGCATAGGAACTACTATCAGAGTCGATATCCTAAGCCATGGATCTGTTACAACCACATCGTGGATGCCCAAAAATAATAAATAGTATTAAGGGCTTGTAAGGCAATTACATAAATGAATGAATGAATGAATGGCGAAGGGTTGATACACATGCGATTCATGGACACTAGAAAAATCACGACGGATCCATAAGAGCATGCATCTTTTAACTCGTGATAAAATCAGTTGGACTCACTTTTAAGCAAGTAATAAAAATACAAGCATAGTTTTGGAAATATTATTTTTCAAGGCAAGCCATTGAGGGACTAACGTGGCATGCTGTGATTCCTAGGAGTCCACGCTACACTGGAGCCAGCCCCTTTTAAGCAATGCGTCAACGAGGCACACATGTGAAAAAAATCTCAGCTCATCCTCATCCTTGTATTTGCCTCCCGCAAATTTCACCCCAATGCAGCTAGGGCAACCTTTTGAAGATCTAAACCTTCTCTAAGCTGATTTCGTGCATGTTTAGATCACAAAAGTACACAACATAATTTAAGTTGGATCATAAATGGTTGTGCACGTCATGAAAAAAAGTGATTGATTCCCACAATCTTAGACTACTTCTTGAAGAGTTCAAAATGTATTGCAATCTTATGCACATTTAAACAGTTCTACTCTCGGCCATGGTTTCAGAATGCTCTCCATTATGGGGTATTAAGTGTTAGACTGTTTTACGCCACACACCAAAAAAAATAAATAAATAAATAAATAAAAAAGACTGTTTGACTGGAAGCATTTAGAAAAGGCAATGATTGTTCAATCTAATACTGAATATCATCGTGATCCAAGATTAATAAATAAATTAATACATCAGGAGAAAATGTGACGAGAAAATGTGACATTGCATTATCATAATAGCCCTAATTTTATGGTGGGAGACAGTAGCCCTCCACCTATTTAACACAAGCAGGAATTTACCCAAAAAAAAAAAACACACACACACACACAAGTAGGATGTAATGTGAAGCACATGGAGATTTCTAGTTTCTATTTTACAGGGTATGTGATTCAGTGAGAAAAAAAATGTACATTTACGAGGTTTTGGACCAAAAAGGTACAAATTTGAAAAAAAAAAAAAAAAAATAATTTTGGGACTGCATTTCATAAAACTGACCATGTTTTTAAAGGAAACATCCCTTCACTCACTCATGAGCGAATAAGACAACCAAGCACATCATAATCTAATTCAAACCTATTTTAACTACTGATTCCAATCTATTTCACAATCTAACTCAAAACTGTTTTAAATTCTCCTCCAAACCTTTCAAATATATCATAGCATATCTAATAAAATAGGGACAAAACTTATATTAAATGAGATGGCTTCTTTAATAAATGTCAGTTTGTCCAAATTTCCTGTCTTTACTTTGGGAGCCTTATTCAATCAATCCTGAAATTAGAGACCATAGCTTCAAAGAAGGGTAGTGTTATGGAAAGGTCTGATTGCGGATATAATTTTGAATAAATTAGGAGATCCCATGTGATGGAGTAAAGGGTACACAACACACCCTCATACGTGGTCCAGTTCATGGAGCCCACTTGAATGGATGTCTTATTTAGCACTGGGGAGTGGGGAAGGGATAGATGGAAGGTTCTTTATATGGGTAAGGTTCTTGAAAAAATCAGCGTCTGAGATTTAGTGGTCTCCTGACCCAAAGATTTCTTTGAGATTCATCAATCCAACAGTGATTAAATATTGATGAGAGTAAAGTTGGGCCCTGCTCAACATCCTAGGGGGATGAGAGTGAAAGAGCATGGACTGATCAAAGGTGGGCCCAAGTGGGCACTATTGAATTGGACTGCCCAGTTTATTGCTCGTAGAACATTTCTCATAATTGGTAGGGCTTAGTTAGAACAAAGCAGCAACAAATTAAATATACACCTAGGTCTTTGATGTCCCTTTTAACGGCTGAGCTAACACCGCAGTCCACTAGTGTAATTTAGGTTTATCCGAACACATGAAATTTCCTTTTCATTTTACTTTTACAAAGATCCAAACAGGCCCATTGGATTTTAGCCTGATCCGTAACTAAAAACTCACTTTCTAAGCCAACCCACACTTCAACTGAATTCCAGACAAAAACTGAATTCCAGACTATTTAGAATCCATTTGGCCCCCAATTCAACAGAGAATGTATAATCTATCTTTGCTTAAATCATACACCAAATCAAGAATCATATGCGCGGCCTACTTGATTTTAAGGCATTCTATAGATTTGTATCCCAAGTAATGTGAGGAATTTCAAATGTCAAGAAATTCTTATGACAATGGCGTAAGCCATTTCAAATCCAGGCAAAAGGAGCTATGAAGGCACTTTTCTATCATTTCAAATCTTCCAAAAATATTGGTTGATGGAGAGATTCCTGATAAACATTTATCTTAAATATATGGTTACTCCCATCATCACCACCACAGCTGCCACATATCTTTTAGGGAGAACTAAGAGTGAGTCTAAGCAAAATGTCAGCTATAAAATCTCAATCCAACAATCAAAGTAGCAAGTGGAAAAATTGGATATACATATATTTAAGAATACTTTGGAATTAAGGGGCATTCAAAATATTGTGAACAGCCCAGAAACCTAAATGAAGGTCCTTGCAGCTCCAATCTGGAAATACTTTTTAGAAGAATTTCAATTTACCCTTGTGAGACACGGATACTTTTGCCTGCCCCAATCGACACAACGCCGCCTCAGTTCCCTTCAGCCCGGAACATGATTCACCAGCTCCGAAAGTGACTGCAAAATAAAGGTAAATTGTACATAGGACACCCAGGAGGGCAAGCATTGTTAAGAGAAAGCGGTGCCGCTGAAAGAGTATAGACCAACTACTGCTCGACTCTTCGCGGCCATGAAGCTGTTTTCTGAATGACGGCGAGAGAGGTGCAAATGGATTTTGGGATCTCCGGTGTGGAGATGTTATACTGTCAAGAACCATTCTTATCCACGCCACGTCTTGTAACTGTCTGAATTCCTGCATATGGTAGCATTGAAAGGGGGAATACTCAGAATTCAGGATTTGGTAGATAATAGCAACGTCATGGATCATTGACAAAAATGTCACTGATAAATTCCATTCATGACGAGTACGCTACTCTACAAATTCAACATATCTTGTTTTTGCTGGCTAACGTCGGCCATTGCAAGGCATGCTTGAAACATTTCCTTAGCATTAGTAGGAAACTTAAGGTAACAAAAAATATAAGACATGAAATTTAATTTTTTTTTTTTTTTTAAAAGTAGTAGAGATACAGCAGCTTGAGACATTCGAAAACTGAACTACCAAATGCATATGCAAAATCTTTTGTCTGAGAAACACCACAAGTTTTGTAAGAAAAAAGAAAGAATGAAGCTACAGATGCCATGAAACTGAACAGTGTCTATGAAACTAAATCAAACACAAACAAAACTAGGGTGGAAACAAGAATGCCAAATTGATGCCTCCCAATACCATGCAACAAAGGCTTTAGAGTTAGATCTCACAGTTGAAGGGCGGGTCAGAAAACTGTTTTATAGTATCAAGCTGCCGTACAACTACAACTAACACCCAGAGTCATATATTGCACTAATTTTTTTTTTTTAAATGAAGTCAAATAGTAATGCTGTCACTTACTTGCACTCTATTCTTTTTCTTTATAAAACTATTCTGTCAGCAGTTCATTTCCTGCTGTCAATACAAATGCGTTAGGAAATAAAAAAATGTGAGAAAATAAAATGTAAGTAGTCATGATAACTACAGAACTTGCCAAACACAAGTGGCACTTAATTAAGTAATAAATCTGCTCCTCTGTTCGCCTCAAGTAAACATAGCAAACAGTTCTCTCGAGGCCACCTAACATCTCTAGAATCAAATAGATGATTATACAGAGGATTACCTCAATGTGTAGTTTAGAAATTTGGGAACAACTTTGAAAGGAGTGCTTTAGTCACAGCTTCATCAATTTCGAACTTTAAAAAAACATAGGGGCAGTTAGGGGAAAATGAAAAAGAGTAAATATAATTCTTTTAGGTGAAGAGATTTTCAGATACAAAGTGATGATATAGACAGATTTCTTCAACCTTTTTTTTCCAGAAGTTGACACCTTCCTTTGTCTTTTTTGTTGAAAGGAAACAAATTTCATATTAAAAAAATATAATAATAAAAGGTAACAAATATAAATATTCAATTAAAAATTTCAAGTTGTCATAAGTTTCCATTCAGGATTTGATTTCTTCTTTTTCTTTGAATAGTAATAAGTGTCTCTAGAGTCAATTATGAGTACTCTGAATTTCTAGTTGTTGGTATTTCGAATTTCCAGTTGTTGCTTTTTGGTCGGCATATCAACAAGATTGAAGGGAAAATTTTACAAGACATTGATTAGACTAGCTATGACCTATGGAGCGTAGTGTTAGCCAATCAGGAAACATGCAAAGAAATGAGTCTAACTGAGATGATGATGTTGAGATGGATGTGTAGCAAAACTAGGACAAAGAGAATTAGAAATGAGTGCATTTGGGAGTATTTAGAGGGAACACCAACAGATAATCAATCATGCGAGAATCGTTCGAGATGGGTTGGACTAAGGATGCAAATGGGTCAGAGCCAGGGTGGAACCACGGTGGAGTTCAATCTAGATCTAAATTTGACATGGAACCTACAGGTTGTATGTTCCATGTTGAATCCTAATCCAAGACCAACATTAAAAAAGAAATCCGAAATAATAATTTTACAAGTGGGACCTAAATGGTACATGATTAAAACTAAGTACTTTCAAATATGAAAATAACTGAAGCTATTTATGCCCTTGAAAACTATATTTACTTTTAATATGTTAATGTAATTGTCCTGGTTCTGGATCCTCAAAATTACATTGCGCAAGGGCCCAGTTCCTGTTCAAGATCCAAGTCTTTCTCAAATCCAAAAGTAGGTTCCATGCCCACTTTATTTGAAATCAGAGACTTTAGATACTCGAATAATTGGATATCCATTCGCAATCCTAGTTTGGAATGTCCAACGAAGGGCAACTACTGCATCGGTGGCGAAAAGTTTATTCTATGCAGGTTGATAGTCCCTAAAGGAATAGATGTAGGCCGAAAAAGAAATGGGTAAAAGTAGTAGGTATAGATCCAAAGAAGTCCAGCCTAACCAAGGATTTGGATTGGGATAGACTGGAATGGTGACCAAAATTCATGTAGTCAACCTCTACATAGTTGGGAAAAGGTTTTGATGATGATAATGATGATCGCCGCAATTCAACTTTCATACATGGTAAATCATCTATTTTAAAGCGTCATTGGATTTGATGAAACATAGAAAAACAAATTAGTTACGATACTAGAACAAATTGCTCAAGGTAGAACTAATACAGCCACGTGAACAAGAACATCAGGATGGACGTAAAAGTTTCTAAAAAACTTAGTATGTTGGAGAAGCGCATCTAAGGTTGTCCAGCTCATGAGTTGATCAAGCTGATGCTCGGCCACTTGGAAGCAAAAACATCACATTGGAAGTAAAAGTTTCAAAAGAACTTAGTATGTTGAAGAACTGCATCCAAGGCTGTCCAGGTCATGAGTCAATCAAGCTGATGCTCATCTCGGTTGCCTTACAAGCAGATCTCTAGCAAGGATTTGCTCAACTCAACTTGGCTTGCTCTGCTAGGCTTGATGAATATATAAATTACTTGTGTATCTATATTTTTAATATAAACTTAGGGAAAATCTCCGCTAAGCACCAATGCTCACATTATCATGACCACCACACCTAGTGGGCCCACCTTATGATCCATCCAAGTTCACCATAAACCCCCTTGATAGTCACCAATCCCAAGTTTGTAACCCATCTAAATGGAGTGGACTGTTAGATCGACTATGCACTCGTTTGGATAGTGAAAATTTGTGAGCCTTTGATCAAGTGGTTAGGATGATCATCTAAGCCACAGTAGAAAGGGCCTTTTTTTTTTTTTTTTTGGAAAGGAAAGAGGAGAGGGGAGGAAGGGGTGTTTGGTTTGTTTCCATTCCTAAGTGGGCCCCACAAGGACTGGTGCTTAGTAGAGGGGGACCCTGTATGTTATCATTAATTGCTATAGATGCCAGCAATGCCAAAACTACAAAAAGACATTTGGATGCATTTCAATTTGTTCTGAACAATGGGCCTACCTATTATAACCTATGATGCATGGATACTTCAAAATGGCCAATGTATTGTGTCGCATCGTATCCGATACTTCACTTTTTACATGTAAAATCCGTGTCCTTGCCATACCTACGGCGTGTCCTTGCCGTATCCGTGTCGTATCTAGGCATCATAGATTATAACTCAAAACCCTCATAAACAATTATTCCACATGAATTAGAGGCCGTAAAATCAAGGGTCGGTATCATTTCATCATGCTGATATCTGCCCAACCTTAACCTACATCAAAGCTCTCCCATCCTTACACTCCATGCTTGGTCCAAGATCCACGGTTTAGTCAAGCTAATGCTTGGTTTGCATTATCAAGTGAAGCTAAAGCCCAAAGTTCTTGGTTTCTAATGAAGCAAAAGCTCAAGTAGGGGTCACTTGAGATGAGTTAAGTAATGTCAACCCAGCTCAAGCTTGACTTATCAAGCTTGAACTATCAAGCCTGAACCAAGCTCAAGCCAGCTGCACACATTTCAAACTGGAGATGGACTAATTACCCTAGGAGAACGACCCAAAGAATTAACAATACCGAGACATAAATTCTCATTTAATCATACTTTAACATTGTAGAAGTATATTAATTTAGTAATTGATACAAACATTTCCAAAAATACCAAAAAATATCCCGAGAAAAAAATGATTTGACTAAGATTTGAACATTTGGCACTCTTGAAAAGGGTCATGAAAAGTGATGCCTAAATGTATTTTGTTAGCATGAGGAAGAAAACTCAAGTGATTAGAAAAAAAAAAACATGGTGATAAAGAGGTCAGAATGACATAACCAGCACAAGCAGATAGACATGTAATAAAAACTAGACCATATCATTTAGAGAAACAACATCCCTAAGTGAGATTGTACCAAACAATCATAGTCCTAGACTGACAAGGATGAAAGATTAGATTATGACGACTACCAGGCACGACTGCTGACATTTCATTGCCATCTTCGTCTAGCAATCATCATCATTTGGGCATTCCACAGATGACTTATCCTGGCTGCCCCAACTTATTTTTTGAGATTGTTATACATAATTTTCTACCACTTGATAAAGCACCATTTCATTGCCATCTCTATCTAGCCATCATCATCATTTGGACAAACCACAGATGAGGTCTCCATTATTGGCAGCCCCAACTTATCTTTTGTCATTGTTATTCATATTTCTCTACCACTTGACAAAGCGTCATTGACAGCCTCCAAAGAAGTTCAGCCAATCTTGGTGGTTTATTTATTGTTACTATGGGTCTTGACGCGGACATCAAAGCTAGAGATGCAGGAGGGCGATGAAGATAGAAAAAGATATGGAAGATGAAACCTTTTCTTGGGCTCTCACCAAACTTCAATATAGAGGCGTTACGTCAGATGAACAAGGTAGGGCTTAAGAGACTCAAAAATTGGGCCCTCACCAAACTCCAATCCGGGAGGCATTAGGGATTTCTTAGAGGAGAACTCGAAGAAAACTCATTTTCATTAATCATCAATCATGACCTTAGCCAAAGAGGCTTTACATCATTATATAGGAAAATAAATAACCCTAAGACTAATCTGGAGTCCTATACCATTCAAACACATTGATGGCTAGGATTAAAACATCCTAATAAGTAACCTAAAACATAATTAAAGGCCTAAATAACATAAAATAAACGGGCTGGTGGCGCAGCCCCTGACCTTCGATCGAATAGACCAACCTCTCATATGACGTTGAACGAATCCAACAAAGGGATTCCACACAAAATAGCACTCACAACCATGAACTCATGGGAATAACTCACGTTACTTGAATTGAATTAATTAATAATGCATGCTAAAAACAATAGGTCTCTTCTCTATATATAGAGCATTCTGTTTCTAAACTAATCAAAATACTAATAATAGAAAGTTACTTAATCCTATACCCTAAATAGAATTTGGGAAGCAACTAATTAACATTACTAATTTAAATAAGGATAGGGTTCTCTGATTGATGTGGACCCCATCAGACGATCCATCAGGAGGGCCTGCGGGCCCTAGTCTACTGTTGGGTTGCATCAACTCTTCCCAGCTTGAAAGAACTTGACTCTGGCGAGTTAATCGCCTAATAACGCTCATAAAGATCTGGATTCAAGCGTAGAAAATCTGTTGCAGTGATCCATATAGCATCGGAGAGAAAACGATTCTTCTAGTGGACATAGAACTTTTGAAAACCTCCTTGACGAGTTGAAACAATCTGATCATCAAGCACATCAACAATCCCATCAACAGGTGGAAGATTTGAAGGGGGGGCAATAGTTTGCTCTTCAGTTTCACCATCATTGTCATAACCACGGTAGACTATAAGAACCTCTACGTTGAAAGTAAAATTGATACCGAAATCAGATGGTAGATCAAGTACATAAGCATTGGAGCTAATCCTTTTTAGAATCTTGTATGTACTAGTATTCCGTGGATGCAAGTTTTTATAAGCTTCTGGACGGATACAGACCATGACCATATCTTATTCAGCAAATTCAATAAAGCGACGATGCTTATATGCTTGCTGTTTATAAGTGGCATTATTGGCAGATATATGGCGGCAGATCTCATTGTGCACTTTGTTGCATGTGGTGAAAGAAGTTTTCAGCATCGGCACTTATTCGGGTATCTACCAGCAAAGGGACAAGATCAACAGGTAGTCGCGGTCGAACCCCTGTAACAGCTTCAAATGGAGAAGTACCAGTAGACCGATTGACCGAATTATTGTATACAAACTCAGCCATAGGTAATGCTTGATCCCAAGTTGTGATGTGATCACGAACAAGGCATCGTAACAACTGTCCAAGACTTCTGTTTACCACTTCCGTTTGGCCATCAGTTTGAGGGTGGTAAGCTATTGAGAATTTGAGCTTGGTATTGGATAGCATCCATAAAGTCTTCCAAAAATAACTCATGAATTTGGTGTCTCGATCCGAAACAATAGTCTTTGGAAGGCCATGGTAACGAACAACTTCTTCAAAAAAGAGCTTGGCAACCTTGTAGGCATCACTAGTGGAAGTACACGAAATAAATTGTGCCATCTTTGAGAAGCGATCAACGACAACAAAAATAGAATCAACTTTTCTTTGAGTCGTTGGAAAACCTAGCACAAAATCCATGCTAATGTCTTCCCATGGAGAATGAGGAACAGGTAAAGGCTTATAAAAGTCCAGTGTTCTTCTTGTTACCTTTGGCTAGCTGGCATGTCATACATCATTCGCAAATGCAAATAATAATAGTCTTCATTCAGGGCCAATAATATCAATCACTGACAAGAACAAGAGTTTTGTCGCGTCCCAAATGGCCACTACATCCTCCCGAATACAACTCTCAAACAACATATTCACGAATGGATGTGGCAGGGAGGCAGAGTTATGTGCCTTCAAACAAGAAATCATCAGGAGGGCCTACGGGCCCTAGTCTTCTATCGGGCTACATCAGCTGGGCCCAAAGCTTGGACAGGATAACTGGGTTGGGCCCGTTGGCGGGTCGACCCATTGGGAACCATGGGCCTATCGTACATCAGGTCTTCATTGTTTAAAGCTTTTACTCTAACTTCAATCCTCAAACCTACATGCCTACTCCTATCGTTCTGGGTGTAAATATGCTAAAGATCTGGCATGATGATTCTCGATCTTTAAGGAGGAAAGTACCACTGAAGCATCATTCATTAAATATTTCAAGCATTGTACTAATGACTCCCCCATGTTCATATTCAAGTGAAGGCACAAAACAACCATCGCAAGACATATATAAGGTTTCACATGTTCAAGGAACTAGAAAAGAGGGAGACTGGTAGACAATTAAAAACCTAAAATGTACTAGTGAGAAAAGACAAGATGAATTGAGAATTATTCCATTAAAAAAATGTGGAATTATATAAAAACATGGCTGAAAATAGGGTTGAAACATAGAAATTGGGCACCCTAGAGTAGATAGGATAAGGCTTTGCTGACAATGATGATTAATCATCCAACCATGTAGTAGATATAAGGAAAACCAATTAAGCACTATTATTAATCTTGTTGGAAATTACTAAGCAATCAGCTAAAATCTTTCTAAACTAATACTTTTGGTGCATTTTGAATCCCAAGGACTTTAAGAAATGAGGGTGATTGAGCGGGCAATCTCATCAAAATTACATCTGGGGGGCGGGGGGCAAAAGAGGTGGAATTAAAAATCCCATATCCTGAGCAGTTCCATCTGTACACACATCATCTAAACTAATTTTGCATAAATAGTCAATTGATGGCAATGGGACTATTTGGAAATGCAATTAATTCCATGGCTGTCCATTTCTTTCCAAATCGATCTAGGAATCAGAAGGCTGCGAAAATAAAGCCCTGAGATCCAGAAATACATGTAATATAGTTCTCTGTTTCCAACCTTCCATAAATCATGCTCTTTGGGGTACATCCATGGAATTGCAATAAATTTAAAAAAAATTCAACATAATCTTCAAAATCTCATGCAACAACAACTCATAAAACAACAACGATCTGAAATCATCGATAAAAACATATCTCTAAGTGCAAATAAGCAAAAACAACAGATGGGCATGAGAACATCGATTTTAAATCTTCTATTAAACAAATGGAAAAATGGGGCAAATAAAAAAAATCAAAGAAGATTCACGATGGCAGTAGCCACTAAAAAAATCTCCCAATTAGAAAGCAATAACAAACAGATCAGCATGAAATCCTAAGAACACCATCTAAGCAGTCAACAAAGTCATAGATGCCATGATTTCTAGGGCAAGAGGGAGAAACTCACAATTTGAAGCACAAGTCCTTTTCCTTTCCAATCCCGTTGCGTGTTTCTCTCTATTTCCGTGTTCCCGTTGGTATGGTTGCGTTGTGGAAACAGGGAAACGGAAATGTGACGCTGGAATGAGAGAAAGGGAAGGAACGATGGAAGAGTCTCGATGTAAATAGGAAGGTTCTAATAATAGTAATCTAAACAATAGATAAATAGCTGATAACAGCTGGCTCTTTGAAAGTGCCAGGCCATGAAAATCAGATTCCGCGTTATTCATAAATTTGTTTAATATTTCCGTGTACAATCTAGAAGTTCCATTTTTTTTTTTTTTTTTTAACACATCTCTTTCCACCAATTCCAAAGAAATCAATTTTTCCCATCTTCACAGTATCCGGATCGAGATTAAGATCAATCCAAACACAGATCATAAAAAACCAAAACAAGAGAAGCTCAACACATTTACACATGGCATGGCATAGAAGTTTACACCAACTCAATTCAAACATCAAAGAGCAGCCGTAGATCATCGAAAAATAGATCGATCCATCGAAAGAAAAAAAGAAACCAAAAAAAAAAAAAAAATTTTTTAGGGTTTTAGAGAAAAATAAATCAGCCGTAAATTTCAAGAAATCTAAATACAATCCGAACTCGATCAGTCACCAATAAAAAACAAATCACCTGTCGCGACAGATCTTAGAAAGAGAGGGTACCTGGATGATGGCTAGGACGCTGACACTAATGCTCCTTTTTTATCTCTTCCTCTTCCCTTGTCGACCGAATGAGCCGACCGCCCTCTTAACGATACCAGATGACTGAGATCAACCCCGCGGCTGAGAAAAGTGGTTTTTCTACAAAGGCCCCTGTCGTTTGGTGCTTTTAAACAAACAAGCCCCTAATTTGATGGAGTAGGTGAATGACAGTAGTATCATTTGTTTGAGCTTATTTAGTAAGTCAAGTACTTTTAGTGAGTTCCCAACCTGGATGTATGATGACAGAGAGAGCATGATGATGAACCGGTTGGATGTTGAATAGGAGAATATGGTGATATCATGTCTTTTAAAATGATCCGGACTTATATAGTTTTAGGTCCTAAAATTTAAAGGGAAACTTATCTATTCGATCTTCCAACACAAGTGATTATTATTGGGGATTCGGCGCGACGGGTCCTTCATTTTA